>JANHMN010000003.1:22676861-22739621 GCA_030674055.1 Rhabdomys pumilio | reverse complement strand
AATCTCAGAGCCTACTATTGTAGCGATAGTGGGTTATAGTGGAAACATTTTATTTGGCTTATTTATGTTTGTACTTTTGAGCATGTGGAGTTATGAGGTTTGAGGTCTGTCTTGATGTTAATATCTGGTCTTGTATTTGTTGGATCGGAGTTCTGTTCTTTGACTTCTGTTGCATTCTCTGGACCCCAGGCACCTGTAGCAGCTGTGGACTCCTTGGCAGACAATTCTAAGTTTCCTTGGTTGAGAATTCTATGTTTATCTCTTCACCTCATTTTTTAATAGGGTTATTTGGTTGTCTGGAGTCTATTTTCTTGAATCCTTTGTATATATTAGATATTAGCCCTCTATTGTATGTAGGATTGGTAGAGATCTTTTCCCAATTTGTGGGTGGTTCCTGTTTTGTCCTTTGACAATGTCCTTTACTTTAAAGAAGCTTTGCAATTTGATGAGGTCCCATTTGTTAATTCTTGATCTTACAGCAGAAGTAATTGATGTTCTGTTCAGGAACACTTTCCCTGAGGTCAAGTATTCAAAGTTTTTTCTCACATTCTCTTCTATTAATTTCAGTGTATCTGGTTTTATGTGAAGGTCCTGTTTCTACTTGGACTTGAGCTTTGTACAACTAGATAAGAATGGATCAATTTTCATTCTTCTACATGCTGACCTCTAGTTGGACCAGCACCATTTCTTGAAAATACTGTTCTTTTTTTATTGGACAGTTTTAGCTGCTTTGTCAAAGATCAAGTGACCATAGTTGTGTGGGTTCATTTCTGGGTCTTCAATTCTATTACATGGATCATCCTGCCTGTCCCTGTACCAATACCATGCAGTTTTTATCACTATTGCTCTGTAGTACAGCTTGTGGTCAGGCATGTTGGTTTCCCCAGAAGTTCTTTTATTGTTGAGAATAATTTTTGATATCTTGGGTTTTTTTTTTTATTCTAAATAAATTTGAGAATTTCTCTTTCTAACTCTTTGAAGAAATGAGTTGGGATTTTACTGAGGATTTTATTGAATCTGTAGATTACTTTTGGCAAGATAGCCATTTTTACTATACTAATCCTGATAATCCAGAAGCATGGGAGATTCTGAGATCTTTGATTTCTCTCTTTAGAAACTTGAAATTTTGGTCATACAGATCTTTCACTTGCTTGGTTATATTCACACCATGGTATTGAATATTATTTGGGACTATTGAGAAGGGTGTAAATTCTCTAATTTCTTTCTCAGCCTTTTTATCCTTTACTAGAAGGCTACTGATTTATTTGAGTCAATTTTATATCCAGCCACTTTGTTGAAGTTGTTTATCGGGTTTAGCAGTTCTCTGTTGGAAGTTTAGGGGTCAATTAAGTATACTATCACATCACCTGCAAATAAAGAAATTTTGACTTCTTCCTTTCTTATTTGTATCCACTTGAATTTTTGTTGTATAATTGCTCTGGATAGGGTTTCCAGTACTATATTGAATAGATAGGGAGAGAGTGGGCAGCCTTGTCTGGTTCCTGATTTTAGTGGGATTGCTTCAGGTTTTTCTTCATTTAGTTTGATGTTGGCTACTGGCTTGCTGTATATTGCTTTTACTATTCTTACATATGAGCCTTGAATTCCTGATATTTCGAAGACTTTTAACATGAAGGGATGTTGAATTTTGTCAAATGCTTTATCAACATCTAGTCAGATGATCATGTGGTTATTTTTCTTTGAGTTTGTTTATAAAGAGGATTACATTGTTAGACTTCTGGATACTGAACCATCCCTGCAATCCTGAAATAAAGCCTACTTGATCAGGATGGGTGATTTTTTTGATGTGTTCTTGGATTCAGTTTGCTAGAATCTTATTGAGTATTTTTGCATTAATATTCATAAGGGAGATTGGTCTGAAGTTTTCTTTGTTTGTTGTGCCTTTGTGTGGTTTCGGTATAAATGTAATTATGGCTTCATAGAAATACTTGGTTAGTGTTCTGTCTGTTTCTATTTTGTAGAACAGTTTGAAGAGAATTGCTATTAGGTCTTTCTTGGAGCTCTGATAGAATTCTGCACTAAAACCATCTGGTTCTGGACATTTTGGTGGGGAGACTGTTAATGACTCCTGCTATTTCTTTAGGGGTTATAGGACTGTTTAGTTAGTTTATCTGCTGCTCATTCAACTTTGGTACCTGGTATTTGTCTAGAAAACTGTCCATTTCATCCAGATTTTCCAGTTTTGTTGAGTATAGGTTTTTGTAGTAGGATCTGATGATTTTTTTGAATTTCCTCAGTTTCTATTGTTATGTCTCCCTTTTCAGTTATGATTTTATTAATCTGGATACTGTTTCTGTGGCCTATGGTTAGTCTTGCTAAGGGCTTGTCTATCTTGTTGATTGGCTCAAAGAACCAACTCCTGGTTTTGTTGATACTTTGTACAGTTCTTTTTGTTTCTACTTGGTTGATTTTAGCCCTGAGTTTGATTATTTATTGCCATCCCCTTGGATGTATTTGCTTCTTTTTGTTCTAGAGCTTTCAGATGTGCTGTCAAGTTGCTAGTGTATGTCACTCCAGTTTCTTTTTGTAGACACTTATAGCTGTGAGTTTTCCCTTTTGCACTGCTTTCATTTTGTCCCATAAGTTTTGGTGTGAAGAACCTTCATTTTCATTAAATTCTAAAAGGTCTTTAATTTTTTCCTTTATTTCTTCCTTGACCAAGTCATCATTGAGTATATTATTGTTCAGTTTCCATGTATGTGTGGGCTTTCCATTGTTTTTGTTATTATTGAAGACCAGCCTTAGTCTATCATGATCTGGTAGAATGCAAAGGATTATTTCAAACTTTTTATATTTTTGAGGCCTCTTTTGTGACCAATTTTATATGGTCTATTTTGGAGAAAGTACCATGAAGAGCTTAGAAAAAGGTGTATTTTTTTGTTTTAGGACGAAATGGTCCACAGATATCTGTTAAATTCATTTGTTTCATAACTTCTCTGAGTTTCACTGTGTCTCTGTTTAGTTTTTTTTTCCATGATCTGTCCATTGCTGAGAGTGGGGTGTTGAAATCCCCCACTATTATTGTGTGAGGTGCAATGTGTGCTTTGAGCTTTAAAAAGGTTTCTTTTATGTATGTGAGTACCCTTGCACTTGGAACATAGATGTTCAGAATTGAGAGTTCATCAAGATAAATTTTTCCTTTGACAAGTATGAAGTGTCCTTTCTTATCTTATTCATTAACTTTTGGCTGAAAGTATATTTTATTCGATATCAGAGTGCTACTCTAGCTTGTTTCATGGGACCATTTTTCTTGGAAAATTGGCTTCCAGCCTTTTACTCTGAGGTAGTGTGTGTCTTTGTCACTGAGGTGCATTTCCTGTAGTCAGCAAAATTTTGTGTCCTGTTTAAGGATCCAGTCTGTTAGTCTACATCTCCTTTTGGGGAATTGAGTCCATTGATGTTAAGAGATATTAAGGAAAAATGATTTTGGCTTCTTGTTATTTTTGTTATTAGAGGTAGACTTATGTTTGTGTAGCTATCTTTTTTTTGGGGTTGTTGGAAGATTACTTTCTTGCTTTTTCTAGGTTGTACTTTCCCTTCTTGTGTTGGAATTTTTCATCTATTATCCTTTGTAGGGCTGCATTTGTGGTAAAATACTGTGTAAAATTGGTTTTGTTCTAGAATATCTTCATTTCTCCATCTATAGTGATTGAGAGTTTTGCTGTGTATAGTAGTCTGGGCTAGCATTTGTTTTCTCTTAGTGTGTGTATGATATCAGTCCAGGATCTTCTGGTGAGAAGTCTAGTGTAATTCTGATAGGTCTGCCTTTATAGGTTACTTGACATTCAACCCTTACTTCTTTTAATATTTTTCTTTGTTTTGCATATTTTATATGAAGACCAGCCTTAGTCTGTGCTGGTCTAATAGAATACATGGGATTAATTCAATGTTCTTATACCTGTTGAGATTATGCTGAGAAGAAGGTATATTATTTGTTTTCAGAATTAAATGATCCAAATATATCTGTTAAATATATATGGTTCATAACTTCTGTTACTTTCACTGTGTTTAGTTTCTGTTGTCATGATCTGTCCATTGATGAGAGTAGGGAGTTCAAATCTCCTACTATTATTGTGTGAGGTTCAATGTGTGCTTTGAGCTTCAGTAATGTTTCTTTTACAAATGTGGGTGCCTTGCATTTTTGGCATAAATATTCAGAATTGTGTGTTCATCTTGGTGGATTTTTTTTGATGAGTATTTAGTGACCTTCCCCATTTTTTGATAACTTTTGGTGAAAGCTTCTTTTGTTCTAATGCTTTTAGGTGTACTGTCAAGGTGTTAGTGTATGCTCTTTCCAGTTTCTCTTTGTAGGCACTTAGAGCTATGAGTTTTCCACTTAGTGCTGCTTTCATGGAGTCCCACAAGTTTTGGTATAATGTGTTCTCATTTTCATTAAATTCTAAAAAGCCTTTAATTTCTTTCTTTATTTCTTCCTTGACTGAGTCATCATTGATTAGAGCGTTGCTCAGTCTCCATGTGTATGTGGGCTTTCCATGGTTTTTGTCATTATTAAAGACCAGCCTTTTTGTTCTCTTAGGGTCTATATGATATCAGTCCAGGATCTTCTGACTTTTATAGTCTCTAGTGAGAAGTCCAGTGTAATTCATATAGATCTGCCTTTATATGTTACTTTACCTTTTTTCCTTACTGATTTTTGTATTTTTTCTTTGTTTTGTACATTTGATGTTTTGATTATTATGTGATGGGAGGCTTTTCTTTTCTAGTCTAGTCTATTTGTATATTGATGGACATAGGCTTCTTGTATATTGATGGACATCGCTTTCTGTAGGTTAGGAAAGTTTTCCTCCATAATTTTGTTGAAGATATTTACTGGCCTTTTAATTTGGGAGTCTTTGCCCTTATCTATACCTATTATCCTTAGCTTTGGCCTTCTCATTGTGTCTTAGATTTCCTGGATGTTTTATGTTAGTAGCTTTTTTGACAGTTGTGTCAATGTTTTCCATGGCATCTTCTGCACATGAAATTCTTCTATCTCCTTGTATTCTGTTGGTGATACTTGCGTCTATGACTCCTGATCTTTTTCCTAGGTTTTCTATTTCCAGGGCATTCTCCCTTTGATATTTCTTTATTGTTTCTACTTCCATTTTTAGATCCTGGGTGGTTTTATTTAATTCCTTCACCTGTTTGGTTGTGTTTTCTTGCAATTCTTTAAGGGATTTTTGTGTTTCCTCTTTAAGGGCTTCTACCTGTTTACCTGTGTTCCCCTCAAATTCGTTGAGAGTGTTATTTATGTCCTTCTAAAGTCCTCTATCATTGTCATGAGAAGTTATTTTAATTATGAATTTTGCTCTTCCGGTGTGATAGGGTGTTCAGGGCTTGCTATGGTTAGAGAACCTGGTTCGAATGATGCCAAGTAACTTTGGTTTCTGTTGTTTACATTCTTGCACTTGCCTTTCACCATCTGGTTTACTCTAGTGCTACCTGCACTCACTGTCTCTCACTGTAGCCTGCCTTTCCAGTTATCTTGCTTGTGTCAGAACTCCTCAGGGTCCAGATGTCTCTGTGATCCTGTGATCCTGAGCTCCAGCTTCTCTGGGTTCAGTGGCTTCTCTAGGATGACTCCAGATATGGTGTCCACTGCTCTGAGTGCAGTGGTTCCTCTAGGATGTCTCAGAATGTGGGTGCCTGATGCTTTGAGTACAGTGGCACCTCTAGGACGTCTCAGGATATGGTGTCTTCACAGTAGCAGACCAGCTAGGTTTCTGCTACTCTGAGTGCAGTGGCTCCTCTAGAATGTCTCAGGACATGATGTCTTCACAGTAGCAGATCAGCTAGGTTTCTGCTACTCTGAGTGCAGTGGCTCCTCTAGGATGTCTCAGAATATGATGTCTTCACAGTAGCAGACCAGCTAGATGTCTGCTGCCCTGAGTGCAATGTTTCCTCTAAGATGTTTCAGAATAAGGTGTCTTCACGGGAGCAGACCAGCTAGGTTTCTGCTGCTCCGCGTGTAGTGGCTCCTCTAAGATGACTCTGGATATGGTGTCCACTGCTCTGAGTGCAGTGGCTCCTCTAGGATGTCTCAGTGTATGGGTGCCAACTGCTCTGAGTGCAGTGGCCTCTCTAGGATGTCTCAGGATATGGTGTCTTCATAGGAGCACACTGGCTGGGTGTCTACCCCAGCCACAAGGTCCAGGTGAGGGGCAGACGGGGAGCGGTATTCTAAAGTGGTGGGTTTGGGGTGCCTGGTGGGTCATGAGCACTCCCTGCTCCCAGTTTTAGCTCTTGGGCATAGGGCAGTGGACGACTGTTCTTACTTGCTGCTCTGGGTTCAGTGGCCCCTCTAGGATGTCTCAGGATACAGTGTCCACACGGGAGCAGAATGACTGGGTGTCTGCTCCATCCTCAGGGACCAGGAGGGGGCAGAAGAGGAATGATATTCCACAGTGGTGGGGTTTGGGTGCCTGGTGGGTCCTAAGCCCTCCCTGATCCCAGTTGTAATTCTGGGTGTAAAGCAGTGGATGACTGTTCTTACCTGCTGCTCTGAGTGTCCCCATAGCATGTCTCGAGATATGGTGTCCACACTGGAGCAGACCAGCTGGGCGTCTACTACAGCCACCATTACCTATGATTCTTTCAGATGTGTTATTGATTTTGGTTTCTTCATAGTTTTTCCTTCCTTCCTTCCTTCCTTCCTTCCTTCCTTCCTTACTCTCTTCCTTCGTCTTTTCCTTCCATTCTTTCTTTCTTCTTCTCTCTCTTCATCTCACTCTTTCTTTTGTTGTTTTACATGCAAGACTTTTCTGTAAAAACCTGGCTGTCCTAGAATTCATTGTGTAGACCAGGCAGACCTGAAACTCATAGAGATCCACATGCCTTTGCCTCCTGAGTGCTGGAATTAAAGGCATGCACTATCACTGCCACACATATTTCAAAAAGTTCCTCAGAGAAAGAGGTATATACATCTTTGCTGAGTTTCCATTTAATTTTGATATCAATGAAGTAGTCATATGCCAGACACAAACTGGCAGTGCTCTGCTCTTTCATAATGATATAAAATAGTTTGAAGACTGTTTGGTGTCAGTTTTATCTTTAACTGTCTGGAATTGGACATAATGATATGGATGGACTATCCCAATAATGGGTGTCTTATACTAGATAAATAAAGTGAAGAACTTGATAACTGCTCAGTAGAGGAGACTAGGTGCCTCAGCAGTCTTAATTTGGTGCTAAAGACCTTAGATGAAGGCTAAATGTAGTCTTTACTTTATTAGGGGATCTTTTAGTATTGCTCCAATTTCTTTGCTCTTAAGAGAGATATTTGATTTTGATAGGTTGTGCATGTCTACAAATGCATGTACTTCCCTAAGATTTTCCAGCATTAAAATTTTATGGAAAGTTGATTCTTTTCTCATACAATTCATCCCAGGCACAGTTTTCCCTTCGTCCTCTCCTCACATCTTTCCCTTTCCACAGATCTATACCCTTCCATTTCCTTTTCATAAAAGGTCAGGCCTTCAGAAAGTGATAACCAAAGAAGGCAAAACAAGATACAATAAGTCAAGGAAAAAGTCCTCATACTGAGGATGGACAAGGCAGTCAAAAGGAAAAGAGTCAAAAAAAAAAAGGGAAAAGAGTCTCAAGAATAGGAAAAAGGGCCCTTCCGCCCAGCTCCCGGATCTGAGGCCTGGTGCAGACCTGTGCCTTGTCCACTCCTGTGTGGACACTGGTCTCCTCCTGAGACATCATAGAGGGCCCGCTGAACCCAGAGTGGTAGGTAAGAAAATCCAAACACTGCCCTACACCCACAACTGAGTGTGGGGAGCGTTAAGAATCCAGCAAAAACACAAACCCTGAGGCTGGGTGCAGACCCACACCCTATTCACTCTGGTGTGAACACCTGTCTCCTCCCAAGACAACCTAGAGTGTTCACTGAACCCAGAGTGGTAGAGGGTCCACTGAACACAGAGTGGCAGAGGTACCACTGAATGCAGAGTGGCAGAGGAACAACTGAACTCAGAGTGACAAACAACATATCCCGAGACATCCTTAGAGGAACCACAGCACTCAGAGCAGTGGACACCTTATCCTGAGAAACCATAGAGGAGACATTGCACTCAGAGCAGTGGGCACCTGATCCTGAGACATCCTAGAGGATACACTGCACCAAGAACAGCATACAACTAGCTGAACTGCTACCTTGGAGGCACCATATCCTGAGGCATCCTAGAGGTACCACTGTACTCAGAGCAGCTGGAGAAGATCACAGAGACATCTGGACCCTGAGGAGACCAGACACAAACAAGATAACTGGAAAGACAGGCTTCAGTCAGAGACAGTGAGTACAGGTAGCACTAGAGTTAACCAGAAGGTGAAAGGCAAGCCCAAGAATGTAAAAATAAAAGAATCCAATGTTACAAGGCATCATCAGAACTCAGTTCCCTCATCATAGCAAGCCCTGAACACCTCATCACACCAGAGAAACAGGATTCAGAATTAAAATTACTTTTCATGAAGATGATAGAAGAAGGAAATAAATACACTCTCAAAAAATTTAAGGAGAACACTGGTAGACAGATAGAAGTCCTTAAAGAAGAAACACAAAAATCCTTTAATGAATTGCAAGAAAACACAACCAAACAGGTGAAGGAATTAAACAAAACCATCCAAGATCTAAAAATAGAAGTAGAAACAATAAATAAATCACAAAGGGAGACTATCTTGGAGATAGAAAACCTAAAAAGAAGATCAGGGGTCACAGACAAAAGTATTACCAATAGAATACAAGTGATAGAAGAGAGAATCTCATGTGCAGAAGATACCATGGAAAACATTGACACAACTGTCAAAGAAAATACAAAATACGAAAAGCTACTAACCCAAAACATCCAGGAAATCTAAGACACAATGAGAAGGCCAAACCTAAGGATAATAGGTATAGATGAGGGGGAAGAATCTCAACTTAAAGGACCAGTAAATATCTTCAACATAATTATAGAGAAAAACTTCCCTAACCTAAAGAGAGAGATGTCCATATACAAGAGGCCTACAGTACTCCAAATAGTTTAGACCAGAAAAGAAATACCTCCCGCCACATAATAATCAAAACATCAAATATACAAAACAAAGAAAAAATACTAATAGCAGTAATGGAAAAGGTTAAAGTAAAATATAAAGGCAGACCTATAAGAGTTACACCAAACTTCTCACCAGAGACTATAAAAGCCAGAAGATCCTGGACTGATATCATACACACCCTAAGAGAACACAAATGCCAGCCCAGACTACTATACCCAGCAAAACTCTCAATCAATGTTGATGGAGAAACTAAAATATTCCATGACAAATCCAAATTTACATAATATCTTAACACAAATCCAGCCCTTAAAAGATAATTGGTGGAAAACTCCAACACAAGGAGGGAAACTACAACCTAGAAAAAGCAAGAAAGTAATCTTCCAACAACACTAAAAGAAGGTAGTTACACAAACATAACTCCACTGCCAATAACAAAAATAACAGAAAACAACATTCATTTTTCCTTAATATCTCTTAATATCAATGGACTCAATTCTCCAATAAAAAGACATAGACTATCAGACTGCATACATAAACAAGAACCAACATTTTGCTGCATACAGGAAACGCACCTTTGTGAAAAAGACAGACACTACCTCAGAGTAAAAAGTTGGAAAACAATCTTCCAAGCAAATGATCCCAAGAAACAAGCTGGAGTAGCAATTCTAATATCAAATAAAATTGTTTTTCAACCAAAAGTGATCAAATTATAAAGAAGGACACTTCATAAAAGAAAAGATGTACCAAGAGGAACTCGCAATTCTGAACATCTATGCCCCAAATGCAAGGGGACCCACATACATAAAAGAAACCATACTAAAACTTAAAGCATACATTGCACCTCACACAATAATAGTGGGAGATTTCAACACCCCACTCTCAGCTATGGACAGATCATGGAAACAGAAACTAATTCGAGACACAATGAAACTAACATAAGTTCTGAACCAACTGGACTTAACTGACATCTATAGAATATTTCATCTTAAAACAAAAGAATATACCTTTTTCTCAGCACCTCATGGTACCTTCTCCAAAATAGACCATATAATTGGTCAGAAAACAGGCCTCAACAGATACAAAAAGATTCAAATAATCCCTTGTACCCTATCAGACCACCATGGACTAAGACTGGTTTTGATATATAAAAAAAAAAAAACAACTGAAAGCCCACATAAATGTGGAAATTGAACAATGCTCTACTCAATGATAACTTGGTCAAGGAAGAAATAAAGAAAGAAATTAAATACTTTTTAGAATTTAATGAAAATGAGGACACATCATATCAAGACTTGTGGGACTCCATGAAAGCAGTACTAAGAGGAAAATTCATAGCTCTAAGTGTCCACAAAAAGAAACTGAAAAGAGCATACACTAACAACTTGACATCACACCTAAAAGCGTTAGAACAAAAAGAAACTAATATACCCAAGAGAAGTAGACAGCAGGAAATAATCAAACTCAGGGCTGAAATCAACCAAGTAGAAACAGACAGAACTATACAAAATATCAACAAAACCAGGAGCTGGTTCTTTGAGAAAGTCAACAAGATAGAGAAACCCTTAGCCAGACTAACCAAAAGGCACAAAGACAGTACTCAAATTAATAAAATCAGAACTGAAAAGGGAGACATAACAGAAACAGAGGAAATTAAAAGAAATCATCAGATCTTACTACAAAGGCCTATACTCAACGAAATTCGAAAATCTGGATGGAATGGACAATTTTCTAGATAGATACCAATTACCAAAGTTAAATGTGGAGCAGATAAACAATTTAAACAGTCCCATAACCCCTAAAGAAATAGAAGAACTCATTAAAAATCTCCCCACCAAAAAAAGCCCGGGGCCAGATGGATTTAGTGCAGAATTCTATCAGACCTTTCAGGAAAATGTAATATCAATTCTCTTCAAACTATTCCACAGAACAAAAACGGAAGGAACAATACCCAATTCGTTCTATGAAGCTACAATTATGCTCATACCTAAACCTCACAAAGACCCAACAAAGAAAGAGAACTACAGATCAATCTTTCTTATGAATATTGATGCAAAAAACTCAATAAAATTCTCGCAAACTGAATCCAAGAACACATCAAAACGATCATCCATCATAATCAAGTAGGCTTTATCCCAGGAATGCAGGGATGATTCAATATTCGGAAATCCATCAATGCAATCCACAATATAAATAAACTCAAAGAAAAAAAAACCACATGATCATCTCACTAGATGCTGAGAAAGCATTTGACAAAATTCAACATCCCCTCATATTTAAAGTCTTGGAAAGATCAGGAATTAAGGGTCCTTACCTAAACATAGTAAAAGCAATATACAGCAAGCCAGTAGCCAAGATGAAACTAAATAGAGAGAAACTAGAAGCAATCCCACTAAGAACAGGGACTAGACAACGCTGCCCATGCTCACCCTACCTATTCAATATAGTACTGGAAGTCCTAGCTAGAGCGATTAGACAACAAAAGGAAGTCAAAAGGATACAAATAGGAAAGGAAGAAGTCAACATTTCACTATTTGCAGATGATATGATAGTATACTTAAGTGGCCTTAAAATTTCCACCAGTGAACTCCTAAACCTGAGAAACAACTTCAGCAAAGTGGCTGTATATAAAATCAACTCAAACAATTCAGTAGCCTTCCTATACTCAAAAGATAAACAGGCTGAGAAAGAAATTAGGGAAATGACACCCTTCAAACTAGTTACAAATAATATAAAATACCTTGGCATGAACCTAACCAAGCAAGTGAAAGATCTGTATGACAAGAACTTCAAGTCTCTGAAGAAAGAAATAGGAGAAGACCTCAGAAAATGTAAAGATCTCCCATGCTCCTTGATTGGCAGGATTAATTTAGTAAAAATGGCCATCTTGCCAAAGGCAATCTATAGATTCAATGCAATTCCCATCAAAATTCCAAATCAATTCTTCATAGAGGTAGAAAGAGAAATTTGCAAATTTATTTGGAACAAATAACACAGGATAGCAAGAACTATTCTCAAAAACAAAAGAACTTCTGGGAAAATCACCAGCCCTGACCTCAAACTATACTGCAGGGCAATAGTAATAAAAACCACATGGTATTGGTACAGAGATAGGCAGGAAGATCAATGGAATAGAATTGAAGACCCAGAAATGAGTCCACATACCTATGGTCACTTGATCTTTGACAAAGGAGCTAAAACCCTCCAGTGGAAAACTGACAGCATTTTCAGCAAATGGTGATGGTTCAACTGGAAGTCAACATGTAGAAGGATGCAAATCAATCCATTCATATCTCCTTGTACAAAGCTCAAATCCAAGTGGATAAAAAACCTTCACTTAAAACCAGATACACTGAAACTAATAGAAGAGAAGGTGGGGAAGACTCTCGAATACCTAGGCACAGGGGAAAAGTTCCTGAACAGAACACTAATGGCTTATGCTCTAAGATCAAGAATAGACAAATGGGACTTCATAAAATTGCAAAGCTTCTGTAAGGCAAAGGACATTGTCAATAAGACAAAATGGCAACCAACAGATTGGGAAAAGATCTTAACCAATCCTACATCTGATACAGGGCTAGTATCCAAGATATACAAAGAACTCAAGAAACTATACTCTAGACTACCATATAACCCTATAAAAAATGGGGTACAGAGCTAAAGAAATAATTCTCAACAGAGGAAACTCGAATGACTGAGAAGCACCTTAAGAGATGCTCAACATCCTTAGTCATCAGGGAAATGCAAATCAAAACAACACTGAGATACCACCTCACACCAGTCAGAATGGATAAGATCAAAAACTCAAGTGATAGTAGATGCTGGTGAGGATGTGTAGAAAGAGAAACACTCCTCTATTGTTGGTGGGATTGTAAGATGGTACAACCACTCTGGAAATAAGTCTGGCGGTTCCTCAGAAAACTGGACATAGCATTACCTGAGGATCCAGCTATACCACTCCTGGGCATATACCCAGAAGATGCTCCAACATATAATAAGGACATATGCTCCACTATGTTCACAGCAGCCTTATTTATAATAGCCAGAAGGTGGAAAGAACCAAGATGTCCCTCAAAAGAGGAATGGATACAAAAAATGTGGTACATCTTCACAATGGAATATTACTCAGCTATTAAAAATAATGAATTCAGAAAATTTTTATGCAAATGAATGGATCTAGAAATTATCATCCTGAGTGAGTTAGCCCAATCACAAAAGAACACACTGGGTATTTATTCACTGTTAAGCGGTTGTTAGCCCAAAACTTGCAATAGCAAAGACTCAACCCTCAGACCACATGAAGCACATGAAAAAAGAAGACCAAGAGGGGATGCCTCAGTTCTACTTAGGACGAGTAACAAAAATACTCCAGGAGCAAATATGGAAACAAAACATGGGACAGAAACCGAAGGAGGAGCCATCAGACGACCATTCCACCTGGGTATCCATTCCACGTACAGCCACCTAAGCTAGACACGGATGTGGATGGCTGGAAAGGCATGGTGTCAGGAACATGATATAGCTGTCTCCGTAGAGGTCTGCCAAAGACTAACACATTCAGAGGACAATGCTCACAGTTAAACACTGATATGATCAGGGGTTTTCCAATGGAGAACTTAGAGAGAAGACTAAAGGAGCAGAAAGGGTTTGTCACCCCAGGAAGAAAGCAACAATACTAAACAACCAGAGCCCCCCAGGGTCTAACCCACCAGCCTAGGAGCACATAGGGGGGAATCCAGGACTCCAGCTGTATATGTAGGGGAGAGTGGCCTTGTCGAGCACAGGAGGTAGAGGAATTTCTTGGTCCCATAAAAAACATACACAGAGTGGAGGTGGGAAGTGAGAGTGGGGAGGGAATAATGGGGGAGGCTAGGTTCTGGCACTGCCTCATAGAAGCATGAGTAGGGGGGATGGGATAGGAGTTTTCTGGGTGGTGGGAGGAAGTGTGGTAAGGGGATAAAATCTGAAGGGTAAATATAATACCCAATTTTTAAAAAGAGAGATGAAAAATAGGAAAAAAAGGAGAAAAAAGAGAAAAAAAGAAAAAGAAAGAAAAAAGAAAAATAGGAGATTTAATAACACAAATGGAAAGATTTAGAAATCTAGGAGGCAGTTTATGTTAATGGAAACAGCATCACAGAAACTGGAAAATCACACCCTCATAGAAGCACAAGGACTGGGGATGGGATAAGGGATTTTGGGTGGTGGGGGGGGAATGGGATAAGGGGATAGAATTTGAAATGTAAATATTATAACCAACAAAAAAAGGGAAAAAAAGAAAAGTTGTTAGAACCAACATCTTTTTTAAAAAATGTCAGCCCTCTAGGGAAAAAAATTTTTTTCTTGATACTAAAACTTATTCTGAGAATTGTATATTGCAGAATACACAGCCTCGGTGTATCTACTCATCAAGCAAACTGAGCAGACCTGCTCAAACCTCCAATGTCCTGAAATTCCACCTGGATGCAGTGAAGACACGGTGTCAGAGGCTTATCAATTTACTCTTCCCCCCACCCCTCTTCTAATATGTCAACTCCTATAATCAGCTTGAAGAAGTTAATGAAGATTAAGCGCCCCTATTCCCTGGGCTTGGGGACTAAGATGGTTAATATTGGGCTACCTCTCTGGAGAAAAGTAGAGGTTCTGTTGGAACAGGGAGGAATAGCTAGGATTTATTGCATAGCAATAACCTAAGATAGAAATCTGTATAATTAGTATCAAGATGAAGTTATAATTTCTTAAATGGTACAAAATTTACTTTGATTTCAAATTTAAGTTTTTCATTGGTACAAGCTTCTTATTGATATAAAAATGAGATGAATATTGGTACTCTCATGGGCATTGTGACTGTATAACACATTTAGGAAAACAAGGCTTAGACCCAGTCCTTCTTTAACTTTTTTAACAGATTTGAGATGGTTAGCCTGTGAGTTAAGGGCCTATAGCGAATTCATGGCTTGGAGTTTATTGTTAGGATGTTTTCTATATTTTATTTAGAAATAGCTGAGAGGAGTTAACAGACAACGGTCCAAGTTACCTTACATGGATAGTTGGTTTTCAAACGTCAGAAGTCCACAGAATTGATGTTACAAATATTTCTATATTAATGTTCATTTTGATTAGAGACCTGTCTGCTCCTGACAACTTTCTGTCTTGGATTCTAAGAAGAAATTGAGCATCCTTGGAGTTACTCCAGTTGTGCAGAGACAGCCACAAGGCAAGAATTGCCTCACTCTATCTACAGACAAATTACTGTCCAGAAAAGGACACACTTGCAGAATAGTCGACTGATTATATCTGCTTAGACAGAGTAATCAGCCCTTAATAACTCTGCATCACTAAGGTCTGTCAGATGATTCTGGGCCTAAAGGCTGAAGATTTGATGCTACAACGCTCTGTAGTGTAGGGACTGTCCGGGTGTTCAGCGGTCTCTATAAATTGGCTAAGTTTTAGAAGCTATGCTTTGTGCTTCCCATAATTTCAGTTGACTCAGTCATTCTAGATTTCTGACGGAGTTGAAGACCTATAGTCTCATAGCCAATTCTGGCTATTTACTTTGAGAGAAAAGATCTGAGTGAATGGTTTTCAGCTGACATTTATTCTAAGCCAAGAAAAAAGCCAGGTTCAAAACTAAGTGTTTTAGTTAGGAGAGACGACAGAGGTTTTTGTTAGTCGACAAAATAATGGACTGGGTATTAGGATTATCTTGTACCTCACTGGTACAAATAGGAATAATTATGCTGTAATTGTATTTTGAGAGAAATGTGTTAGTTTAACAGGAACGGTGATATGTAGGAGGAGCTAAGGAGGAAGGAGTACTGAAAGGAAGAGATGGAGTAAGGAGAGGAGAAGATGAAGGAGAGGAGAAGCAAGGTGATGAGAGAGAAAGAGAGAGCAAGAGAGGGGTCATGGAGGCAGATGTTCACGTGTCTCCACCAGTCAAAGACAGTTTATATATCTAGGTTGGGTATTGGGTTACATTTCTGATTGAGCATTACCAAACTTATAAAGCCTTTAACTAACATTTTTTAAAAAATGTATAAAAGCAAAAAGGAAAAGGGGGTATGGGATAGGGGTTTTCTATGGAGAGGAAATGGGGAAAGGGGATGGCATCTGAAATGTAAATAAAATATAAAATAAAAAAAAAGGAAAATAATTTAAGTGACTAGTAAAATGTCAATAAGATTTGAGGAAATACAAGCAATATAACATTTCATTATATATATAAAAAAAACTTTTTAGCTCCTTTGTAAAAGATCAGGTAACCACAGGTATTTGGGTTCATTTCTGGGTCTTCAGTTCTATTCCACTGATCTTCCTGCCTGTCTCTGTACCAATACCATGCAATTTTAATCATTATTGCTCTGTAGTACAGCTTGAGGTCAGGGTGGGTGATTCCCCCAGATGTTCTTTTATTGTTGAAAATAGTTTTTCCTATTCTGGGATATTTTTTATTTCAAATATATTTGTATATTGCTTTTTCTATCTCTATGAAGAATTGGGTTGATATATTGATGTCGGGATTGCATTGAATGCTTAGATTACTTTTGGCAAGATGGCCATTTTTACTATATTAATCCTGGTAATCCATGAGCATGGGAGATGTTTCCATCTTCTTTTTTCAGATACTTGAAGATATTTCACTTGCTTGGTTAGATTCACACAAATGCATTTTATATTGTTTGTGACTATGGCAAAGGGTGTAATTTCCCTAATTTCTTTCTCAGCCTATTTAAGATACTGATTTGTTTGACTTGATTTTATATACAACCACTTTGCTGAAATTTTTTATCAGGTTTAGGGGTTCTCTGGTGGAAGTTTTAGGGTCACTTAAGTATGCTATCATATCATCTGCAAATAGTAAAATTTTGACATATTTCTTTTCTATTTGTATACATTTGAGTTTCTTTTGTTGTGTAATTACTATGGCTAGGACTTCCAGTACTTTATTTAATAGGTAAGGAGAGAGTTAGCAGTCTTGTCTTGTCCCTGATTTTTGTGGGATTGCTTCAAGTTTTTCTCCATTTAGCTTGATGTTGGCTACTGGCTTGATGTATACTGCTTTTACTCTGTTTAGGTATGGGCTTTTAATTCATGATCTTTCCAAGACTTTTAATATGTAGAGAGGGTGAATTTTGTCAAATGCTTTTTCAGCATCTACTGAGATGATCATGTGTTTTTTTCTTTGAGTTTGTTTATATAGTGGATTACATTGATTGACTTCCTAATATTGAAACATCCCTACATTTTTCTGATAAAGCCTACTTGATTATGATCAATGATTGTTTTGATGTGTTTTTGGATTATGTTTGCAAGAATTTTATAGAATATTTTTGAATTTAAATTCATAAGGGAGATTTGTCTGAAGTTTTCTTTGTTGTATCTTTGTGTGGTTTAGGTATGAGTGATGAGTGTAATTGTGGCTTCATAGAATGAAGTTGGTAATGTTCCTTCTGTTTCTTTTTTGTGGAATAGTTTGAAAAAATTGGTATTACGTATTCTTGGAAGGTCTGATAGAATTTCACACTAAAACCATCTGGTCCTGTACTTTTATTTTGGTGGGGAGACTGTTAATGACTGCTGCTATTTCTTAAGGGCTTATGGAACTGTTTAGATGGTTTATCTGCTCCTGATTTAACTTTGGTACCTGGTGTCTTTCCAGAAAATTTTCCATTTTATCCAGATGTTCTAGTTTTATTGAGTATAGACTTTTGTAGTGGGATCTGATGATTTTCTGAATTTCCTCAGTTTCTGTTGTTGTGTCTCCCTTTTCAGTTCTCATTTTATTAATTTGGATACTGTCTGTCTGCCCTTCTGTTAGTCTGGCTAAGGGTTTATTTATCTTTTTTGATATTCTAAACAAACCAGCTCCTGGTTTTGTTGATAATTTGTATAGTTTTTGTTTTTAATTTCTACTTGGGTTGATTACAGCCCTGAGGTTGATTATTTCCTGCCTCTACTTCTCTTGGGTGTATTTGATTCTTTTTTTTCCTAGAGTTTTCAGGTTTATTGTCAAGCTGCTAGTGTATACTCTTTTCAGTTTCTTTTTTTTAGGCACTCAAAACTATGAGTTTTCCTCTTACCACTGCTTTCATTGTGTCCTAAAAGTTTTGGTATGATATGTCCTCATTTTCATTAAATTCTAAAAAGTCTTTAATTTCTTTCTTTATTTCTTTTTTGACCAAGTCATCTTTGAGTAGAGTGTTTTCAGTTTCCATGTGTGTGTGGGCTTTCCATTGTTTTTGTCATTATTAAGACCAGCCTTAGTCCCTGGTGATCTGATACGATGCAAGGGATTATTTCAATCATTTTGTATCTGTTGAGCCCTGTTTTGTGACCAGTTATATGGTCTGTTGGGAGCTGATTCCTAGCAGAAAGCGACTATCATCTTTGCAGCCATCTCTGACCACAAACCCTGACAAGAAACCTGTTTTCAACATCCTACAAGAGCTGAGAACATGCTGATAAACATCTTGTTTTTCCCACATATCTTGTTTTGCTGTTCAGTGCCCCCAGCAACAAGGCACAGGTGGTATCTACACCTGCAAGGCATATGTGGTATTTATACCTGTAAAGCACATGCAGTATCCATGGCTACAAGGCACATGGCAAAACATATAAATGCCTTGAATTTCCTTTCAATGAAACAGACCAGAGACTTGATCAGACCTTCTGTCTTGTCTCCATTCTTTGCATCTCTTCTCATCCATCCCCACTTTCTCTCTTGCTAGACCCTGACTCGTGGACCAGAGCAGCAGTGTGGGCCTCGACAATAGTGTATTTTGGAGAAGGTACCATGAGGTGCTGAGAAAAAGGCATATTCTTTTTTTTTTTTAAGGATAAAATGTTCTATAGATATCTTTTAAATCCTTTCGGTTCATAACTTCTGTTAATTTCACTGTGTCTCTGTTTAGTTTCTGTTTTCATGATCTGTTTATTGCTGAGAATAGGGTGTTGAAGTCTCCCAGTCTTTCCTCAACAGGTCTTCAACGTACTACACAGCAAGAAAGATGAATTCACGGGTTCTTGTGACAGGACTGTAGATGGAAAAGAAGACTTGTGAGAGGTGACAGATGTTCATTTGTGGATCAGCAAGCAGACTGGCATACCCAGTACCTAAAAGCTGGAGCTCATAGTCCTGGAGTTCTGAAAGATAAGCACCAAGGAACTCAGGGAGGAGAAACAAACTTCAGGGAGTGTGCTGTAAACTATTTAGACTTAATTGAGTAAGTAAAAAGGGATGAAATCATCCACCAAGAATAGGATCCTGTGAGTGGCCTTCATCCCTGGGGAAGTCTTGTGGGTGAGGCTGCAACTTAGAACATGTTGGATTCTCTGGAGCTGTCTGTACAGGAGACATACCATATGCATGCTGGCTGCAAGCAAAGCCACTCCCCATTGAGGAGTCACTACTGTTATCCACAAAGACTTTTATCTCAATAGGAGAGATGGTGCTGATGACAAGATTGAAAAGCCGGAGGAAGAAGCAGGAACAGCCAACATGCCTATAAACCCAGTATCTAGGTCCTATCCACATTCCGTGCCTGGGGCTGACTGTGACTGCCTGAAAACAACTCAGCAAGCTGATGCTGCAAAGCAAAAGTTCTTGAGACACCCTATGGAAGTAAAAGATTTGACACCCAGAACCTTCCAGGACATGAACCAGTCCCAAATCTTCTGTAACCTGCAGTGCCACCTTGGAGAGAAGAACCAAGAGATTGGCCAGAGCCAAGTTGGACAGAATGAGCTCTGTAGGCTTCAGTCTGTGACCTATGAGAAGGACAAAGCTATGTATGAAGAAAAAGTAAATATTTGCCAGCAGGCCTGTGCCCATCTGCAACAGGAATACAACTTTCAAGACCATATCATCAACAGTTATTTGTCCATGTTTGTGGAGGCTTATAGTCAAGGTTGTGTCCTGGAAGAGAAAACCAGTGATATTATGGTGCATAGGTTACAAATACCCAGTGAATCCAATCATTTTATTAATTTATATTTATGTGTATAAGAAGATGTAGGGTGTCACATGTGGGTGTGCACATATACATATAGGTGCCCAACAAGACTTCGTAGGCTTTTTCTGTTGTATTCCACCTTATATTTTTAAAGACAAGGTCTCTCACTGAATCTGGAGCTCAGTGACTGACAAACTAACTGGCCAGCATTCTCTAGCCACCCTTCTCACTTTACATCCCCAATATATGATATCTCATCTGGCTTTTTATGTAGGTCTGAAAGACTAATTTGGGTTCTTGTGCTTGCAGAATAAGCTCTATGCCAACTCAAAGTCCTCAGAGCCCAAAGTCTTCTTTTCTTAAAAGATCAAACTACTAGATATAGCAGACCTAGGTTTAGTCCAGGCATGCTCTTTGGTTGATGGATCAGTCTCTGTGAGCCCATATGGGCGCAGGTAGACCCCCTAAAATTATGTAACACATGTGCAGCTTGGTATTCAAGTGAGTCTCCACAACAGTTGGAATGGGGTCTGTCTCTTATTATGACTCTGTACCTTGCCTCTGGATCCCTTTCCCCAGATTGGCTGCCTTGTCTGGAGTTAGTGGGAAAGGATGCAGTTAGTCGTGATGACACTTGACGTGTCAAAGGTGGTTGCTATAGATGAGGCAACTAGGAGGGTGGAGGGATGGAAGTGGGGGCACTCTGTCTCTCTGAGGAGGATGGGGGGGACTGAAGAAGGAGGACAGAAAGCTGGAAGGTTGGGAGGATAGGGATGGGAGGGGAAGGGCTGTAATCAGGATGTAAAGTGAATATATACTTATACATACATACATACATACATACATGAGATTAAACAGAAGAGTTAAAATACATATCAATTGGTAGAGTGCTTGACTGGCTTATGCAAAACTCTTGAATTTTATCAACAGCACCCTGTAAGCCAGACATGGTACACAACAGCAACCCCAGCACTCAGGAGATAGGCATTGAAGGATCCAGAGTCAAGTCATGCAAAGGATGTGGTAAATTCTAGGGCAGTCTGAGTTACATGGGACCTTGTTTCAATTAATAACTAGAAATAAAGTGAATAAATAAAAGCTGAGTAGGTGGGGATGGAGAGCTGACTCAGTGGTTAAGAGCACTGGCTGCTCTTCCAGAAGACCTGGATTGACCACCAGCATCCACACGGAGGCTCACAACTACCTCTAACTCTAGCTCCAGAAGATGCTGTGCCTCTGGCCTCCAGGCACCTGAACTCTTGTGCACATATCCACACACATGCACGTAACGACTTTTTAGGTTTGTTCTAATTAAACTGAAAGTCACTGAGAAGTTTTCTGGTACTTGAACTCCAATTTGGTAGTTCTAAAAATACGGCTCAATGGAAGAAAGCTTGCCTGACATCCATGACACAATTGATTTCTTATTTCCAGTCCCACAAACTAAATTCTATTCTTGTATTAGATTTTTATTACCATCATAATTACTACATAACTATTGAAATGCATTATCCTTGCTTTCAACCTGGTACAACAGAAGTTACCTCTGCCTGGGCCTGTAATCTCAACATATAGTAAGCAACAGGGAGAAGATTGTCACAGGTCTGAGGAAAGGCTGGGCTAAACCATAAGTTCCAGTTTAGTCTCAGCTATATGAGAATTTACTTTCTTTAATAAAATAATTAAAATTTGAATCAGACAGTAACATATTATTACATTATATATTATCTATCTATCTATCTATCTGTCTGTCTGTCTGTCTATCTATCTATCTATTGTCCCATGCACTATTGACCCTGTACCACATAAAGAACTAACCCACACGCTCTTCCACAGTCTTACTTCCAAATGCATATGATGCTTTTCCAGAGACACCATCTTTGTTCTGTATGAAGTCTTTCACAAGCAGATAATGAAGACTTTAATGAGAACAAGGAGATTCACATTACTATGGGACACTAAAAGGGGAGGTATATCTTCTAGACTTTCCAGAACTAGAGACCTTCTTACTAGACAACGTGTCCTGACAGATCAGAGTGTGCTAGACATTCCTACAAACACACTGGGAACCCCAGATTTTGTGCCTTTCTCAGGATGGAGGGAGCATCCACTACACACTGAGGACACAGGACAGAGGCTTCAGTGAACCTTATAAAAAGAAAGCATTGAGCTCCTACCTTCTAACTCCCACATGCCACTCAAGTGACTTCAGTTCCAAAGGACAGCACACAAGCAAATATAAACAGAGTTTCAGAAAATGTGTAAGGGCTGGAGAGATGGCTCAGTGGTTAAGCGCACTGGCTGCTCTTCCAGAGATCCCGAGTTTACCTCCCAGCAACCGTATGGTGCCTCATAACCATGGGATCTAATTTTCTCTTCTGGTGTGGCTGAAGAAAATGACAGTGTGCTCATATATATAAAATTAATTTTTTGTTAAAAAGAAAAGAAACATGTATAAACATGCAAAGATCAGGAAGAACACTCACCAGAGACTCTGCTTTCTGACACATTGCTAGTTCAAGAAATCAACAGAGAGCCTGGTGAAATATCTATTCCCAAGCCTAACAATGCTCAGTTTGATCCCCAGAACCCACATGATGGCAGGAAAGAACTGACTTCCACATGTTGTCCTCTGACATCCACCTGCACACCGTATCACAATCATACCCACATATCCACACACAAACATACAGACTAAATAAGTGAAAACTATTATTTTCCATTTTTTGAGGCAGTGTATTACAATGCATCTTTGGCTGGTCTAGATCTCAATATGTGGACCAAGCTGGCTTCTAAATCACAGAGATCCACTGCCTGCCTTTGCCACTTGAGGTCTAGAATTAAAGTCTTGTGTCACCACATTTGGCTACTAAACAATGAATTCTGTTTTACTTATTTATTTTTGATTTTTTTTCAAGACAGGATTTCTCTATGTAGCCCTGGTTGTCGTGGAATTCACTCTGTAGATCAAGTTGGCCTAGATATCAGAGAGCTGTCTGCCTCTGCCTCCTTAGAACTAGGATTAAAGGGTGTGCCACTACTGAGTGACTGGACAGTAATTTTTGTTGAGTATAGGCTTTTATAGTGGGATCTGATGATTTTTAAAATTTCCTCATTTTCTGTTATGCCTTTTTTTTTTCAGTTATGATTTTCCTAATTTGGATACTGATTCTGTGCCTTCTGGTTAGTCTAGTTAAGAGTTTGTCTATTTTGTTGATTTTATCAAAGAACCAGCTCATGGTTTTGTTTAATCTTTGTATAATTCTTTATGTTTCTACTTGGTTGATTTCATCCCTGAGTTTGATAGTTTTTGCTGTCTACTCCTCTTGGGTGTATTTGCCTCTTTTTGTTCTAGAGCTTTTAGGTGTGCTATCAAGCTGCTAGTGTATGCTCTCTCTCCAGTTTCTTTTTGTAGGGACTTAGAGCTATGAGTTTTCTTCTTAGTACTCTTTTCATTGTATTCCACAAATTTTGGTATGATGTGCCTTTATTTTCACTAAATTCTAAAAAGTCTTTAATTTATTTCTTTATTTCCTTCCTAATCATGTTATTATTGAGGAGACCATTGTTCAATTTCCACGTATATGTGACCTTTCCGTTTATTTTGTGGTTACTGAAGACTAGCCTTAGACCTTGGTGATCTGATAGGATGCATGTGGTTATTTCAGTTTTCTTGTATCTGTTGAGGCCTGTTTTGGAGAAGATACCATGAGGTGCTAAGAAGAAGGTATATTCTTTTGTTTTAGGATAAAATGTTCTATATATATCTGTTAAATCCATCTGATTCATAACTTCTACTAGTTTCACTGTGTCTTTGTTTAGTTTCTGTTTCCATGATCTGTAGATTAATGATAGTGGGGTGTTAAAATCTCCCACTAGTATTGTGTAAGGTGCAATGTGTGCTTTGAGCTTTAGTAAATTTTCTTTTATGAATATGGGTGCCCTTGGATTTAAAGAATATATCTTCAGAATTGAGATTTTATCTTGGTTGATTTTTTTCTTTGTTGAGTATTAAGAGTGCTTCCTTATCTTTTTTAATGACTTTTGGTTGAAAGTAGATTTGATTCAATATTAGAATGGCTACTCCAACTTGTTTCTTGGGACCATTTGCTTGTAACCTATCTTCCAGCCTGTTACTCTGAGGTAGTGTGTGTCTTTGTCACTGAGGTGCATTTCCTGTATTCAGCAAAATGCTAGGTCTTGTTTACATACCCAATCTTTTATTCTATGTATTTTTATTGGGGAATTGAGTCCATTGATGTCAAGAGATATTCAGAAAAACTGATTGTTGCTTCCTGTTATTTTTGTTTTTAGTGGTGGAGTTATGTTTGTGTGGGTTTCTTCTTTTGGGTTTGTTTGAAGATTACTTTCTTTCTTTTTGTAGGGCATGATTTCCCTCAGTGTGTTGGAGTTTTCTCTCTATTTTCTTGTGTAGGGGTGGAATTGTGGAAAGATATTGTGTAAATTTGGTTTTGACATGGAATATCTTGGTTTCTCCATCTATGGTAATTCAGAGTTTTGCTGGGTATAGTAGCCTGGGCTGGCATTTGTGTTCTTTTAGAGTCAGGATGATGTCTGTACAGGATCTTCTGGCTTTTATAACCTCTGGTGATAAGTCTGGTGTAATTTTATTAAGTATGCCTTTGTAAATTACTTGACATTTCCCCCTTACTTCTTTTATTATTTTTTCTTTGTTTTGTGCATTTGGTGTTTTGATTATTATGTGACAGGAGGAATTTGTTTTCTGGTCTAGTCTATTTGGAGTTCCGTAGGCTTCTTGTATGTCCATAGGTGTCTCTTTTTTTAGGTCAGTAAAGTTTTCTTCTTTAATTTTATTGAAGATATTTCCTGTCCCATTATGTTGGGAAACATCACTGTCTTCTATACCTATTATCCTTAAGTTTGATCCTCTCATTGTGTCCTGGATTTCCTGGATGTTAGGAGCTCTTTGCATTTTGCATTTTCTTTGACAGTTGTGTCAATATTTTCCATGATATCTTTTGTACTTGAGATTCTCATTTCTATCTCTTCTTTCTGTTGGTGATGCCTGAATCTATGACTCCTGATCTCTTTCCTAGGTTTTTCTATCTCCAGGGCAGTCTCTTTTTGTGATTTGTTTATTGTTTTTACTTCCATTTTTATGCCCTGGATTGTATTGTTCAATTCCTTCACCTATTTGTTTGTGTTTTCTTGTAGTTCTTTAAGAGATTTTTTTCTTTCCTCTTTAACTGTTTCTACCTGTTTATGTCCATCTTAAAGTCTTCTGTCATCAATATGACAAGTGATTTTAAATCCAAATATGACTTTTCCAGTGTCATGGGGTATTTAGGACTTGCTATGGTGGGAGAAATAGGTTCTGATGATAACAAGTTACCTTGGTTTCTGCACTTGCTTTTCACCATCTGGTTATTTCTAGTGCTACCTGTACTCCCTGTCCCTGACTGGAGCCTGTCTCTCTTGTTATCTTGGTTTTGTCAGAACTCCTCAGAGTTCAGCTGTATCTGTGATCCTGTGATCCTGAGATCCTGGGTGTAAGAGCTCCTGAGAGTCAGGCTGCCTCTGGGATCCTTAAATCCTGGTGTGACTAAGCGCCTGAGAGCCTGTGATCCTATTTTCTATGTTCCTGAGTGTGTTAGAGCTCCTGGGAGTCCATCCTCCTCTGGGTGTTCTGGGATTTGCTGCAAAGCTGGCATCCTAGAACTGCTCAAGGCACTGGAGCAGACTTGAGGTATGTATGGTGTTCTTGATGTCATTCTATGGCATATAAATTCTTCTTAGCTTACTGTCATTTGTTTTAGCTTTCAGCCTTGCTTCTGACATGATTGAATGGATCTGTCATCACACAAGTTTTTATTTGCTCCCAGTGTTCTAATTACCCTGACAAGTTTCTCCTTTGTGTTTTTAATTACTCTTTCAGAGTGTTGGCCCTTTCATCAACTTGGCCAACTTTCTCATCTGGGGCCATAAATGATCTGCTCACTTCTTTCATCAGTTTGAGTCCTACAACTTTCTGTGTTCCTGTGTATACTAGGACTCTGGAAAGGTTTTCATAAATTTCATCCCCTCCTTTCCTCAGTTATGATGTTTCACTGTTCTATTTGAAGGCGTGATGACAGTGAATGTTTTCTCATATATATGTGCAGGTATGTGTGTGTGTGTGTGTGTGTGTGTGTGTGTGTGTGTGCATGTGTATATGTGCATGTGTCTGTTTTGCAGTTTTAGGGTGTTTAGTTTTCTCTCTGGTTTTTAATTCTCATTTTCTCTGCTCATGTTGTCTTTATTATTGTGACTGTCCAGTGTTCTGTCTTCACTTGAATTTATATTTCATACTGCAGTGTGTTGTGTCTGGAGGGGGAGCCACAGCACCAGATGCACTGATTGACAGCCAGCCCAGCTTAACCTGAAGTAGAACAATTGTGCTTCTCCTGTGGCCCTAGTAAGGTCCAGAGACAGTGAAAGTAGAGAGCCCTGTCTCCATGTATTCTCTTTGTAGGCAAGCCTTTCATCTGGACTGTACCCAGTTTAAAGACAAAGGTCTCATGTTCTTTTGACTCTGCTGTCCCAGGAAGTGAATGGTAGAGAAGGTTATTTCTCAGTCTGTTTATTTAGGGAATATACAGAAACTCAGCCTCTGCCTCTAAGGTCCCATTTCTGCTCGGTCTTCCCAGCACCTGCTGCTTTGACATTTGTACATATGATGCATCAAGATCCTAGGCTCATCCCTGCAGCTAAGCCAGTCTCCCCTCTGTTTACCTGAATATGTATTTTACATATTGGCTTGTGCTGAGGTCTGTGCATAGAGCAAGCCAAAGCCATCTTCAGCTTTGTAAACTTTTAATCAAAGTATTCTGGGTGGATTAGTTCTGTATCCATTCATAATTGAGTGACAGTGGGCTTGTGTCTCATGACATGGTTTATACAAAGAACCTATCCAGTTAGTCTTGTGGCTAGAGCTTCAATGTATTTGGTTCAATCCTGGTCCCTGTTTGGTCACATGGCCCTACCTAGGATCTTGACATGAAAAGCCATTTTTTGGAATAGGATCTGCTTAAGGGTATAGATTTTCCCCTGTATTTTATGAGCACTGAGCCTGGGTGGTTAAGGTTGCACTGGAATGCTGGCTGGCATTGATTGGCTCCAGCACACAGCTAGGCTGGACTGGAACAAAGTCACTGAGCTGCTCTATGGCCCCCGGCCAAGAACTCGGTCTGCAGTGCTGCTTCTTGTGTACAAAGAGGTGTCAGTCTCAGAGCACATCTTATTAAATTTCATCTCTCAGGACATTTCAGAATCAGTGCAGATTTTCATTTCTGTATCTTTCCAACATGTATCAATTTCATTGGTACTGGGTTTGAGAATGCCAAAATGGTCATTCATAAAGGCATGGCAGATTTTACCCTTGAATCTTCTATTACTTGGCAAAACATACTTCAATTCTTGCTCAGATCTTGCTTCTTTTTCGTGGCACAGATACTGGTTTGTCCAGAAATTTCTTTGGTTAAGATTTTGTTTTGTACAGTTGGATTGTTAGGTATAGTTTTACCCTCTTTATTTCAGGAGCCTTTACAAGTTATGGGAACCTCATGGTTCCAAACACTGACATTTGTCTCAGAAAGTAAAGTTAGTGGCAGAGAGCTAAAAGTCTGTACCTGGACAGCTTAGAAAGGTAATTGTTGAAATGATCCTTATCCTAACAGAGCTTTGTAATAAAGTCCTAACCAAGGTTAGAACCATAAATGCCACATGCTTGTTCTGTGCTATAGTGTTCTATTGAAACTAAGAATGTCAAATAACTAAGAATATATTTGTTTAGAGAGGAAGTACAATGGCAATAGCAAAGCCTTCATTGACAAGGAGAAATGATGCAGCGTTTATCTTTCTGGGACACATTTACTTCACTCAGGATGATTGTGTGTAGCTTCCTCTATTCACCTGCAGACTTCATGAATGATATTCATTCATTCATTTTATCTGTCTATCTATCTATCTATCTATCTATCTATCTATCTATCTATCTGTGTTTGTACACACACACACACACACACACACACACACACACACACACACACATATATATATATATATATATATATATATATATATATATATATATATACAAATATATACTGATTTTTTTTATCTATTCAAGAGGTGATGAGTCTTTAGTCTTCCTAATTCCTGGCTGTTACAAACAGAACAGCAGTGAACAAAGATGAGCAACTGTCTCTGTGGTAAGAATCAGAGTATTTTCGTATGTGCCCAAGAGTGGTATAGCTGGATCTTGTTGTAGTTCTATTCCCAGGTTCCTAAAGTACTACCACATTGATTTCTAAAGTGACTTTACCAGTTCCCATTTCCACCCTTTCCCTTCATCCTCCCCAGCCAGTGCTGACAATTATTTTATATATCTTGACCATTCTGACTGAGCTAAGATGAAATCCCAACCAGTTTTAACTTGCATTTCCCTGATGACTGATGATGTTGGATAGTTTTAAAAAGTATTTTTTACACATTTGTCTTTCATCTTTTAAGAAATCTCTATTCAATTCTATACCATTTTTAATAGATTGTCTTCTCAATGTTCAGCCTTTAACTGCTTTACAATGCCCATTTAATAATATAATTAAAATGTATCCTGGTTCTAACACTAAATTATTGGGGGCAGTGCAGGATTTCATATGGGTTCTTTAACTCTACCTTTTCTACCCTCAGGCTCTCAGAAATAATGGAATCTAGTTGTTGGAAGGGTCACCCCTAATCCAGTGTACACATTTCACTACAGTCTCTTTGTACTTATCTGTCAGTCATGATATACATTATCCTAGACCAGTGATTTTATAATCACAACACCATGCATTTATATTTGCTTGGTTTGCCTTATCCTACCAGAAGAACAATGAAGACTTCATTAAGATAATGTTTCCAAGAGACCTACTTTCTGGATTCTTCCTCCTTTCAGAAGTTTTCATTGGACTCCTGGGAAACTTGCTTCTCTTCATACTATGCATGTACATCTTCTTAATTCATCCTCGTCAGAAGAAGCCCATAGATATGATCTTCACACATCTAATGCTTGTCAGTGTTTTGAGCATTGCGTTCAGGTTGATACCAGATGTCAAGGCATCCTTTACAGTCAGGCTCCTTTTCCTTGATGTTGCATGTAAGAAAGTTTTGTATGTATACAGTGTTACTAGGGGCTCTTCCTTTTGTACCACCTTGCAACTGAGTGTATTTCAAGGGATCACTGTCAGTTCTAACAATTTCAAGTGGAGATGGCTTAAATCTAAGCTAGAGTCACACATTTTTCCATCCTTTCTTGTCATATGAATCATCAACACATTTATCTTCCCAAGGTTGAAATCACTGTTGTGGGTTTTCAGTATCCCAGATATACTGCCAAAGTAGCCAGGTTCACTACCATATATATCATCGTGTCACTTGTAACTGCACTAATAATTAGAGACACCCTGTTTGTGTTTCTCTTGATGTGGTCCATCCTCTACATTGAGAGCTTCCTTTACAAACAAAGGTATGTACATAGTGTCAGTGTCTCTCCCCATGTGTCTTCTGAGAAGAGAGCCATTCCCAGCATCCTTCTGCTTGTGGGTTTCTTTGTATATTTCTGTTGTTCAGACACATTTGTCACATTCTATTCACTTTACAGACCAAAGAGCAGCACAGTATTGGATCTGATTAGTCAAGATTTACCTTCAGGCTACCAAAGTGTCTGATCTTATGTTATGTTGAACAATAAGAAACTTATTTCTAAATTTATTTCTTCATTTTCTGACTTTAGATGTACAATTTTTACAAGACATCATGGATAATCTAAGACTCCAAAGTAACCATGTGTTAGTGGATTCCTTATCACATGAGCAAAATAGCCATACCATGCTTGAGTACCTAATATACAGGTAATAGGAAACGACAAATAATGATTTTTTTATTAAGACAGAGCCTCATGTAGTATTTGTATGGTTTATTTCTTATCTTTTCTTAATTGAGAGTCAGAGTCAATGAAATTTGAGTTATAGACAGTTGTTACCTGCCGTGTGGGTTCTGAGAATTGAACACAAGTTCTATGGAAAAATAGCTGGTGCCCTTAACTGCTGAGTGATGGCTCGTGTAGAGTTGTTTTAGAGATAGTGTTTTAGCATGACATTTGTAAGCCTTAATATCAAAAGAATAAAGACTAATAACAGAATTTTTATATACTTCTCTGTTTAAAATTTATGTTGAGTATATATGGTATTATACTTAACTATATTTGCCTGTCTGAACTCTTTCAAATATAGGGAGTATAAAATTTACTTCTACATTTAGGATTGATCTATAAAATTTTACTTTCCTGGGGAAATTTTATAAATTTCTTCAATATGTCCTGAGTGTTCTGGGAAGTATTTTCATGAAAGAAAATTAATAAATAAACAAAAAAAGCCAAAAAAATAAGAATTGAAAGATTGTGCTGTATTTATAGTATGGAAAAGATGTGTGTTTACTAAGGAGATAGTTCTGGGGTCAAAATAATTTACCATATAAGTATGAGAACTAGAATGTGCATTCTTAGGTCCCATGTGAATGCCAAGCGGACATGATAGACTTTTTACTTCAGACTCCAAAGGTAAGAGACTAAGATCCCCAAAGGAAGCCACATAGTAAGACTCGCCAGATCAAAGACCTGAGAGCTTGACTGAAAAATGTTTTCTCAATTAATAAGGTACAAGTACTAAGGAAAATGGTTCCTAACGTCGATCATGGACATATATGTGAATGTGTACATATATGCATATGTACTTATGTGAGTACATCACACACATGCAAACCTTTAAGCCTTAATAATGATGACCAAGCTGTCAAGCTGTTAGTGTATGCTCTTTCCAGTTTCTTTTTGTGGACACTTAGAGCTATGATTTTATCTATTAGTACTGCTCTCATGGAGTCCCACAAATTTTGATATGATGTGTCCTCATTTTCATTTAAATCTAAAAAGTCTTTAATTTCTTTCTTTATTTCTTCCTTGACCAAGTTATCATTGAGTAGAGCATTTTTCAGTTTCCATGTGTATGCGGGCTTTCCGTTGTTTTTGTCCATGTCAAAGACGAGTCTTAGTCCATGGTGGTCTGATAGGGTACAATGAATTATTTCAATCTTTTTGTATCTGTTGAGGCCTGTTTTGTGACCAATTATATGGTCTATTTTGGAGAAGGTACCATGATGTGCTGAGAAAAGTGTATATTCTTTTGTTTTAGGATGAAATGTTCTATAGATGTCAGTTAAGTCCAATTGGTTCGTAACTTCTGTTAGTTTCATTGTGTCTCGGTTTAGTTTCTGTTTCCACGATCTGTCCATAGCTGAGAGTGGGGTGTGGAAATTTCCTACTATTATTGTGTGAGGTGCAATATATGCTTTAAGTTTTAGTAAAGTTTCTTTTATGTAAGTGGGTGCCCTTGCATTTGGAGCATAGATGTTCAGAATTGCAAGTTCCTCTTGGTACATTTTTTCTTTGATGAATATGAAGTGTCCTTCTTTATCTTTTTTGCTTACTTTTGGTTGAAAAATGATTTTATTTGATATTAGAATCGCTACTCCAGCTTGTTTCTTGGGACCATTTGCTTGGAAGATTGTTTTCCAACCATTTACTCTGAGGAAGTGTCTGTCTTTTTCACAGAGGTGCGTTTCCTGTATGCAGCAAAATGTTGGGTCCTGTTTATTTATCCAATCTGATAGTCTATGTCTTTTTATTGGAGAATTGAGTCCATTGATATTAAGAGATATTAACAAAAAATGAATGTTGTTTTCTGTTATTTTTCTTATTGGCAGTGGTGTTATGTTTGTACAGCTACCTTCTTTTAGGGTTGTTGGAAGATTACTTTCTTGTTTTTCCTAGGTTGTAGTTTCTCTCCTTGTGTTGGAGTTTTCCACCAATTATCCTTTGAAGGGCTGGATTTGTGTTAAGATATTGTGTAAATTTGGTTTGTCATGGAATATTTTGGTTTCTCCATCAATATTGATTGAGAGTTTTGCAGGATAAAGTAGCCTGGGCTGGCATTTGTGTTCTCTTAGGGTCTGTATAATATCAGTCCAGGATCTTCTGGCTTTTATGGTCTCTGGTGAGAAGTCTGATGCAATTCTTATAGGTCTGCCTTATATGTTACTTTACCTTTTTCCCTTACTACTTTTAGTATTTTTTCTTTGCTTTGTTTATTTGATGTTTTGATTATTATGTGACAGGAGGTATTTCTTTTCTTGTCTAGAGTATTTGGGGTTCTGTAGGCTTCTTGTATATTTAAGGACATCTCTTTCTTTAGGTTAGAAAAGTTTTCCTCTATAATTTTGTTGAAGATATTTACTGGCCCTTTAAGTTGGGAGTCTTCACTCAATCTATACCCATTATCCTTAGGTTTGGTCTTCTCATTGTGTCCTGGATTTCCTGGATGTTTTGGGTTAGGAGCTTTTTACATTTCACATTTTCTTTGACAGTTGTATCAGTTTTTTCCATGGTATCTTCTGCATATAAGATTCTCTCTTCTATCTCTTATATTCTGTTGGTAATGCTTGTATCTATGATCTCTGGTCTTTTTCTTAGGTTTTCTATCTCCAGGGTAGTCTCCTTTTGAGATTTCTTTATTGCTCCTACTTCCATTTTTAGATCCTGGACAGTTTTGTTTAATTCCTTCACCTGTTTAGTTGTGGTTTTTTTTTTTTGCATTTCTTTAAGGGCTTCTACCTGTTTACCTGTGTTCTTCTAAAATTCTTTGAGAGTGTTATTTATGATCTTAAAGTCCTCTAACATCATCATGAGAAGTGATTTTAATTCTGTGTCCTGCTTTTCTGGTGTGATGTGGTGTTCAGGGCTTGTTATGCTGGGAGAACTGGGTTCTGGTGATGCCAAGTAGCTTTGGTTTCTGTTGTTTACGTTCCTGTACTTGCCTTTTGCAATTTGGTTAACTCTAGTGTTACCCTCTCTCACTGGTTATGACTGGGGACTGTCTTTCTAGTTATCTTGCTTATGTCAGAATTCCTCAGGGTCCAGATGTCTCTGTGATCCTGTGATCCTGAGCTCCAGCTGCTCTGAGTGATGTGGTTCCTTTAGAATGTCTCAGAATAAGGTGAGTACTGCTCTGGGTCCCGTGGCTCCTCTTGGATGACTCTGTGTATGGTGTCCCCTGCTCTGAGGTTGGTGGCCTCTCTAGGATGTCTCAGGATATGGTTTCCACAAGGGTGCAAGCCCATTGGGTGTCTGCCTCTCTGAGGACACTGACCTCTCTGGGCTGACTCCAGATGCAGTTTCCACAAGGGTTTAGACCCACTGGATGCCTGCTCCTGCCCTCAGGATCCAGAGAGGGGCAGAAGGGGAGTGGAATTCCCCAAGGGCAGGGTTTGGGTGCCTGAGAGTGGTCCTGAGAGCTTCCTACTCCCATCTGTGGCTCTGGTGTGTAGGGCAGTGCTCAACTGGCCCTACCTGCCTCCCTGAGGACACTAGCCTCCCAGGGATGACTCAGGATAAAGTCTTTACAAGGTTTCAGACCCCGCTGTATGTGTGCTCCTGCTACCCGGATGAATCCAGAGAGGGGCAGAAGTGGAGTGGAGTTTTGCAGGGGAGGGATTGGGTACTGGTGGGGGTGTCCTGCTAGCTTCCTACTCCCAGCTGTGGGCCTGGTGTGTAGGGTGGTACACCCCTGGTCTTACCTACCTCCTTGAGGACACTGGCCTCCCAGGGATGTCTGAGGATACAGTCTCCCCAAGGGTGCAGACTGCTCACGCTACCAGGATGGATCCAGAGAGGCACGGAAGAGGCAGCTAAAAATTTCCAGTGGAAAAAGAACAGCATTTTCAATAAATGGTGCTGGTTCAACAGGAGGTCAGCATGTAGAAGAATGCAAATTAATCCATTTTTATCACCTTGTACAAAGCTCAAGTCAAAGTGGATAACGACCCTTCACACACACACACACACACACACAAAAAAAAAAAACCAGATACACTGAAACTCACAGAAGAGAAGGTGGGGAAGACCTTCGAATACCTGGGCACAGGGGAAAAGTTCTGAAAAGAACATCAATGACTTATGCTCTAAGATCAAGGACTGACAAATGGGACCACATAAAATTGCAAAGCTTTTGTAAGGAAATGCAAATCAAAACCCTAATATTTTACCTCACACCAGCCAGAATGGCTAAGATCAAAAACTCAGGTGATAGAAGATGCTGGCAAGGATGTGGAGAAAGAGGAACACTCCACTGTTGGTGGGATTGCAAGCTGGTACAACCACTCTGGTAATCAGTCTGGTGGTTCCTCAGAAAATTGGACATAACATTACCTGAGGAGCCAGCTATACCACTCCTGGGCATATACTCAGAAGGTGTTCCGACATATAACAAAAATATATGATCCACTATGTTCATAGCAGCTTTATTTATAATAGCCAGAAGCTGGAAAGAGCCCAGATGTCCTTCAACAAAAGAATGGATACAGAAAAATGTGGTACATTTACACAATGGAGTTTTTACTCAGCTATTAAAAACAATGAATTGGAGAAAGTCTTAGGCAAATGGATGGAATATTATCCTGAGGTAACTCAATCACAGAAGAACACACATAGGATGAACTCACTGATAATTGAATATTAGACCAAAACTTCACAATACCCAACATACAACTCACAAACCACATGAAGCTCATGAAGGAGTAAGACCAATGTGCGGGTGCTTCAGTCCTTCTTAGAAGAAGTAACACAATACTCATGGGAGCAAAAATGGAGACAAACTGTGGAACAGAACCTGAAGGAGTGGTCATCTGGAGACTGTTCTACCTTGGTAACTATGCGATGTGCAGTCACCAAAGATAGATGCTGATATGGATGCCATGAAGTGCATGCTGACAACTGCCTGATAGGGTTGTCTCCTTAGAGGTATGCCAGAGGCTGAAATATACAGAGGAGGATGCTCACAGATAACCATTGTACTGATCATGCGGTCCCCAATGGAGGAGTTAGAGAGAAGAATGAAGGAACTGAAGTGTTTGTGTCCCCATGGAGAAGGCAACAATACCAGCCAACCAGAGCTCCAAGGTCAAAACCACTAGCCTGGGAGCACATCAGGATGGACCCATGAATCCAGCTTTATATGTTTGGAGGATGGCCCTGACAGGTATAGGTGGGAAAGGAGATCCATGGTTCCATGAAGGATGGACACCTAGTGTGTGGGAATTCGTGGGTTAGGAGGTGGGAATGGGGGTGTGGGTGGGGGCACACCCTCATAGAAGCAGAAAGAGTGAAGATGGGATAAAGGGTTTTTGTGTGGTGGAGAAATGGGGAAAAGGGATCACATCTGAAATATAAATAAAATATCCAATAAAAAGAGAAGGCCAGTGCTTAGAGCAAAAAATAAAATAAAATAAAAATGACTATTTAAAACAAATTTTATCCAAGACACGAATACTTCGAGTCTATTAAATACAAATTTTAACAGGAATAACATCACAGAATAGCATAAAAACATTGATAAAATGCTCTCTTGTGGTAGGACACGTCTTCATGCCCAGCCATCAGGAGACAGAGGCAGTCATATCTCTTTGATTCAAGGCTAGCCTGGTTTACATAGTGAGTTCCATAAAGAAGATAGGGCTACTTACAGAGATTCTGTCTCAAAACATAAAGCAAAACAAAACAAAATAAAAGGGAAAAAAAACTTTTCAAAGTGTCAAAATAAAAAAAAATCTCTGAAAAAAAATCTATCAACTATTTATCTATTCTCTATCTACCTATCTATTTATCTCTCTGTGTGTAGGTACATGGTATGATCAAGTGTACCGTGTGTGTGTGTGTGTGTGTGTGTGTGTGTGTGTGTGTGTGTGTGTGTTTATGATGGCACTTATGTGGAAATTAACAAGTCTAGTTTTTTTTACAAACTTAGAAGTATTATAATTTCAAGGGACAATAAATATGAAAATTGTTGAAGTGGTGTGGGTGTGTTTTTTATTGATTCCAAATAATAAATTTTAAAACTTAAAAATGTACAACTAGTGAGAATGCTAATCATGATCATACAAAGGTCTCAAGAGCCATAGAAATTCCAACATATCACAAAAGTCTCTAGATTTGTTCATGAGAACACCTGGGAATGATCTTGCTTACTAATTGTTTTTAAAAACATTTAGGGAAGAAATACACTGTGAAAGAATTTTATTAGTGTTCATCAGTATAAATGGGCAGAGAGTGGGGTAAAATGATGCCAAGATTGAGATAATTGCCCCCAAATTTGGCATTCTTTCATGTGTACAAAAGCTATCATAAATGGTAAAGAAATTGTTCAACAAATAAAAGAACACAAAGCAGTTCACAAGCAACAGGATTGTGTGTGTGGCTTTGTGTTCAGGAGACCGCTGGGAGGAGAGACTTGGGTTGTGGAGATGCTGGGTTTTCTTGCGGTGCTGGTAAAGAAGGGTCACCATGTAGAGGCTAGTCCACATGATAATGGCCAGAAAGAACAAGTCTCTTATTATGATAATGCTCAGGAATAATCCTGGATTGGGGTACTTGAGTGGAAGACTTCCACAGTAAACATGAGAATATCCGTAATCAACATCAGTGTAGTTGGTTTTCGCTATTATGGTCTCAATGAGTTGCACATATATGACCAAATTGATGAACCAGGAAAACAGGAAAGAGCAAAAAGTCCACATTGAGAGTTTAGGCTTAAGCCACGCCCACATAGAATTACTGGGAGTGATGGTGATGGCTTGGAACATGCTTAGAATAGAAGTGGTAGAGATGGACATAGCCCGGGTGACTCTGTAGATATATGCAACAGCCTTACAGCCAGCATTATCCAGAAAACTGGGTATTCCAAAGGATGACGTGATATACGGTATCAATGAGAATAAGATTGCCAACATATTGACTATCATTAGGTGCATGAAAATGGGATCGATAGGTCTGCTAAAGTGGGCTTTGACCAAGAATTTGTACACATACAGCATGAAGAGCATTGAGTTCCCTATGACACCCACACAGAGCTGGGATATGAAGAAAACTCCCAAGAGGGTGTTGCTTGGAAACATCATCTCAGTCAGGCCTTCAATGAAAGTGAATCAGGTTGATGTATAAAGCTAGTTATATACTGATGTTTATGGGAAATAATAGAAAGTATTGAAGCAGGTGAACTGAAAGCAAAAATCTTCTGAGTGCTGTTATATTATGAAGCAGAAGGTTAATGACCTGAAAGGCAAACTTGCATATTATAAAGAGATTTTATTCAGTAGATCACAGTGTACAATTTTTAAAAAGTATTTTTATCTTTTGTGTATATATATACACTGTATCTATCTTCAGACACACCAGAAAAGAACACCCAACCCCATTGCAGATGGTTGTGAGCAACTAAGTGGTTGCTCGGAATTGAAATCAAGGTGTCTCGAAGAACAGCCAGTGCTCTTAATTTCTGAGCCATCTCTCCAGCCCACATGGCATATAAATATATATTTTCATGTTGAAAAAATTTTATTTCACAGTGGTCTTTAAAACTGGAAAGAGACTTACTTTCTTTATATAAAATCATTGGTCTAGTTACCTACACTTCCTAGGAAATGATTCTGTAGACCTTTTCATTGAAAATGAACCCAATTTAAAGGTTTCAGTGAAGTTGCCTAGAGAAAACTAACATCTGGACTGATTTCTAAAACATACCACACAATATTCTGCAGCTGTTGGTTTAAAATACAGATTATTATCACCAGTATCTGTACCTGCATCCTCATGTCCTTATAATCTTTCTAACTTATTGCTCCATTGTTTCCTCATCTTTTTCTGTAGCCTGTGAATGCTGTGCTTTTCTCTGTGTTCTTTCTTCAAGACCATGCAGGAATGGAGACACATTATATTCATAGATTGTAAATTCCAAAAATTTACCAACAATTCCAATGAAAACATTCTTTGTGGTAAGGTCCTGCTCTGCAGGGAGTGTTTCTTTTAAGGCATGCCGACCATGTTTAACCAGTTCATCCAAATTACACTTCATAAATTCAGACATAAGTCTCTTCATGTAAGTATGAGTTGATTAAGAACAGGCTCTGATAGACATAGCTCTGCAGTTAAAATAGCAGATGGACAGGTTTGGAAAATGTGAGGACCCATATCATCATAACCAGCAATAAGCAGCCCAACACCATATGGTCTCAGCCCATATCAGTGTGTTGGGATCTGGGTCTTGCTTCAATTAGAAACATAAAGTGAGATGCAGGAAGTGGTCTGTCAAATATAAATCTGGAATCCAGACACTACTGGCATATAAAATTACATAACAGTCTGGCATCAGCAGTTAGATCTGCAACTGAGATACCAATATGATTGTCAACGTGGAGAATCTTCTTCTGGTGAGCAACAAGCTCTGACTGTGTCCTCTTCAGTGCAACCAACACAACACTGCATGTGTTTTTGACTTCATACTAGCTCTTGCTGAAACTTGCTTAACAACTTCTATTGCACATTCAATTTGATGACTCCTGTCCTGAAGGATCCAATCAGAACCATCACATCATGCCTGTTGAGAAACATCTCCCACGCAGTCACAACCAGACACAGCAGCAGACACAGGAGCACAGCCTCAATTTCACACTGCATATTTTTAAAACTCCATTTGAACATTCTAATCTTTCCCAAGTAGAGAGTAACATACATATCTGAACACTTTTGGAGGTTAAGTTGCACATTAAACTCACCCAAGCTATTTAACTTTAAATTCACAACAGAAATGAGGGATCATTCACTGGTAAAGAGCATCAGCTGCTCTTCCAGGAACACAGCAGAATCTAGCACTCACTTGGAAGCTTACAACTGTACATCCATCTCCAGGAGATCTTTCTGCCTCTGTGGCACCAGACATGCACACAGATCACAAATGTACATGCTCACACACTTTACAAATATACATGCAAGACAAACATTGTACAAAAGAAAAGAATAAATTGAAAAACAATTTTCAAAGAAAGATTTTTCAATCGGGATTTGTTTCTGAGTCCAACCCTTGGGTCATTTGGGGGTCTCTATCCCTGTGTAGAGTTTCTGTGATTCAGAACACAAAGAGCTGGTTGATATAATACATAGCCCAATGTTGAGCACATTCTCAGAGAAATATATTTTCCTGTCACTCTTTTATTATTTGTAAGAAAATCAACAGAATTTCAGATCATTGTGTTAGTGTACTAAAGCATTCTCACACAGACAAACATAACATATATCATCAAATATGGGATCTGGAGGAGAAATTCAAACACCAATTTCTTAGCTATGTGTGAGAAATGGAAGTGGCAGAGTGATACAGTAGGGAATTATGGGTAAATGTCATGAAAGTTATACTTCTGCATGTAATCAAATTCATACTACAACATACAGATGGATATGTATCTGTCAATAAGATCTCATAAAGCAACAATGAATCAACAACAACAACAACAACAAACATAAAATTGGATTAAATACATTAAATGTATAATGTTTTCTATTACATATCAAATATGTCATAAATCATCACCAAAAAATTACATTCTAGTGACCTGTTAGTATGTCCATATTTTAACAAAGACACAAATACATCACAGGTAATTGATGGGTAAAGTGGAAATGTTAATGAGCACATAGCTCCAGTGTTCAAAGAAATTAGAAATATAGTCTTCACTACACTGTGTGTGCTATATGAGATTTAACTCTAATGAAACTGTAGATAGTTTAGGTAGAAATAGAAGGATAAAGCTCATGTGGAGATAACTTCAACAGAAGCGAATGAATAAATAAGCAAATAAAAGTAGGAAAATAATGAAAATATTATGAACTAAAGACAAAGATTGGTAAGAAAAACAAGAAAGATACAATTTAGTTATCTGGAAAGAAATATAGGAGTAAAAGAAATCTAAAGGAAAAAGCATCCAAAGTCTAAGACAGGGTAGAAGATTGGGGAAGAGGATCAGTGTGCAGCTCATCATACCTTCCTCTGGCTCTGAGCACTGAGCACTGGGAGCCCTGAGGGCAGTGTGAATCCCATGGATAGGATGTGTCTTGGAAAGGCTGCCTACCAGGAGGCCTGGCTAAATCAAGGCCTAGATGACAGGACTCTTCCTCCCAGTGGACACGAACCAGCTTTTCACCCATGGTGGCAATGAACTTGTTTACTGAGCATTACTTCGATGTACCCAGAGGGAAAATATCACTCTCCCAGATAACTTTAACATACTAAGTGTAAAATCTATTTCTGAAGCTGTGCATTTTCCCAGTATTTACCATATCAGAAAGTGAACTTGAGGACTGAGGAAGTCATTAAAAGTTTTAAGACAGTGGTGGGAATTATCACAACTGTTAAAACAAAAGCTGAACTCCAAGCAGGGCTTCAGAGAACACTCAAACTCTTCCAGTGGAGATCACTGTGCCTTCTGCTCTTAAGGTGTGTTTTAAGATTCCATAGAGAATATAATACCACACGAGGAGTTATTTTGACCACATAGTGCATGGATTAGTCATGGTTTTATTACATCTCAGGTCAACAATAGAGTTTGACTCTAAGATTGCTCAGTTTTGCAAAACACACACTAGTCAATCTGCCATCCAAATATTATGCTTAGACCCACAGACAAGTCTCAGTTCATCCAGATTACAAAAACTTTTTATTAGAGGTTGATATTTAATATGGAGACTCACAAGTGTTCAAAGTGCTTGGAATAACTGGCCATTAAGTCTGGATACCTAATCATGATATCTATTATATCTTTTTTGAGACCCAAAAACATTGCAAGGAGAAACCAACAATTTCAAATTTCCAAAGGAATGATATCATGAAACACTGTCTCCTATGTATGACAAGGCTGTGACAACCATGAACATCCCATAGTGGTTTTCAACTACTCAAGACATGAATACAAAAACAGACAGCAAAAAAGGAGGGATGGATGGGTGTAGTGGGTCCCCTTTTTCCCAGGTTTTGGGGATACCTTATTTTCATGGAAAGCCTTTCCAGGAAGTTGAACTAGTAACTTTCCCAAGGATTATGGGACGTTCTTCAGGTAGACTGTGGTGTTGGGATCCCTAGTAAGATAGAGAAGAGGAAGTTCTGTAGGGAAAGGGGGCCCTCCATTTTGCACTGAGGTCAGGGGAGCTATCTGGACAGGGTAGCTTCAACCTTAACTAGCAGTGTTTCCAACACTTGATCTGCTGCAAATGCAGCATTTGAAACTGAATGTGCTGGTCATATGAACCTGCTTCTCTACCTCATCTATCCTGTCTCTCACCAGGCCACTGAGCATGCCTTCGGCACCAGCAACTCCACCTTGTTCCCAGTCACATTAACACTTTTTGCAGTTTTCTTTTTTTTTCACTTTATTTATCAATATTTGTATAAACACATATACCCATATATGCATACATATATACATACACATATAAATGATAATCAAACAATAAAATGCATTCAAAAAATATGGGGGGATTGGGAAGACTGGGAGGAAGGAGAGAAAGGGGAAAGTTAGGTAAATACAGTGTTAATTTATGAAATTCTCAAAAAGGAATCCAGTTTTTCAAAATGTTCAACAGACCAACCAGCACTTCACAATATGAAAGCAAATATGTCCTATAACCATGTTGAAGGACACCTCAACTCACTACAAACTTTGAAGTTCAAAATAAGATCAATAAAAAATTATTTCACCCAGCATACTAACACAAACCACAATAACGTTTTATAATTCAAAGTATTTCTGAGAACAAGAAAGTAGATTGTCAGGAACTAAGTCAGCAGAACCAGGGGTACACTGTGTGTTAATTTTTTTTAACACAGGGGTTATAAACACAAAAATGCAGAATGTGGGGAAGGGGATGACACAGGAACATAGATGTTCAGGGGGAGTACAGATATCTTTCAGAACAGGGTATCATCTGGGTGAAGGTTCAGGGGTCAGATCACTATGACTCTTCTTATGATTCCCTTGTCATAATCTAATTTAGTACTATCTGCCAAAGGTTGCCTATTTACAAGGTTTATGACTACTCAGGCTGGTAGATTTCAACAAAAGCTGCCTGTTTACAATAGTTTATAACCCTCTGTTTCAGTGTTTTTCCATAGAGACCCAAGTCTTTGTGTTAGCAGGCATATATGTCCAGCCTATTGCTGATTTTAGGCTTATGGCTGATTTTAGACCTTCAGTATATAAGCAGGGCTGCCCCTGACATCTCCTCCCTTCTCCAAGTACAGAAGGGCTGTGGCGATTCTAATCTTGCCAAGGTGGGGATAGAGGCCTGACCTCCAGTAATTAAAGGGGACATTGTAATGGCTCCAGTCCTCCTGTCATTGTCCAGTGAGGCATAAAGGCCATAGCCATCTCGATGTCTTTTTCCTGGAGAGGGGAAACTTTTGACATCTACCCCTATGCAGTCAGGCTTGTCCCTCAGGGAACCCAGAAACATATTTTTAACTTTTATTTATATTCCCTTGCAGTGCTTAGCCTAGCAGCCTCAGCAAGAATTCAGATCACCAGACAGAGGGGGTTCTGGGTGGCCCCTCTCTGCTTGGTCTAGGGGTGGAAGCCCCCCTCTTTTAGGATGGGTGGAGATGGGACTTAGGAATACCCTGGATAAAGAAACAACCTCATCTAGAGTCTCGTGGTCCTCCAAAGCTAACATATGATAATGTATCTGAATAGATTTTGCTATCAGATTATCTGTCTGTTGTTTCACAACGTTAGTCAGCCTATTTAAGGCTCAGGGACCAAAGGAAATAAGCAAAAATAACCCTATTAATAATTTCAAGATGGAAGGAACTAGGGTTAACAATCATGGAGAGGTTGAAGACCAATTCTGGCACAAGCTCTCCTTTTTCTCTTTCTCTCTCTGTCTTTTCTCAAGACCATTTCTGGCCCTTTTCATGCTCTCTTTAATCATCCCTGTTTTGTCTATGTAAAAAGCAGCATTCTTCTTTAAGGGCTGTACACAGTCTAGAGCTGTTTACAGTCTTTTCTATTGTAAAAGAGAAAATCAGGTCCAACAAAGTCCTTTGGAATTTTGGGGGATTGCATCAAACAGCAAAACAAGGGATTTCTTCAGATTAGTGACATCAATCTACAGCTGTTTGATGTCCTTGTCAAAGGCCCATTGGAGGTCTGAGTAGTATAAGTCCAGAGGCCAGCATCGGGATTAGAACTCCTAATAGCAGACATCACAGGTGATTAATTGTTACCTGAAGGAGAAAAAAGAAATGAATTCTCAGGGAAACTTCTCTTCCCTGGATGACAATTGTTATTCATCTTATTTATAATTGGGCCTGGTTTGGGAGAGGTATCTATTTAATTCATTAATCTTTTTGGTGACCATTTAGTTGTGCCTTCTGTGGTATTAAACAGCCATATTAATCCTCGGCCCCATATAGGAACTGGGTCCTGGCCATTCCATTTAAGGGTAAAAAGGTCCTTCCACATAGTTGTGGCATAGTTTTTATTGGTCTCAGCAATGCCAGAGGCAATCAGTGGCAGATTTGCTGTGAGTTTTCAGTTTTAGAAAGTTAAGAGTAAATAAGGCATACTCCTTCCACCCTCAAAGAGTCATAAAGACACTATTTAAAGAAATATAATTCATTATTAATAATCTCTTTTATCAAAGAACTATTATAAAACAGCCAGCAATTAATCAATCTAATATATCAATTAGTGAGAACTTCTACTTTTTGTAAAATTACTCCTCTTTTGTCAATTAATTGTTGAAGGAAATTAAGATTTGCATCTCTCTTAAGATTATTAAACAGAGACATAAATTCTTTTGTGAAGAGCTTAAAATAAGATCTTAACCAATAAGCATCTCCTGGAAACTTTTGGAAATCGTTTGAAATAAGTAAACTATCTTTCTTTCTTCTTTTTTTCTTTTTCCCAGACCAATTATCTCTTATTTCTTTTTTATTGGATATTTTACGTATTTACCTTTCACTATTATCTTCTCTTCCTTTCTCCCCCAAAACCCTTTCTCATACCCCCTCTTCCAATTTTTATGCGGATGTGCTCCCATCATTCTCCCAATCCCACCTCCCTGCTCTCACATTCCCCAACACTAGGGATTCAAACTTTCAGGGACCATGGCCCTCCACTTCTACTGTTGCCTAATGAGGCTACCCTCAGTTACCTATACAAGTGGAGCCAAGAGTTCCTCCCTTTATGTTTTTAGGCTGCAGTTTTAGCCCCTGGGAGCTCTGGTTGAGTATTTTGCTACTCCTTCTAAAATAAAACCAAAGCACCCACATGTGTCTACGCATTGTGTCTTAGGTATTGTGAGATTTTGAGCTAATATCCACTTATCAGTGAGTGCATGCCATGTATGTTCTTTTGTGATTGGGTTATCTCACTCAGGATGATATTCTCAAGCTCCATCCATTTGCCTAAGAATTTCATGAACTCATTGCTTTTAATAGCTGAGTAGTACTCCATTGTGTAAATATACCACATTTTTTGTATCCATTCCTCTGTTGAAGGACATCTGGGTTCTTTCCAACTTCTGGCTATTATAAATAATGCTGCTATGAACATAGTGGAGCATGTGTCCCTGTTGTATGTTGAGACATCTTTTGGGTATATGCCCAGGAGTGGTATAGCTGGATCCTCAGGTAAAACTATGTTCAATTTTCTGAGGTACCGCCAGACTGATTTCCATAGTGGTTGTACCAGCTTACAATCCCACCAACAATGGAGGAGTGTTTCTTTTTCGCCACATCCTCGCCAGCATCTGCAGTTTTCTCAAAAGAGGATATTTGTGTTTATTCATTTATCTGCGTTTTTTAAATATCCACTTATCAGTGTATGGAGAACTAGCTGACAAAGCTCTTCAGTTCTTAAAAGAACACAGCAACAGCCTGCTGGGTGTGGCTTATGTCCAGGAAATGGCTGGAGGAGTGGCTTGTGTTGTGGAGATGCTGGGCTCTTGTCTTCTCATCATGATGGCCACAAAAAAACTTCTCATCAGTATTTTAAATGATAATCCTTGGAGGATGACAAGTGGCTTAGCAGTTAAGAGCACTTGTTGCTTGTGCATTGGACCTGGTTCAGTACCCAGCACTCACAAGGTAGTTCACAATCATCTGTAATTCCAGTTACATGGCAACCTGGCTCCCTCTTCTGGCCTCTGCAGGCAAAGCACACAAGCAGTAAAACTCCAATACAAGCCTAACAAAAGTGATTGCTATGAAACCAAACAACCTGGTTTCACAATAAACATGAGAATCTCCATGATCAGCATCAGTGGAATTGGTTTTCGGTCTGTGTGTTCATGTGCACATTCCTGCATGGACATGTGGAAGCCAGAGGACAAGCTTGGTATCTTTCCTCATAATCCTGTGTCGGGCCTTGGATGAGGTAACTCCATTTAACCTGCACCATCAATCACATAGGACACAGGTAGAGGTCTCCACCTCCAGAGATTTAAATATTAATGAGTTATCTAAAGGCAGGAAGGTGTAGCTAATTAAGTTATTCCTTGTCAGTTCTCTCTCTGACCGGCAGACAAGAACAAAGCAAGTCGGAGTTCTTCTCAATGCAGTTTATTAAGGATCCTTTACAATCTCCTCTCTGGAGGCCCTCTCCCTCCAGCTCCCTAACAGCCATCCTTTTATACCCCTGCCTGTCCCAATCAGCACCTGCCTCGTGGGCATGCCTCATTGGTGCACCTCAAACAGCCCGATTCTCATGGCACTGAGTCTGCACAGTAGTTCTGCCATTGTGGCTCAGTTAGGGAAAGGCACGCAGTGCGCAAACTGCCAAGAAGCGACACCATTCATAAGATTTGACAGGTGCCATTCATAAGATTTGGCCCAGGCACCATTTTAGCTGGCTATGCTGCCGCACCTGCTCCTCGCAATTCCCCCTTATTTATTAATTTTGGCAGAGAGTGCCTGTCTTAGGTTGCCCCTTGTAAGCAACACTCCTTACCCATCATGGCGAGTCAAACAGCTTTGGTTTGTTCCCTGTCTTAGGTTGGTAACTTGCCCAAGGAGTCTTACCCGTCATTGACTACCTCTCTAGCATGCCAAGCCACATTTGAGGAGACTGTCCGTCTCTACTGCTGCAAACGCTTGCTCTGAGATGTTTTCTGTCGGGCTTTCATCTGACACATGCACCAAAAGGCAAGGCAACTGATGGGGACCAGGCACATAGCAACCTCCCCGATTCCCACCCATTCCTTGAAGTAGGACATTGTTTGAAGAGTCCAGCTGGTCAATTCGGAGGCCAGGGAGGCATCCACTCTGGTCAAGTTAATGTGAACAGTGGACTGTCGTAATTCTCTCAATCAATTTCCTGTAAGAAACTGAGAAAGGCTTTTGGAAAGATTACTAGCATGGCTTATATTCTGAAAAGGCACAGAGGTAACACATATAAAAGAAATACTGGGCTTTCAACGGTGAGACTTCCATAACAAAAACTATCATTGCTCCTTATCGCTGGTAGCATCCACATCAGCAGAAGAGTCTTCCTTAGCATCTCCATTCCTGTCTTCTTGCTGTATAACCCTGGTAAGTCTTTCTGGAACCCAAATTGGCTGATGTTGATCCTGAGGAAACACACAAACAGACCCTCTTGCCCACACCAATACTGGGTCAGGGCCACTCCATTTTCCTGTCAATATATCCTTCCACATTACCACGCCTTTATGGGTAGCATCGGGATCGGCATAGCGATCAGCTACAGACCGTCCCTGCTTATCCAGAGTCAAAAAATTTAGGGTAAAGAGGGCTATAGCCACTCTCTCTCTAGGCTTGTGGCCAGAGGCTATTCCCCATCTTTGTTTAAGAAGACATTCCTTTATGGTGCGGTGTGCCCATTCAGCAATGCCCTGCCCCTGAGGATTATAGGGCAAACCATGGTTAAGGTAAACTCCCATGGTCTTACAAAAGGACACAGAAGAAATAGAGGTGTACGCCGGTCCATTATCTGTCTTTAAACATTTAGGCATGCCCCAGGCTCCCCAGGCTTCAAAACAATGAGCAATGACACAGCAAGCCTTCTCTCCAGAATGCAGGGAGTCAAACATAATTCCAGAAGAAGTATCTATAGATACATGAATATATTTTAATCTTCCAAACTCAGGGAAATGGGTGATATCCATTTGCCATAAATGGATAGGGGGCGTAGGCCTCGGGGATTAACCCCGATTCCCATCTTGGGTAACAATGGGACACAAGATTGACAAGCTTTCACTATATCTCTAGCATCAGCATGAGGAATGCCAAAGCGAGATGATAGGGTTTTAGAATTTACATGAAACTGGCTATGAAAGTGTCTTGCTAACTCCAGGGAATCATAGATCACAAAATTTGCAACATTAAAACAGGTCTTTGAAGCTTTATCAACAATATCATTCCCTTCAGTCAATGGACCAGGTAAACCAGTATGGGCACGAATATGTTGAACAAAAAAAGGTTGTTCCCTATTCCAAATAAGAAATTGCAATTGGGTAAGTAACTCTCCTATGGTGGACTTTAGGTTTATTTTACCTACAATTTCCAATTGTTTAATAGCATTTACTACCTATTGACTATCAGATATTAAATTAAAGGAATGAGAAAATCGTTCAAAAACCTTTATCACAATCTGTAATTCTATAACTTGAGGGGACGCTGGAGGAAATTGGATGATTTCAGGCAAGGATCCTGCAACCAAAAACGCTCCACATCCTGTCTTAGAACCATCTGTAAAAATAGTAGGGCAATTTATCAAAGGCTTTCTATGGGTGATCCGTGGAAAGACCACAGGATGAGCATTAATCAATTGTAATATAGAGTCCTTTGGGAAATGATTATCCATTGTCCCATTAAAAGTACATCTCAAAATTGCCCAATCATCCACAGTGACCATCAATACTTCGAGTTGAGTGGCTGTATATGGTACAATTAGGCTTGTAGGTTGGATGCCAAAGTGTTGAACACTCTGACGAATTCCCAGCATGGCTAATTGGGTTACTGCAGTTGGATAATGAGTGAGTGTCTGAGCAGGAGAGATTTTTGGATGCACCCAAAGTAAAGGGGCCCCTTGCCATAATACTCCTGTAGGCTGACATTCAGTTGGCAATATGCATAATGTAATATCCTGGGGTTCATCTCTATGCCTCAAGGCTGCATCTTGTATGCCTTTTTCCATTAATGTTAATGCCGCTCTAGCTTCATTAGTTAAATGTCTAGCAGAGTTGAGGTCCGAATCATCTGGTAGAATATCATATAATGGCTGTAATTGTTTATTAGACAATGAGAGAGAGGGTCTAAGCCACTGTATATCTTCCAACAATCTTTGAAAATCATTCAAGGTAAGCAAATTATCTGTGCGAATCTTGATATTTTGAGGAATTACTTGTCCTAAAGATATTTTTGTTCCTAAATAATTAACCACAGAGCCCTTTTGTACCTTCTCAGGAGCTATCACTAACTGTTTCTTTCTTAAACTTAACACAACAGCTCTATAGGCTTCATCAAGCATCTGCTCAGTAGGGGCAGCAACAAGAATAGCTGTATCCTTTTGATGCAATGGGATTGAAGAGAAACAATCTTTAATATCTAAAACTACGACAGGCCAATTTTTTTGGGCAATGCAGAGGGTAAAGGCAGACCTCGTTGTACCAGTCCCATCAAAACCATTTGTTTATTAATTTCTCTTAAATCATGTAGAAGCCTCCATTTCCCAGATCTTTTCTTTATCACAAAAATGGGTGTATTCCAAGGTGATGTAGATGGCTGCAGATGACCTAACAATAATTGTCCTTTTACCAGCTCTTGTACAACTTGTAATTTTTCTGAGGGGAGTGGCAACCGAGGAAACCCATATGGGCTCCTCAGACTTCCACAATATGGGAAGAGCTTCCTCAGTGGCCCCTAGGATTAATTTGTGTATTGTTTGTCTTAATAATGTCAATTTGATACTATTAATAATGAACACATGACCTGAACTTTTCACTCTCTTGCTTGATGTAATGTTTGTCTTAAAAGTTAAGAAATCAAGTATTAGAAGCACAAGGGCCTTTTATTTTTAATGCAACTAAAAAGATCCCTTAAATACTGTGTGTTCTTATTTAAGGGCTAGGTTAGTACCAAAGTTTACTGAAAATTAAGAGGGGTGCATCAATTCACTACCCTTTCTTAAGCCAATTTAAAAACACCCAAACTTTTGCTGACCTTGTTCCTTCGATAGATACTAATAGAGGGGGAAAAAAGAAACAAAGTTGTTTTCATACTCCTGGACTAATAGAGGGCGAAAAAAGAAACAAAGTTGGTTTCATACTCCTGGAAAAACTTCTGTGGTTGGTATCAAGTGCCTTTTACTCCTGTGATTAGTTCCCCTAGTTCCTCGGCCGTCTTAAGGTCTTTTCCCCAAACCTAAACCTTATCCACAGCCTGTAAGAATTTTTCCTTTCACTTTTAACTTGTCCCAAAACTGGGGACTTATACTTTCACTTTCAACTCGTCCCAATACCGGGAACTTATATTGTCTCCTATCCGATAACTTAGCTTGTCCCACTTGCCTGGGAACTTTATAGTCTCTGAACCGAGAACTTGCCCTTGTCCCACTTGCCTGGGAACTTTATAGTCTCTGAACCAAGAACTTGCCCTTGTCCCACTTGCTTGGGAACTTACCAGCTAGCTGCCCTGACTGTGCTGAGTTCTGAACTCCCCATACGGGCCACCATTTGTCAGTTCTCTCTCTGACCAGCAGACAGGAACAAAGCAAGTCGGAGTTCTTCTCAATGCAGTTTATTCAGGATCCTTTACAATCTCCTCTCTGTAGGCCCTCTCCCTCCAGCTCCCTAACAGCCGTCCTTTTATACCCCTGCTTGTCTCAATCAGCACCTGCCTCATGGGCATGCCTCATTGGTGCACCTCAAACAGCTCAATTCTCAAGGCAGTGGGTCTGAGCAGTAGTTCTGCCGTTATGGCTCAGTTAGGGAAAGGCGGACGGCAAGCAAAATGCCAAGAAGTGGCACAATTATTAGATTTGACAGGTGCCATTCATAAGATTTGGCCCAGGCACCATTTTAGCTGGCTATGCTGCCACACCCGCTCCTCACAATTCCTGCCCCTCTTCCCTCTCCCTATAAAAAGCGAGACCACCCTGACTTTTGGTGGAGGATAGCACATACCATCTACACCCATTCACCACACCATGAACAATAAAAGCTTTGGAAAACCAGACTTCAAGTGTAGCTTGGGCCTGCCAGACTGCCAGCCTTTGGAACCCTGGAACCCTGAACCTTCCCTATGTGCCAGCTGTGGCTGCATGCATGTAGGACGACCCTTCTGCCTGTAGTGTGGGAAGTGTGGTGGAACCCCTGCAAGCAGCCCCCGAAGCTTTGTCACCATCCACCAGACTCCCCCACGTGAGTTTTTTTCCCTCCTATAACACATCTTGATCCCCCAAGGTCCTCTGTCCCCGATGTAGAAAATGTTTCCACTGGAGGAGGCACTGTACTGCTCAAGATGATAAAGATGGTAAGCCACTGGAGCCTTTAAACTTCAAACAGGACAACCCTCAGCCCCGACAGTAAGAGGGAAAACTACTCCTGTAGAAGCCTTATGGGTGTCCAGCATCTCACAATGCTCCCACCCAAAGTTAACCATTAAAAGAGATGGTAAACCATTCAAGTGTCTTATTGATATGGGAGTGAATCGGATGATTCTAAAACAGCAAGAGGTCCCACAGAACTGGCAGTTGACCCCTGGGCCCCAACTCCTAGGCATAAGGGGTACCTCTCACACATTTATCACCAAATAGACCTGTAGGTGGAAGACACAGATGGGACTACAGGCCTCATACAACCCCTGGTGGCTCAGGTAGCCACCAATATTTTAGGGAGAGATATCTTACAAGCCTTAGATGTGATTCTTACCACTCAGTCAGAAAGAGACCACATTAATATAAAGCATATTACTTATGATAGTACCCAAGGAGACCCAAATAACCCTTCTCCAAATCACCCCCAATTCTAGGGGCCACTGTCAGATTTAGTACCCCCTGCCTTGACTGGCTCTCTGATGAAGCCATCTGGGTCCCACAGTGGCCTCTATCAAGGGAGAAACTTAGAGCCCTCAGAGAACTCACAGAGGAACAGCTATCTCTACAACACATCCGTCCCTCCCACAGTCCATGGAACACCCCTGTGTTTGCTATTTAAAAAAAAAGAGCTCAGGGGGATGGAGACTATTTCAAGATTTGAGGGCAATTAACAAAACCATGAGAATCTGGGGCTCCCCACAAAGAGGGCTACCCCACATCTCAGCCATTCCTGCCAATGTTCCTCTATTAGCAATAGACATAAAAGATTGCTTTTTTTTCATCCCTCTCCACTCTCAGGACTGTGAATGCTTTGCATTCTCAGTGCCTACCGTTAAAAACTTCAGCCCAGCCTCCCCATATGAATGGACTGTTCTTCTTCAGGGGATGCCAGGAGGCTGTAGCCACTGCATTAAAACCCTATTTAGAAAAAGGACTCAACATATACCATTATATGGATGACATCTTAGTATGGGGTGAAGTTTCTACCTCCCCCTCTCAAATTAAAGACCAGCTAATACCTTCCCTACCTGCCCTAGGATTCAAAATAGCCACTCACAAAATCCGACTTATTCTTCCCATTACATTTTTAAGGACAGAGATCTCCCTAACTTCAATACGTCCCCTCAAGGCCACCCTTTCCTTCCCTCAAAAATTAACTCTTGCCTCCCTACAGAGCTTTTTGGGCAACCTCAATTGGCTTCAACCCTGGCTTCACATCCCCACAAGGACCCTTCAACCCCTCTTTAACCTCCTGAAAGGAGATAAAAGTCCCTCCTCCCCCAAGGACATTGTCCCCAGAAGCAGTCTAAGCCCTAAAATCTGTCAATTCAGACCTAAGTGATATGGTTCTTACTAGGTATGACCCAACAGTACCTGTACATACCCTTGTCTTTAATTCCTCCCCTACCCTTGTAGAAACCCTTTACCAACCAATGGGTGTGCTAGAATGGCTCCATACCCCGATGGGTGGTGCATCCCAAATTCTAAATGAAGTGGATGCACTTGCCAATATGATTAAAAATGGCAGAGATAGGGCCCTACAAATCCTCGGAAAAGGACCTGACGTTCTTGTCACCCCCTTCTACCTCTGCGACATTCAGTGGCTAATCAAAAATTATACCTGCTTCGCTATCAGTTTAATAGGATTCCCAGGACAAATTGACAACTATTATCCTGATGAAAAATGGGCCTCTGCCCTCCCTCTCTTGCAATGGTTACCCCTCAAACTATTCTCCAGAGAGCCCATAGCAGTTGCCCCCTTAATATTTACTGATGGGGGAAATATTACTGATGCAGCAGTAATATACTACTTCCCTGAAGATGAGGCCCCTATCCTCTGATTCAAAGAGCTCCCCTAACCACTCCCCCCAATATAAAGAATTATATGCCATTTATCTAGCTCTAAAAGAAGTCAAAGGCCCCCTTAACTTCTTTTCAGACAGCGTATATGCTGTCAATTTGCTTCCTTGGTTGTCAAGATCATTTATCAAACTAGATGACAACACACTTTCCCCTCTACTCATCCAGGTCTCCTCCCTCCTACAGGAGAGAATCTTCCTCATCTATATTCAGCACATCCTATCTCACAGTTCCCTGCCAGGTCCTATATCTGAGGGAAATGCACTCGCTGACCAAACTGCCTCAACAGGAACATGTATAGCCTCCACTGAGCAAGCAGACCAATTTCATTCATGCACACACACAAATCTAAAATGGCTTCATGCTCACTTCCCCCACATCCCCCTTGCTCAGCTTTAAAGGATAATAGAAACAAGTGCCTCTTGTGCATCCCTCATTACTACTCCAGCTTTACAAACCATGGGCACCAATCCCCGAAGCCTCAAATCTAATGCCTTATGACAAATTGATGTTACCCATGTTCCCCAATTTGATAGACAAAAATATGTTTTTGTCACCATAGATACTTACTCACATTTTGTATGGGCTACAGCCCAGATGAGTGAAAACTCACAAAGGCTGATCTACCATATGCTCTCTACCTTTGCCATCATGGGCATTCCTCAACAGTTAAAAACTGACAACGGCCCCGCCTTCACTAGCTCTCAATTTAAAACCTTCTGCACACACTGGGAAATTGCCCATCATACAGGAATTCCCCACAACCCTCAGGGTCAAGGAATAATAGAAAGAACACATCAGACCCTGAAGGCCCAACTCCAGAAACAAACCACCACTTATCCCCCTAATGTACAATTAATGATGGCCCTGACTACCCTAAACATATTCAACATCTACAAAACCTCCAACTAGCTCCTATTTCCCTCCATTGGCACACACCAATACTAGCTCCCCCTATCCGAGTACGATGGTGAGATCCTTTGGATGGAATTTGGAAGGGACCAGACCCCCTCCTCACAACTGGGAGGGATTTCACTTGTGTTTTTCCACAGGACCAGCCCAAGCCTATCTGGGTCCCTGCCAGAAATGTCCAACACCAATCCACCAACCAAAAAGATGGCTCACCTCTCATTGACAGACCAAAAACCAAGGATGAGGAGGAGAAGGCAAAGGAGACACCATGCCCAGAGGAGCAGCAGGATCTCCTGGAAGGACATCCATGACCTGATGACAGCTGCCCAGGCCATGTGCCTCCACAAGCCCCCCTCTCCTTCATTCTCTTGGCAGTTTTTGTCATCCTTCATGCTAACTCTGCTACCACCCAGCCTCTCCCTAGCCTTCCCAACACCTACCATTGGAGATTCTATGCTAGGGAAACCTATAATGGACACAATAAAGGTATAGGAACCCAGGACTGCCCACTTGAAGGATGTTGAACCAAAATTGAGATACCCTACACCCGGAAACCATCTCCACTATCCCCAGCCCTTTTCTTTGCTTCCCTTACCAAAACACAGGTAAATGTCACCAGGAGGTCACATATGGAGGTTGCAGATATTGGAGCTGCAGGATGAAATCCACCAGTCGCAGTGGCACCATGCTCACCAACCTTAAAACTCATTTTCAACTTTCCATCAGCGATTCATGGGATGAACATTGGCAAACTAGAGTCGTGGGTAAACTTTTCCCCAATGTCTATGCCAGACACCCAGTAGTTGACCTACATGTCTCCTGTGAACTTGTCCCTGCCCCCAAAATCAGCCTTTACTCATGTAAATATTATCCAACAGGAAAACCAGTCTCAGGAGGAGCTACAAACTACCCTCTCCCAGCTACAATACATCCAATATGCAGCGGACCTCCTTCCCTTAACAACTCACCCCAATTCTTCCCATTGCATTTTCTGTGCCCCTCTCTCATGACCATTATTAACAGCCATTCCCATTAACTTTTTACTTTATGACCTCCATGGGCCCCTGCCCACGAGGAAAACACAGGACTTTCCCCTCTTTCACCTACCGCCACCTCTTTGCCTTGTAGGGCCCTCCTCAAAACCCCATCTCACATGTGCTCATGACATCATCATTACCAAATCAGTATGTGTTAACCCTCCTGCCCTCCTCTGGTGCAAGGGCACTACAGGTACCTGTATCAACCCTCATTTTCAAGGCTCCTGTGCTCCCGTGATTATTGTTCCTCAGGTTTATCTCTATGAACCTGAAGAGCTTGCCTTGCAGATAGGAGGAAGCCAAAAGAAGAGAGAGATCTTCATCCCTCTGCTCATTGGACTAGGCCTTGCTGTTTCACTTGGTGCTATTGGAACTGCTGGAGCAGCCCTTGTCCAAACACAGCATCTGGCCGGCGACTTCTAGGACAAGCTTGACCAGGCAATGGCCTCTACAATGGACAGCCTTGAATCTCTTCAATGCCAAATAACCTCTTTAGCAGGAGTTGCTCTCCAAAACCGGAGGGCCCTGGACTTGTTGACTGCTGAACAGGGGGGGACTTGTGTTTTGCTGGGGGAGGAATGTTGCTTCTATGTCAATGAATCTGGGCTGGTAGAACAAGATGTACAAATGCTCAAAGAGCTCTGAGGGAACCTCCAGGCTCACTATACTCCCAACACCCCTACCTCTTGGTATTCTAACCCCTTGATGGCTTGGATTCTTCCCCTCCTTGGCCCCATACTAGCCATTGGAGCCTTGCTTCTCTTGGCACCCTGCCTCATTCAGTTTCTAAAGCAACAGATGAGTAACATTGCAAAGGTAACTACCAATGGTACTTGGTTCAGTATCAAACTGTTTCCAACATAGGAGACATTTATTCTAATGACACCTCCCCGTTATAAAAAGAAAAGAGAGGGAATTGTGGGGCACTGAGCTATGAGAGACTGTTGGGCGCCTGGTCAAACGATCTTTTGAACCCTGGAGACTCACTGGGACAAAAAGAGTTCAGCTCTGTTTCAGCTCTGCTCCTGGGCCCCTGGCTTTCTCAGCTTCCACCCTTCACAGCCCCTCCCATAGAGAGAGATCTATGACCATCTGGTCACATAGGAATAGTGCCCCAGGCTCTCCTCACATGCATATAAGGCATCCCCAAAATCTCAGACTAAGCCAATGGAATTGCCTGCTGCTAAAAACTTCACCCACCCAAACTGTATATATTGAGCTTAATTGAGAAGAAAAAGGCGCACAAGAATCATCTCGTGTTGTTCGAGAGTTTCTTTCGTGGACCCTCCCCTTTTCACCAGCTAGCTAGGGGCTCCTCACCAGCTCCAGAGCTGTTAACACTGGCCAAGAGATCTGCTCTCTTTCCCTGCTTCTTAGCAGGCACCTCCTGGCTTAGCAATGAGCTGTAACACTTCAGAAGACGCCGGCTCTCCTGGAGCACCTTTGGTGTTCTCCTCTCTCTGCTGCAGAGAGGGCAACAGGCAGCAGTGGACCTTCCCTGCTGACACTCTACCCTGGACCACCCGCGGGCAGGGGCAGGGACAGAGACAGCAGCTGTTTGGACTCTGTCCTCTGCCAAGTCGGAGACTTTGTGGGACCCCATCTGGAGCTGGGTCCAACAATCCTGATTTTTAAAAAAATTAGTATTTATTGACTTTTTAAAAAAATAACATTTTATGATGGGTGGTGGTGGCGACAGCCCATTCCTCTAATTTCAGTATTTGGATGGCAGAGGCAAGTAAATTTTTCTGAGTTTGAGGCCAGCCTGGTCTACACAGTGAGTTCTAGTACAGCCAAAGCTACATAGTGAAACCTTACCTCAAACCCCATGTATCCTAATAGAAATGAACCAAACAATGAAAACAAAAACCAAGCAAACCAAACCACCACCACCACAACAAATCCCCAAACAAAACAAAAATCAAACCATCAAAAACCATTTTATTTATTTTTAGAAAATAACATACAATTTATTGATCATGTCCACTTCAAATTCTAACTCTCTATCCAATTTATGTATGCATCCTCCAACACATCTCTTTTTTTAACATCAATCTGCTGGGGGCCAGACCTCTAAATAAAAATGACTCTCCTCTCATAGTGGCCATAAACTTTCAACATACAACTGGAACTTCAGGAGCCTTTCTCTCATCCCTGCTTTACTTTTTAAAAATAGTCCTCCTCCTCCTCCTCCTCCTCCTCCTCCTCCTCCTCCTCCTCCTCCTAATCATCATCGTCGTCAGTTTGGTTTATTTAGAGGATTTTTCTGTGTAGATTTTTTTTTCATACAGCATTGTGGATATTTTTTTCTTTCTTCCAACTCCTCCAGGAAATCTCACCATATCCCTACCCACTCAGCTTCAGCTTCTTGTTTGTTCTTCTCTCTCTCTCTCTCTCTCTCTCTCTCTCTCTCTCTCTCTCTGTGTGTGTGTGTGTGTGTGTGTGTGTGTGTGTGTGTGTGTGTGCGCGCGTTTGTGTGTCTATCTCCTGCCTCTCTCCAAAACAAAACAAAGAATCAAAACCAAACTTGGCTTTTGTGAGCATCCATGTGGGTTCTAGGAACTCAAGTTGGATCCTCAGGAAGAGCAACAAGTGCTCTTAATGGATGTGCCATGTATTGAGCCCCTCAAGACTCCTTTCTTTACAAATTCATCTGGAATAACAAAACACCCAGGTTAGTGAGAACTATTTTCAACAATAAAAGAACTTCTGGGGGAATCACTATTCCTGATCTCAAACTGTACTACAGAGCAATCGTGATGAAAACTGCATGGTATTGGTACAGAGACAGACTGGAAGATCAATGAAATAGAATTGAAGATCCAGAAATGAACCCACACACCTATGGTCACTTGATCTTTGACAAAGGAGCTAAAACCATCCTGTGGAAAAAAGACAGCATTTTCAATAAACGGTGCTGACTCAACTGGAGGTCAGCATGTAGAAGAATGCAAATCAATCCATTCGTATCCCCTTGGACAAAGCTCAAGTCCAACTGGATAAAGGACCTTCACATAAAACCAGATACACTGAAACTAATAGAAGAGAAGGTGGGGAAGACCCTCCAATACATCGGCACAAGGAAAAGTTCCTGAACAGACACCAATGGTTTATGTTCTAAGATCAAAAATTGACAAATGGAACCTCATAAAATTGCAAAGTTTATGTAAGGCAAAGGACACTGTCAATAGGACAAAATGACAGTCAACAGATTGGGAAAAGATCATTACCAATCCTACATCTGATAAAAGGCTAATATCCAATATATACAAAATACTCAAGAAATTAGACTCCACACAACCAAATAACTCTATTATAAAATGGGGTACAGGGCTAAGCAAAGAATTCTTAACTGAAGAAACTATAATGGCCAAGAAGCACCTTAAGAAATGCTCAACATCCTTAGTTATCAGGGAAATGCAAATCAAAACAACCCTGAGATACCACCTCACACCAGTCAGACTGGCTAAGATCAAAAACTCAGGTCATAGTAGATGATGGTGAGAATGTGGAGAAAAAGGAACATTCCTCCATTGCTGGTGGGATTGCAATCTGGTACAACCACTCTGGAAATCAGTCTGGTGGTTTCTCAGAAAATTGGACATAGCATTACCTGAGGACCCGACTATACCACTCCTGGGCATATACCCAGAAGATGCCTCAACATGTAAGAACGACAGATGCTCCATTATGTTTATAGAAGCCCTATTTATAATAACCAGAAGCTGGAAAGAATCCAGATGTTCTTCAATAGAAGAATGAGTACAAAAATTTGGTACATTTACACAATGGATTATTATTCAGCTATTAAAAAATGAATTTGAGAAATCCTTAGGCAAATGGATAGAACTAGAAAATATCATTCTGAATCATCCTGATATTTTCTAATCACAAATGACACACACATGGTATTTACTCACTGATAAGTCGATATTAGCCCAAAATCTTGAAATATCCAAGATTCATCTCACAGAACACATGAAGCTGATGAAGAAGATAGATCAAGTGTGGGTGCCTCAGTCCTACTTAGAAGGCATAACAAAATACTCAAGGGAGCAAATATGGAGACAATGTGTGGGACAGAAACTGAAGGAGGGGCCATCTAGAGATCATTCCACCTGGGTATCCATTCCATGTGCAGTCACCAATGGTAGAAGCTGATGTGAATATCAAGGAGTGCATGCTGACAGGAGCCTGATATAGCTGTCTCCTTAGAGGTCTGCCAGAGTCTGACATATTCAGAGGATGATGCTCACAGCTAATCATTGATCTGATCAAGGGTTTCCCAATGGAGAAGTTAGAGAGAAGACTGAAGGAGCTGAAAGTGTTTGTGGCCCCATGAGGGTAGCAACAATATCAACCAACCAGAGCTCCCCAGGGTCTAAACCACCAACCTGGGAACACATAGGGAGGGACCCATGACTCCAGCTGTATATGTAGGGGAAGATGGCCTTATTGGGCATAGGTGGGAGAGGAGACCCTTGGTCCCATGAAGACTGGACACCAAGTGGGGGAAATTTGAGGGTGGGGTGGTGGGAGTGGGGGGTATGTGGTAGCACATCCTCATAGAAGCTGGAGTATGGGGGATGGGATAGGGGTGTTCCTGGTTGTCGGGTAATGGGGTAAGATTATAAAATCTGAAATGTAAATATAATATCCAATAAAAAATTCTTCTTTCTTATTTTTTCTTATTTTCTGTATTGAATGTTTTGCCTGAATAAGCACATATGTATCATACTTGTGGCTTGTGATGGTGGAGGTCAGAAGAGTGTCAAGTCTCCTGGAATTAAAATTACCAACTGTTATGAGCCAACATGAGGCTACTGGAATCTGATTCTAGGTCCTCTTCAAGAGCAATAAGTGCTCTTAACCATAGACCCATCTCTCAGTAGCCTCTCAGATATTTTTTATTAGTTATTTGAAAAAGTCATACAATGTGCTTTGATCATTTTGCAGTCCTCTCCTAATTCCTCCCTTCTTAAGTTCATGTTTGCTTTAAAAAAAATCAATGAGGCCAGTTTGTGCTATCTGTAATCTCCTGAATTTGAGTTCATTCACTGGAGTGGGGTACACTTAGTAGGCACCTCACCATTAAAGAATAATGTCTCTCTTTTTCCATCATAATCTATCAACTATCAATAGCTTATTATTAAGACATGGAGACACATGAGTCACCCCCATGCTGGAATTTTTTTATTTATTTGTTTATTGACTTATATTTCAATCTCAGCCCCTTCCCCAGTGCAACCTTCACAAGCCCCTCCCCACATTACCACTTCTCTTTTACTCAGAGAAGAAGAAACACCCATGGGTACCAGCCCACCCTGGCCCATCAAGTTACACATCCTGTTCTTTTTTTGTTTGGTTGGGTTTTTTTTGTTTTTTGAGACAAGGTTTCTCTGTGTAGCCCTGGCTGTCCTGGAACTCAATCTGTAGACCAGGCTGGCCTTGAACTCAGAAATCCGCCTGCCTCTGCCTCCCAAGTGCTGGGATTAAATGTACATCCTCTTCTACTGACGCTGGACAACAAAGTCCAGCTAAGGGAAAGAGATGGAAAAGCAGTTAACACAGTCAGGGAAAGCTCTGCTCCAATTGTTAGGAGACCCACATGAAGACAAAGCTAAACATTTGCTACACATGTGTAGTGGGTCTAGGTCAAGCTCTTGCATTCTCTTCAGTTGGTAGTTCAGTCTCTATGAGCCCCCATGGTCCCTGGTTAGTTGACTGTCTTGGTCTTGTGGTGTCCTTGACCTTTTCAGCTCCCTCAATCCTCTCCCCGACTCCTCCACATAACTTTTAAACTCTATCTAATGTTTGGCTGTTGATCTCTGCATCTGTTTCCATCAGCTGCTGGATGCCATTCTGGGATTTTAAAGTGAAGGTCACTATAGCTTCTGTGAGTTCCTGCTCGCAACATTATTGTCATTTCTAGTAGTTTGCACACACAGAACTCTCCTTTATTGTCCAGCCTTTCATCCTTTATGAGCCCTCTTCTTTGTTTCCTCCTGAGGCAAGATCTCTCCTGTGTCCTGAGTATCATCAGTTAGTCTATGCTGACTATACTGGGAGGACCAGAAATCCTACTGTCTTCACATTCCTATAGCTGCAGCTACAAACACATGTACCTGTGACTTGGTCTTTTCCTGGGTGCTAGGGATCATAGTCAGATACTCATGCTAGTGCAGAAAGCACCTTACTGTCTATGTTTTCATGGAGCCCTTTCCTTTAAGTAAGTGACAAAGAGTGCTACATCTGGGTCACAAAATAGGTGTTTTGTTTGTTTGTTTGTTTGTTTACTTATTTATATTTCTTTAAAGGATTGTTTATTGTTTATATGTACATGGTTTCACAGCTGACCATTCTGCATTAGAAAACCCATAATGGGGGATGAGGAGTTCATATCTGGGAAAGGCTAGTTCTTCTTCTCCAAAGTCATTAATTTCCTGTAGTTCTCTGTCTAGGGATGGGCTCTTAGCATGTTATATATACATATACACATTCATATACATAATGTTCTGATGGCATATAACACAATATATATTTGTGTACTCACACATGTATGTATATAACAATAATAATCACAAAAAAAGAGGCTATCAGCTTGAGTGCAGGTGTCAAGGAAGGTGTTTCAGGAAGAGCAGCTGGGAACAGCTGGAAGGAAGAAACTAATAGGAAAAGGAATGTCATTCTGACTGAGGTAAGATGGAATGTCACTGTAGTCTAGATTTGCATTTATTTATTTATTTATTTATTTATTTATTTATTTATAAGGTATATTTTTATTTTATGTGCATTGGTATCTTACCTGCTTGTGTGTCTATGTGATGGTGTCAGATCCCCTGAAGTTGGAGTAACAGACAATTGTGAGCTGCATGTGAGTGGTGGAAATTAAACCCCCTGTCCTCTGGAAGGAGAGCCAGTGCTCTTAACCATTGAGCCATATTTCCATCCTGATTTGTGTTTCTTTGATGAGTAGTGTATCTAAACACATACATACTAGTAATAAAGTACATGATATACAGACTTTTAATTTAGATTTTTTAATCTAATACTTTGATCATGACTCCCACATCCCTGAACCGAAACTGTTCTCATATCCTCCCCACCTCTCTGCTCTACATTTTATACATGCTTACTGTGGTGGTTTGAATATGCTTGGCCCATGGAAATTGGCACTACTTGGAGGTATGGCCTCATTGGAAGAGGTGTGTCACTGTGGGGCTGAGCTTTGAGGTCTTTACGCTCAGGCTCTGCTTAGTGTGGAATGAGTCTCATCCTTTTCTGTCTTCAGATTAAGATGTAGAACTCTCAACTCCTTCTTCAGCACCATGTCTGAATGCAGCCAGGCTTCCCACCTTGATGATAATGAACTTAACCTCTAAAACTGTAAGCCAGCCCCAATTAAATGTTTTATTTATAAAATTTGCCTTTGTCATGGTGTCTCTTCAGAGCAATGAAGCCCTAACTAAGTGCTCAATTTACATAATTTCTATTCCTCTATCTGCCCCTCCAACACTTCCTACGTTTGTTCTCCAGCTCCCTCTCAAATTCATGACCTTATATTTTCCAGTTATTATTGTTACCTATGGTCACTGGCATTTTAAATTTTGTATTTTGAGATCTCTCTATTCATTTCAGTAGCCTATTTATTGCCTGGATTCTTACTTTTTTGTTTGTTTAATTCTTAGAATTCTTTTTACTTTGTATCATCTTTCATATCCTTTATCAGTTGTGCAGTTATCAAAGATTTTGTCCTGTACTGTGGGCTACTCTTCACTTGATATATGTTCCTTTGCTGCAAAGAAGCTTTTTAATTATATAAGATCTTATTTGTTAATTGCAGACACTGTTCCTTGATGAACTGGAATCCTATACAGAAAGTCTTTCCTGCACCTACATTTGAAGAGCTTTGTTTTATTTTTCCACTACTGGTTTTAGGAAGTGGGGTACTACATCAAGAGTTAAAATGTGGATGTAGGACAGCCAGGAGCTCTAACCCTGGCAGGATCTTAGACAAGAAGGCAACAACACCCTAACCAAACAGGGAGTACCTGGGATCCACAGGGACCCAGGAACTCACTCCTGGTTAGTGGCACTGGTTCCTTCCAGTTTGTGCCTGAGCACTGAGGAAATATTAAGCTTCAGCTCTCCACCCAATCCCACAAAATCCAGAGAAGGCCGGAATTTCAGGAGCTCTAACACACTCAGAAACATAGAGTCATAGGATCACTAGATCTCAGGAGATTGATCACTCAAGGATTTCTGGATCCCAGAGGTAGCCTGAATCCCAAGAGCTCTTACACCCAGGATCACAGGATCACAGGATCACAGGATCACAGGATCACAGGATCACAGGATCACAGGATCACAGGATCACAGGATCACAGGATCACAGG
>JANHMN010000003.1:22649936-22676851 GCA_030674055.1 Rhabdomys pumilio | reverse complement strand
TCACAGGATCACAGGATCACAGGATCACAGGATCACAGGATCACAGGCTCACAGGATCACAGGATCTCAGAATCACCGGATCACAGAGACAGCTGAACTCTGAGGAGTTCTGACATAACCAAGATAACAGGAAAGACAGGAACCAGGCAGAAACAGTGATTGCAGGTAGCAATAAAGATAACCAGATGGCAAAAGGCAAGCACAAGAACATAAGCATCAGCAACCAACGGTACATGGCATCCTCAGTTCCTAGTTCTCACACCATAGCAAGTCCCAAATACCTCATCACACCAGAAAAGGAAGACTCAGACTTAAAATCACATCTCATGATGATGATAGAGGACTTTAAGAAGGACATAAATAACACTCTCAAAGAAACTGAGGAGAACACAAGTAAACAGGTAGAAGCACTTAAAGAGGAAACACAAAAATCCCTTTAAAAATTACAAGAAAACATAGGTAAAGGATCACATCTGTGCCCTGAAGAATTCTGACACAAGCAAGAAAACTGGAAAGACAGGCTCCAGTCAGAGACAATGACTTCAGGTAGCACTAGAGTTAACCAGATGGCAGAAGGCAAGCGCAAGAATGTAAGCAACAGAAACCAAAGTTACTTGGCATCATCAGAACCAAGTTCTCCCACCATGGCAAGCCCTGGACACCCCATCACACACACGCACAAAAAAAAACAGGATTCAGAATTAAAATCACTTCTAATAATGATGGTAGAGGACTTTAAGAAATATATAAATAAATCCCTTAAAGAAGTACAGGAAAACACAGGTAAATAGGTAGAAGCCCTTAAAGAGGAAACACAAAATCCCTTAAAGAATTGCAAGAAAACACAACCAAGCAGGTGAAAGAATTAAACAAAACCATCCAGAATCTAAAAATGGAAGTAGAAACAAAAAGAAATCTCAAAGGGAGACTACTCTTGAGACAGAAAACCTAGGAAAGGGATCAGGAGTCATAGATGCAAGCATCACCAACAAAATACAAGAGATAGAAGAGAGAATCTCATGTGCAGAAGATATCATGGAAAACATTGACACAACTGTCAAAAATGCAAAATGCAAAATGCTCCTAACCCAAAATATGCAGGAAATCCAGGACACAATGAAAAGGCCAAACCTAAGGATGATAGGTATAGATGAGGGAGAAGATTCCCAACTTTAAGGGCCAGTAAATACCTTCAACAAAATTATAGAGGAAAACTTCCCTAACCTAAAGAAAGAAATGCCCATGAGCATACAAAGAAGCCTACAGAACTCAAAATAGACTAGACCAGAAAAGAAATGAGTACTAACCCATAATAATCAAAACATCAAATGTACAAGACCAAAAAATTACTAAAAGCAGTAAGAAAAATAGGTAAAGTAAAATATCAAGGCAGACCTATAATAATTACACTAAACTTCTCACCAGAGACTATAAAAGCCAGAAAGATCCTATACTGATATCATACAGACCCTAAGAGAACACAAATGCCAACCCAGACTACTATACCCAGCAAAACTCTCAATCACTATTGATGGAGAAATAAAGATATCCCATGAAAAAAAACAAATTTACACACTAACTTCCCAGAAATCCAGCACCTCAAAGGATAATTGATGGAAAACTTCAACACAAGGAGGGAAACTACAACCTAGAAAAAGCAAGGAGCTAATCTTCCAACAACCCCAAAAGAAGATAGTTACACGAACATAATTCCACCTCTAATAACAAAAATAACAGGAAGCAACAATCATTTTTTCTTAAAATCTCTTAATATCAATGGACTCAATTCTCCAATGAAAAAACATAGACTATCAGTGTGGATACATAAACAGGACCCAGAATTTTGCTGCATACAGGAAATGCACCTCTGTGAAAAACATAGACACTACCTCAGAGTAAAAGGAGGAAAAACAATCTTCCAAGCAAATGGTCCCAAGAAATAAGCTGGAGCAGCGATTCTAATACCAAATAAAATCATTTTTCAACCAAAGGTAATCAAAAAAGATAAAGAAGGACACTTCATATTCATCAAAGAAAAAATGTACCAAGAGGAACTCGCAATTCTGAACATCTATGCCCCAAATGCAAGGGCACACACATACATAAATGAAACTTCATAAAAGCTCAAAGCATACATTGCATCTCACACAATAATAGTGGAGGATTTCAACACTCCACTCTCAGCAATAAACAGATCATGGAAACAAAAACTAAACAGAGACAAAATGAAACCAACAGAAGTTATGAACCAAATTGATTTAGGTGATATCTATAGAACATTTCATACTAAAACAAAAGAATATACCATTTTCTCAGCACCTCATTGTACCTTCTCCAAAATGGACACAAAACAGGCCTCAACAGATAGAAATGATTGAAAAAATCCCTTGCAATCTATAAGATCACCATAAACTTAGGCTAGCTTTTAATAATAAGAAAAAGAATGGAAATCGCACATATACATGGAAACTGAACAGCACTCTACTCAATGATGATTTGGTCAAGGAAGAAATAAAGAAAGAAATTAAAGACTTTTTAGAATTTAATGATAATGAGGACACATCGTACCAGAACTTGTGGGACTCGATGAAAGCAATGCTAAGATGAAAATGCATAGCTCTAAGTGCCTACAAAAAGAAACTGGAGAGAACATATACTAACAGCTTGAGAGAACACCTGAAAGCTTTAGAACAAAAAGAAGCCAATACACCCAAGAGGAGTAAATTGAAGGAAACAATAAAACTCAGGGCTGAAATCAACCAATTAGAAATAAAATAAATGATATAAAGTGTTAACAAAACCAGGAGCTGATTCTTTGAGAAAATCAACAAGATAGACAAAACCCATAGCCAGACTAAACAAAGGGCACAGAGACAGTATCCAAATTAATAAAATCGGAACTGAAAAGAGAGACATAACAACAGAAACTGAGGAAATTTAAAAAAACATCAGATCCTACTACAAAGGCCTATACTCAACAAAACTGGAAAATCTAGATGAAATAGAAAATTGTCTAGACAGACACCAGGTACAAATCTTAAATCAGGAGCAGATAAATCATCTAAGCAGTCCATACCTACACATAATAAAAGTAAGATACAGCAAACCAGTAGCCATTATCATCCTAAACGGAGAGAAATTTGAAGCAATCCCACTAAAATCAGGGAATAGACAAGGCTGCCCATGCTCTCCCTACCTCTTAAATACAATATTGGAAGTCCTAACCATAGTAACTAGACAACAAAATGATGTCAAAAAAATACAAATAGGAATGAAAGATGTCAAAATTTCACTATTTGCAGATGATATGGTAATACAATTAAGTGACCCTAAAACTTCCACTGCAGAAATCCTAAACCTGATAAACAATTTCAGCAAAGTGGATGGATATAAAATCAAGTCAAACAAATCAGTAGCCTTCTTCAATTCAAAGAATAAACAGGCTGAGAAAAGAATTAGAGAAATTACACCCTTCACAATAGTCACAAACAATATAAAATACCTTTGTGTGAATCTAACCAAGCAAGTGAAATATCTGTATATCAAGAACTTCAAGTCTCTGAAGAAAGAAATAGAAGATCTCAGAAGATGGAAAGATCTCCCATGCTCATGGATTGGCAGCATTAATTTAGTAAAAATGGCCATCTTAACAAAAGCAATCTACCGATTCAATGCAATCTTCATCAAAATTCCAATTCAATTCTTCATAAAGATAGAAAGAGCAATTTGCAAATATATTTGAAATAAAAAAAAACCCAGATAGCCAGAACTATTCTCAACAATAAAAGAACATCTGGGAGAATCAACGGTCCCTAACCTCAAGCTGTACTACAGAGCAATAGTGATAAAAACTGCATGGTATTGGTACAAAGACAGGCAGGAAGATCAATGGAATTGAATTGAAGACCCAGAAATGAAACCACACACATATGGTCACTTGAACTTCGACAAAGGAGCTAAAACCATCCAGTGGAAAAAGGACAGCATTTTCAACAAATGGTGCTGGTTCAACAGGAAGTCAGCATGTAGAAGAATGCAAATCAATCCATTCTTATCCCCTTGTCCAAAGCTCAAGTCCAAGTGGAAAAAGGACCTTCACATAAAACCAGATACACTGAAACTTATAGAAGAGATGGTGGGGAAGACCCTCAAATACCTGGGCACAGATGAAAAGTTCCTGAACAGAACATCAATGGCTAAGATCAAGAATTGACAAATGAGACCTCATAAAATTGCAAAGCTTCCATAAAATAAGGTAAAGGACACTGTCAACAGGACAAAATGGCAACCAATAGACTGAAAAAAGATCTGTGCCAATCCTACATTTAATAGAAGGCTAATACCCAAAATATACAAAGAACTCAAGAAATTAGACACTGAACAACCAAATAACCCAATTAAAAATGGGGTAAAGATCTAAACAAAGAATTCTCAACTGAAGAAACTCTAATGGCCGAGAAGCACTGAAAGAAATGTTCAATATTCTTAGACATTTGGGAAATGCAAATAAAAACTACCCTAAGACTTCACCTCACACTAGTTAGAATTTCTAAGATCCAAAACTCTGGTGATAGTATATCCTGGCAAGGATGTGGAGAAAGAGGAACACTCCTTCACTATTGGTGGGATTGCAAGATGGAAATCAGTCTGCCTGTTCCTTAGAAAATTGGACATAGCATTACCTGAGGACCCAGCTATACCACTCCTGAACATATACCCAGAAGATGTTCCAATATACAACAGAGACACATGCTCCACTATGTTCATAGCAGCCTTATTTATAATAACCAGAAGCAGGAAAGAACCCAGATGTCCTTCAACAGAGGAATGGATTCAGATAATGTGGTATATTTACACAATGAAGTTTTTACTCAGCTATTAAAAACAATGAATTGGAGAAAGTCTTAGGCAGATGGATGGAACTAGAAAATATCATCCTGAGTGAGACAACCCAATCACAAAAAAATCACACATAATATACACTCACTGATAAGTGGATATTAGCCCAAAAGTTCACAATACCCAAGATTGAACTCACAAACCACATGAATCTAATGAAGAAGTAAGACCAAAGTGTGGGTGCTTCTGTCCTTCATAGAAGAAGTAACACAATACTCATGGAGCGAATATAAAGACAAAGTGTGGGACAGAAACAGAAGGAGGGGTCATGTGGAGACTGTTATACCTTGCTATTCATGCAATGTGCAGTCACCAATGATAGATGCTGATATGGATGCCAGGAAGTGCATGCTGACAAGATCCTGATATAGCTGTCTCCTTAGAGGTCTGCCAGAACCTGAAATATACAGAGGAGGATGCTCACAGCTAACCATTGAACTGATTATGGTGTTTCCAATGAAGGAGGTAAAGAGAGGACTGAAGGAGCTGAAAGGGTTTGGGTCCTCATGCGGAGGGCAACAGTACCAACCAACCACAGTCCCAAGGTCAAAACCACCAGCCTGGGAGCACATAAGAAGGGACTCAAGAATCCAGCTCTATATGTTTGGAGGATGGCCCTGTCAGGTATAGGTGGGAGAGGAGATCCTTGGTTCCATGAAGGATGGACACCTAGTGTAGAAAATTCGTGGGTAGGGAGGTGGGAGTGGGGCAGTGGGTGGTGGCACATCCTCATAGAAGCAGGAGGAGTGGGAAAGGGATAAGGGTTTTTTGTGTGGTGGAGAAATGGCAAAAGGGTATTACATCTGAAATATAAAGTATCTAATAAACAAAACAAAAAAAGAAAGAAAGAAAGAAAGAGAAAGAAAATGACTATTTAAAAGACATTTTATCCCATACACAAATATTTTGAGTCTATTAAATAAAAATTTTAAGAGGAATAACATCACAGAATAGCATAAAAACATTTATAAAATGCTATTGAGTGGTAATACACATCTTCATGCCCAGCAATCAGGAGACAGAGGAAGCCATATCTCTTGAATTCAAGGATACCCATAAAGTTATAGAGTTTTGAGTTCCATAAAGAAGATAGGGCTACCTACAGAGACCCTGTCTCAAAACACAAAGCAAAACAAAAATAAATAAATAAATAAAAGGAAAAAAACTTTCGAAGTGTCAAAATACAAAACAATCCTTGTAAAAACGTGTCATCTATTTATCTATTATCTATCTACCTATCTATTTATATTTGTGTGTATAGGTATACGGTAGGATCAATTGTACCAAGTGTGTGTGTGTGTGTGTGTGTGTGTGTGTGTGTGTGTGTGTGTGTGTTTATGATGGCACTTATGTAGAGATTAACAAGTCCAGTTTTTATTTTACAAGCTTCAAAGTATTATAATTTCAAGGGACAATAAATATGAAAATTGTTGAAGTGGTGTGGGTGTGTTTTTATTGATCCAAATATTAAGATTTAAAACTTGAAAATGTACAATTAGTGAGAATGCTAATTTGGACCATATAAAGGTCTCAAGAGAAATAGAAATTCCAACATATCACAAAAATCTCTAGATTTGTTCATGGGAACACCTGGGAATGATACTGCTTACCAATGGTTCTTTAAAAACATTTAGGGAAGAAATACACTGTGAAAGAATTTTATTAGTGTTCATCAGTATAAATGGGCAGAGAGTGGGGTAAAATGATGCCAAGATTGAGATAATTGCCCCCAAATTTGGCATTCTTTCTTGTGTACAAAAGCTATCATAAATGGTAAAGAAATTGTTCAACAAATAAAAGAACACAAAGCAGTTCACAAGCAACAGGATTGTGTGTGGCTTTGTGTTCAGGAGACCGCTGGGAGGAGAGACTTGGGTTGTGGAGATGCTGGGTTTTCTTGCGGTGCTGGTAAAGAAGGGTCACCATGTAGAGGCTAGTCCACATGATAGTGGCCAGAAAGAACAAGTCTCTTATTATGATAATGCTCGGGAATAATCCTGGATTGCGGTACTTGACTGGAAGACTTCCACAGTAAACATGAGAATATCCGGAATCAACATCAGTGTAGTTGGTTTGAGCTATCGGGGTCTCAATGAGTTGCGCATATATGACCATATTGATGAACCAGGAAAACAGGAAAGAGCAAAAAGTCCACATTGAGAGTTTAGGCTTAAGCCATACCCACATAGAATTACTGGGAGTGATGGTGATGGCTTGGAACACGCTTAGAATAGAAGTGAGTATCCATCCCATGTGCAGTCACCAGTGATAGACACTGTTGTGGATGTCAGGGAGTGCATGCTGACAAGAGCCTGATATAGCTGTCTACTTAGAGGTCTGCCAGAGTCTGACATATTCAGAGGTAGATGCTCACAGCTAATCATTGATCTAATCAAGGGGTTCTCAATGGAGAAGTTAGAGAGAAGACTCAAGGAGCTGAAAAGGCTGGTGACCCCATGAAGAGAGCAACAATACCAACCAACCAGCGCTCCCCAGGGTCTAAACCACCAGCCTGGGAGCACATAGGGAGGGACTCGTGACTCCAGCTGTATATGTAGGGGAAGATGGCCTTGTTGGGCATAGGTGGGAGAGGAGATTCTTGGTCCCATGAAGGTTGGACACCCAGTGTGGGGGAATTCGAGTGTAGAAAGGTGGGTGGGTAGGGACACATCGTCCTAGAAGTAAAAGGAGGAGGAATGGGATAGGGGGTTCCTGGGCAGTGGAGGGATATAATAACATCTGAAATGTAAATAAAATATCCAATAAAAATAGGAAAAAAGAAATGAGAAAAAATAATAGACATGAATAGAAAAGAAGGCAAATTAGCCCTATTTACAAATGATATGAATTTTTAATTAAAATCCCTAAATGAGATTACTGGAAAACTTTTTATTTTTTATAACTTTAATTAAGGTAGTATGGTATAATATCAAGAAACAAACATTAGTAACTTTTATATGCAATAATAGTGAGCCTGCTCATAAACAAGCCAGGAGAAAACTACCAATCATGATATCCTAAAACTAAAATGCTTGGAAAACCCACCTTTGTTCTTTCCTGCTGAGCCTCTCAGTCATACCTTCTGGCCATCTACATCACTTTCTGTGAGGTACTGATCAGCAGAAACACATTTAGGAAATCCCAGGGTGACCCTGGGTTGAGATTTAAGAAGGAGTTGCTCACTATTCTCTTCATTTTCCATTACACTGACTTACTATAAATCCTGTAGCAGGCTTCTTGCAGGATCCCCTCTTCCCACCACATGTCCACTCCCTGAGTACTTCACTTCTTGGTGCAGACTTGAACCCTACCTCTTTTCCAAAATCCTTCTTTGCATTTCCTCCTAAACTACCTCCCTTCCTTTCTGCCACCCACTGACGTACAGAAGTATTCTCTACCAAGGACTCCACAGCTGCTACAGCTGTCTAGGGTACAAAGAGGGTGACAGAAATCAAAGAACAGAATTCCCACCCAACAAAGACAAGACCAGTTATCAACATCAAGAAAGACCTCAAGCATCATAACTTCACATGCTCAAAAATACAAAACAGAATAAGAAAAACAATATGTTTCCACCATAACTCCCTAACCCTATTATAGTAGACTCTGAGATTTGCAATATAGTGGAAGCAGTAGACAAGGACTTCAAAATATCTATTATGAATATGTTCAAGAAATTTGAAGAGGATATGAGTGAATCTCTTAATGAAGTTTGTGAAAACAGAAAGAAATAGTTGAGTAAAATAATGAAAGCAATTCGAGGTGTAAAGATAGAAATGAATCACTAAAGAAAATTCAAACTGAAATAAAAGTGTAAATAAAAACTTTATGATTTAAAACAAAAATCTCAAAGGTTAACCTCACCAACACAGTACAACAAGGCAGAGAGAAGAGAATCCTAGGAGTTGAAGACAGAAGAAATACATAGTTCAGTCAAAGAAAATCATAAGTCCTTTAAAAATGCGTGCATTAACCCTGTGAAAACCTGATGTACCAGGATGGGGAGATACCCAGCAGGACCCAAATACTCTCAGAAGAGAAGGGGAGTGGGAGGGGAAAGAATTGTGTGAGGAGAGGCATGGAGGGGGCAGTAATCAGGGTGTAAGATGAATAAATAAATTTGCTGATAGTAAATATATAGGCATAAAATACCCAGGAAATTCAAAACACTATCAAAATATCAAATCTGTGAATGATAGGAATAGGAAAGGAGAAGAAACCCAAATCAACATTGCAGAAAATATTTTTAAGAAAACCATAAAAGACAATTCTCCTAGTCTAAAAATGGAGGTTTCTATCAAGATAAAAGAAGAACAAAACTCTAAATACGCTGGACTAGAAAAGAAATTCACCACAGGACATAATCAAAACATAAAGTGTGCAAAACAAATGAAGAATATTAAAAGTTGTAAGGGGGAAAACTGAGTAGCATATGAATAGAGCCTATTAGAATAACTTCTGACTTCTCAATGGACACTCTAAAACCAGAAGAGCTTAAATGATGTTCTACAAACTGTTAAGAGAACATGTCAGGTAAGACTACTTTAACCAGAAAACTGTCAATTATAATGAGCAGAGAAAGAAAAACAACCCTCTATATATAACGAAATTTAAACAATTTTTCTTACCAATCAAACTTCAACCAGAAGATGTTAGTCGCACCCAAAAAGACACAAGAAATAAATAATTCCAGTTCTGAATATCAAAGAGGATCACACACCTTACCAGTTCACCACATCAAAGTAAGGGAGTATACCATAACACCGAAAAACAGGAATCAATAAACACTGCTCATTGATAACTGTGAGTATTAACAATCTCAATTCCCCAATAAAAGATTTAGATTAACAAATTTTATTAGGAAACAAAATTTATCCTTCAGCTACTTTCAAGACACCTCACTGTCAAGAATAGACATCACCTCAGAAGATAGAAAAGAATATTGCAAGCTAATGGACCCTAGATGCAAGCAGATGTAGCCATTTTAGTATCTGACAAAATAGACTTCAAACCAAAATTAACACAAAAAGATATAGAAGAACACTACATTCTCATCAATAGAAAAGTCCACCAAAGGATTGCAAGCTGGCACAACCACTCTGGAAATCAGTCTGGTGGTTCCTCAAAAAAACTGGACATAACATTACCTGAGGATCCAGCTATACCACTCTTGGGCATATACCCAGAAGATGCTCCAACATATAACAAGGACATATGCTCCACTATGTTCATAGCAGCCTTATTTATAATAGCCAGAAGCTGGAAAGAACCAAGATGTCCCTCGACAGAGGAATGGATACAAAAACTGTGGTACGTTTACACAATGGAGTATTACTCAGCTATTAAAAATAATGAATTTGAGAAATTTTTAGGTAAATGGATGGAACTAGAAATTATCATCCTGAGTGAGTTAACCCAATCACAAAAGACACACATGGTATTTACTCACTGATAAGTGGATGATAGCCCAAAAACTTGGAATAGCAAAGACTAAACTAACAGACCACATGAAGCTCATGAAGAAAGAAGACCAAGTGGAGACGCCTCAGTTCTACTTAGAACGAGTAACAAAAATACTCAAGGGAGCAAATATGGAAACAAAACATGGGACAGAAAGTGAAGGAGGGGCCATATGAAGACCATTCCACCTGGGTATTCATCCCATGTACAGTCACCTAAGCTAGACACTGATGTGGATGGCTGGAAGTGCATGCTGTCAATAATATGATATAACTGTCTCCTTAGATGTCTGCCAGAGACTGACACATTCAAAGGACATTGCTCACAGTTAACCACTGATATGATCAAGAGTTTCCCAATGGAAAACTTAGAGAGAAGACTGAAGGAGCAGAAAGGGTTTGTGACCCCATGAGGAAAGCAACAATACCAAACAACCAGAGCCCCCCGGGGTCTAAACCTCCAGCCTGGGAGCACATATGGAGAGACCCATGACTCCAGCTATATATGTAGGGGAGGATGGCCTTTTTGGGCATAGGTGGGAGAGGAGATTTTTCATCCCATGAAAAACGAACACAGAGTGTGTGGGGGGAATATGAGGGTGGGGAGGTGGTAGAGGGGATGGGGGGTATGTGAAGGTACAGCCTCATAGAAGCATGAGGAGGGGGGATGGGATAGGAGGTTTCTGGGTGGTGGGAGGAAGTGGGGTAAGGAGATAAAATCTGAAATGTAAATATAATACCCAATAAAAAAATTTTAAAAATTATCTTGATACTAAAATTTGTTTTGAGAATTGTATATTGCAGAGTACACAGCCTTGGTGTATCTATTCATCACGCAAACTAAGCAGACCTGCTCAAACCTCTGATGTCCTGGAAGTCAATCTGGATGCAGTGAAGACACAGCATCAGAGGCTTATCAATTTACTCTTCCTCCCACCCCTCTTCTAATATCTCAACGCCTGTAATCAGCTTGAAGAAATTAATGAAGAGTCAGCGCCCCTATGCCCTGGGCTTGGGGACTAAGGTGGTTGATATTGGGTTGTCTTTCTAGGGAAGAGTAGTGGTTTTGTTGGAACAGGGAGAATTAACTAGGATTTATTTCATAGCCATAACCTATTGGTAGAAATCTATATAATTTAGTATCAAGATGAAGTTATAATTTCTTAAATTATACAAAATTTACTTCAATTTCAAATTTAAGGTTTTCATTGATATGAGCTTCTTATTGATATAAAAGTGAGATGAATATTGTTACTCTCATAGGTATTGTGCCTGCATAATACATTTAGGAATACAAGGCTTATATCCAGTCCTTCTTTAACTTTCTTAACTAATTTGAGATGGTTAGATTGTGAGTTAAGGGCCTATAGCAAATTCATGGCTTGGAATTTATTGCTAGAGTATTTTCCATATTTTATTTAGAAATAGTTGAGAGGAGTTAACAGACAACAGTCCAGATTACCTTACATGAATAGTTGATTTTCAAAACGTCAGAAGTACACAGAATTGACGTTACAAACATTCCTGTAGTAATGGTCATTTTGATTAGAGACCTGTCTGCTCCTGACAGCTTTTTGTCTTGGATTCTAAGAAGAAATTGAGCATCTCTGGAGTTACTCCAGTTGTGGTGAGACAGACACTAGGCAAGAATTGCCTCTTTCCCTCTACAGACAAATTGCTGTCCAGAAAAGGACACACTTGCAGAATAGTCGACTGATTATATCTGCCTAGACAGAGTAATCAGCCCTTAATACTCTGCATCACTAAGGTCTGTCAGATGATCTTGGGTCAGAAGGCTGAAGACCAGATGCTCCAATGTTTTGAAGTATAGGGACTGTCCAGGTGTTCAGCAGTCTCTATAAATTGGCTAAGTTTTAGAAGCTATGCTTTGTGCTTTCCATAATTTCAGTTAACTCAGTCATTCTGAATTTCTGACAGGGTTGAAAACTTATAGGCTCATAGCTAATCCTGGCTATTTACTTTGAGAGAAAAGATTTGAGTGGAGGGTTTTCAGCTGACATTCATTCCAAGCCAAGAAAAATTCCAGATTCAGAACTAAGTGTTTTAGTTAGGAGAGATGACAGAAGTTCTGGTTAGTCAACAAAATGATGGACTGGTCACTAGGACTAACTAGTACCTCACTGGTACAAATCATCACAATTATGCACTAACTGTATTTTAAGAGAAAAGTTTTATTTTAACAGGAATGGTGATATGTAGGAGGAGGTAAAGTGAGAGGAAGAGAAGGAGTAAGGAGAGGAGGAAGAGAAGAAGAAGAGGAGAAGCTAGGTGATGAGAGAGAGAAAGAGAAAGAAGGAGAGAGGGAACATGGAGGCAGATGTTCAAGTGTCTCCACCAATCAAAGATAGTTGACATATCTGGGTTGGGTATTGGGTTACACTTCTGATTGAGCATTATCAAATGTATAAAGCCTTTAATTAACATTTTTTAAATTGTATAAAATCAAAAAGGGAAAGGGGGCATGGGATAGGGGTTTTCTAGGGAGGGGAATTGGGGAAAGGGGATGGCATCTGAAATGTAAATAAAATATCCAATAAAAAAAAAGAAAAGTCCACCAAAAGGACAATTCTAAACATTAATGCATCAAACACAAAGGCATTCAAGTTCATAAAAAATAAATAACTGCTAGCGCTTAAATCACGTTTTCACTCTCGCACAGTGACAGTGGGTAACTTCAATACCCCATTCTTACTAATACACAGGCCACCCAGACAAATTAAATAAGTAATGTTATAAATCATTTGGTGTTTTGATTATTATGTGATGAGAGGAATTTCTTTTCTGATCTATTTGAAGTTCTGTCGGTTTTTGGGTGTTCATAGGCATCTCTTTCTTCAGGTTAGGAAAGTTTTCTTCTATAATTTTTTGAAGATATTTAACTGGCCCTTTCAATTGGGAGTCTTCACTTTCTTCTATACCTATTATCCTTAGGTTTGGTCTTCTCATTGTGTCCTAGATTTCCTGGATGTTTTGTTAGAAGTTTTTTGCATTTTGTCTTTTCTTTGACAGTTGCATCAATGTGTTCTACAGTATCTTCTGCACCTGAGATTTTTCTATCTCTTGTATTCTGTTGGTGATGCTTGTATCCATGACTCCTGATCTCTTTCCTGGGTTTCCTATATCCTGGGTAGTCTCCTTTTGAGATTTCTTTATTGTTTCTACTTCCATTTTTATTTCCTGAATCATTTTGTTAAATTCCTTCACCTGTTTGGTTGTGATTTCTTGTAATTCTTTAAGGGATTTTTGTGTTTCCTCTTTAAGGACTTCAATTTGTTTACATGTGTTCTGTATTTCTTAGGGGGAGTTATTTATTTCCTTCTTAAAGTCTTCTAACTTCATCAGAAGTGACTTTAAATCTGAATCTTGCTTTTCTGGTGTCATCAGGTATTCAGGACTTGCTATGGTGTGAGAACTGGGTTCTGATGATGTCAAGTAACCTTGGTCTTTGTTGCTTATGTTCTTGAGCTTGCCTTTTGTCATCTGGTTATTTCTACTTCTACCTTCACTCACTATCTCTGACTAGAACCTGTCTGTCCTGTTATCTTGGCTGTGTCAGAACTCCTCAGAGTCCAGCTGTCTCTGTGATCCTGTGATCCTGTGATCCTGAGACCCTGGTTGTGAGAGCTCTTAGGAGTCAGGCTGCTTCTGGGCTCATGAAATCCTGGTGTGCCCAAGATCCTGAGCTCCTGTGATCCTATTATCCTATGTTCCTTTGATAGAGCTCCTTGGAGTCCAGCCTCCTCTGGGTTTTGGAGGGGTTGACTGCAGAGCTAAAGTCTTAGGGCTGCTCAAGATGCAGGTTTAAACAGGAAGGGCAATGCCATAAATCAAATAGACCTTACAGAAACCTACAAAACATTTTACCCAAACACAAAAGAATACATTTTCTTATCAGTTGCACATGGAACATTCTCCAAAATTGACTGCATACTTGGACAAAAAGAAAGTCTAAACAACAAATATAAAAAATTAAAATAATACTCTGCACCCTATCTGACTATCATACTGTCTAAACAACAATAAACAATAGAATGTATAAAAAAAATTGTGGAAACCACAGCCAAGCCATGGTGGTGCACACATTTAATTCCAGAACATGTTAGGCAGAAGCAGGATGATCTCTGTGAGTTCAAGGCCACAATGGTCTACATAGTGAGTTTCAGGACAGCCTGGATTGTATAAAGAGACTTTATAATGATGATGATGGTGGTGGTAGTGATGATGGTGGTGATGGAAACTGAACAGTCACATGAAACCTGAGTTAATACATAAATCAAGACATTTGAAATGTTTCAGAATTGAGTGAAAATGAATACTCAGCATACTGAAAATTATAAAATACAATGGAGCCAGTTCTAAAAAGTAGGGTCATAGCACTAAGTACCTACATAAAAAATTGGAGAGAGCTCATACAATTAACTTAACAGCACTCCTCAAAATTCTAGGACAAAAAGAAGAAATAACACCAAGAAAGAGTATTATACTGCAAGAAATAATCTCAGGGCTGAAATGATGAACTAGAAACAACAGAAATAATACAAAGAATTAACTAAATAACGAGTTGGTTCTTTGAGAACAAACAAGACTTACAATTTTGTTTTGGTTTTTGGATTTTTATTTGTCTGTTTGTGTTTTTGTTGCTGTTGTTGTTCTTCTTCTTGTTTCAAAATAGGGTTTCCCTGGCTGGCACTTGCTCTCCTAGAACTAGATCAGGAGACAAGGCTAGTCTCAAACTCACAGATCTACCTGCCTCTGCCTCTGAGTGCTGGGGCTAAAGGCATGTTTCATCACTGCTCAGCTAAGGTGGACAAACTTTTACCCAAAATAATTAAAAGATGTAAAGAGAAGATCCAAATTAATAAAATTAGAAATGAGGAGGTTGGAGACATGGCACAATGGTTAACAACACTGGCTGTTCTTTCAGAATAAAATGGTTTGATTAATTCTCACAATCTACATGGTGATCTACAATCATCTATAACCAGTTCCAGGGAATCAAATACCCTCTTCTGAACTTTATGAGCACTGCATGCATGTGGTACATAGATAACATGCTGGCAACATTTAAGCACACATACACAATATTCGTAATAGTAATAATATTAGTACTACCAATATTAATAATATAAAGACAAAAGAACCAATGTAATTACTTGTATCTTATCAGATAACACTATAATAAAACTATAAATAAGTAACAAGAGAAATTGCACAAAGATTTGAAGACTAAGCAATACAATTTTGAATAAACAGTGGATCATTGCAGAAATCAACAGGGAAATTTAGAAATGTCTAGCATACGATGATAATGGCTGTGATAATTTTCACATCTGCTTGAAAACTTTTAATGATTTCCCAGATTGTAGTTTTGTTTCTGATGTAGTTCAACTTGGGAAAACGCATATCTTCAGACAGAGACTGAGCTCTTATTTACTTGGCTTAATCAATTACCATGAGGATCACACTGTATCTTGGAGAATAATGTTCTCCTTGGAGTGCATTAAAATGGTGCACAGTAAACAAGGTCGTTGACAGCACGAGAGGGAGAATCCTCCTATCCTGTCCCTTATTTAGTCGTGGCTCCTGTGAGGCAGCCTTCCAAGACACTTCATGCCTGTGATGCTTCACGTCTGTGGGATGCACGATGCCCTGAACAAGGGTTTGTAGCACACAGAGCAAGACGAGAGGAGGTATGGCAACCTTCCCACTGTTTCTCTCTTCTCTCCTAGTTTCTCATTCCATTTACAATACATTACAGTGTTTGTTTTGTTCTTGAAATATGTTTTTCTCCTATTTTTCTGTCAAGTTATGATATCCCATTCTTATTTTTTGTGTACAATACTTCTCTTTGTCTTCATAAATGTATTTTCTTCTTTAATATTTTTATTCATGTATTTTATGTGTATGTTGGTTTGCCTACATGGATGTCTGTGAAACACATGAGTGCAGTGCTCCAGGAAACCAGCAGATGATATCAGATTGGTCTTATAGACAGGTAATAGCCTCCCTAGGTTGATGGGAATTGAACCCAGGCTCTCTGGAAGACTGACCAGTGCTCTTAAACACTGAGCCATCTCAAGTTCCCATTTTTTTCCTTTGTTAATACTTTTGCATCTGATTCAATGATTCAGTCTCATGAGAATAATGCCAATCTGAATTTTTATAATTCTAAAATCTTTTCAAAGATGTTTTAATGTATAGAATTTTGCACATTTTTCCTAAAGCTCCACAGTGGCTTAAGTAGTCATAATGTAATCTTTTAACAGGTATTTGGAGTTTCCCAGCTCTATACAACGTTAAATTCTGGTGCTTTGTTTTTCTTTCCAGACAACAGTTCAGTCTCTACTGTTAGCAGGTTCTCTACAAAAGGCTTTGGCTTTTTTACTGTAAATGTCTATTGCTTGCTATTGTTCTGCTTTTATTTATTTAACTCCGTTATCTTAGATTTCATTTTAAATTTCCTCTTAAATATGCTGTTCTTTTCTCACATCTCTTATCTATTTTACACACACAATTCTATAGAAGCCACACTGCAGTTCTTGTTTTATTTTATTTTTATTGGACATTTTATTCATTTACATTTCAGATGCCATCTCCTTTCCACATTTCCCCTCCATAGAAACCCCCTATGACATGCCATCCCCTCCTCCTTTTTGCTTTTATGCCATTTCAATTACATGCAAGTATTAAGGTCAGTTCGAGATTGAGTAACTAGCAATACAATAGATGCATATGGTCAAAGAACAAGCAAGAAAATAAACAGAGATAGTCAAAGAACAAGTAAGACAATAAGCAAAGATTTGTGAACACTCCCATGATCACTGTTTTTAAGGGCTTATCAGGATGACCAAAATATCTGAGTCAACTTCTCTGTCCTATCTCAAAGTCATTTTCATGTCTGAAGCCTACTTCCTTCTTCTAGACTAAGATTTAGATTCCTACTTGAAATTACTTCTTTGTTCTAGCCTAATGTCAGATTCCTGCCTGAAGCCCATTTCCTTGTCCTTGGCCCATGACATTTCTTGCCAAGCAGCCCCAAAAGCTCTCTGCTTCTATCCCTATTTTGTTTTGTAACAAGATTGAGCCTGTCTTAGGTTGCTCTGACAAGAATGCCTTGCTTACCTGTGGTGAACTATGCATTATCAAAAACAATGCACTTATCTTTTAGGTTGGTAGGTATCTAGGCAGAATCTTTGCATAAAATAAGATCCATTTTCAGTTTCAAACCACATGCTTTGTCTGCTGACATGTTGATGCTGTTAAAAACGAACTTTATTGAGTATTTTTGCATTGATATTCACAACGGAGATTGGTCTGAAGTTCACTTTCATTGTTGGTTCTTTGTGGGGTTTATATATGAGCATAATTGTGACTTCATAGAATGAATTGGGTAGTGTTCATTCTATTTATATTTTGTGGAATAATTTATAGAGAATTGGTATTAGGTTTTCTTAGAAGGTCTGATTGAATTCTGCACTAAAACCATCTGGTCCCTGAGTTTTTTTTTTTTTTTGTAGGGAGACTTTTAATGACTGCTACTATTTGTTTTGGAGTTATAGGACTATTTAGATGGGTTCTACAGAGGGGAAATGGAGAAAGGGAATGACATTTGTATTGTAAATAAATAAAATATCCAATAAAAATAAAAATTTAAAAAAGACAAGCTTTAACACCATGATGGGCAGAATTAAAAGTATTCCCAGGACAAAAAGTGCTAGCAATATCAAGCTATATGTGGCATTCTTGAAGCTTTTGTTTTATTGCCTGGCAGTTCATTTTAATAATGGATTTTTTTCATTATGTGATTTCCAAAATTTGTATTCGTTTTTAACTTGCTGGGAATTGGGTGGGTTTTCACTTTTTTTTTTTGACTGAGGCATGTGCATATATCTGTATGCTCACTTGTTCATGCATGTGTAAGGATAGACATTGGCATTACCTGTCTTCTTCTGTCTCTTCCAAATTGTTTGAAACAGGATCTCTCACTCATCCTGAAGTACCTCAGTTGGCTAGTCTAGCTGGTCACTAGGCTTCAGGGATCTGCCTGTCACTACACAACCCAGTCCACACATTCAGTCTTTACATTGGGGCTTGATATCTGAACTCACTTTCTGAGGCTTGCATGACAAGCACTTTATTCTCAGAGTTGTCTTTCCAGCCCTGTTATGTTTCTTTTTTTAAGGTGAAGTAAAGCAATTCTTTATTTTTTCAAATATATTAGACTCAATAATTTTGTTAGTGTCAACAAAACTTTACTGTATATCATTCAAACCAGGACATAATAGGATTCAAAGAGAAGGCAACTAACAATTACAGAAGTACAACAAGTATAATCTTCAATTTTCCTGGGCAGACTGTATCCTATAATTGTCCTGGAAATAAGAATTAAACTACAAGTACATCCAGAAATCATACTGTTCCCATACATATGTAAAAAAAGGTAAAAGTGTACTGTTCACTAGAATTTATTTTTGGCAACAATGGCTGTTTCCCATCACTGAGTTTTCAGTGTTAATCTTAATCAACTTCCTAAATATCACCTGAATACATACCAGCCTATAGACATTTCCATTGCTACCTTGTTTTCACTCTCCTATTTGAAAAATTGACTACTGGGTATTCTCATTCTCTCTCTCTCTCTCTCTCTCTCTCTCTCTCTCTCTCTCTCTCTCTCTCTCTAATTCATCCTCTCAATACTATCTTGCTGATACAGTGTACATCTTTAAATCCCCAGGAACAAAACTAAAAAGGACAATGCCTAGGTCAAAGAAGGCGTGCAAAAAAATTGTTAAATGAATAAATTCAGAGAGTTTGTTTTTGTTACTTCACAATACCAAAAACATATTAAAATGACTCTCCAAAGAATATTATGGCTCTGTATAGTTTTAAGGTGTTAGACTAAATGATCTATGCAGTTTCCTCCACTGTTATATACACTGTACCCACTGGTCCCCTTTTTCTGTCTGCTAATGTTTCATCACCTTCATCTAGCAAATAAGAACATCTGGTGATCAAGGGGTAAAACAACTGCTCTATTCACAGTGGATGGATGAGAATGTTGTCATTTTTCCACTAGTAATTCCCTGTTATGTGTTTGCGCCTATAGAATTTGGTTGATACAGAGGTAACCAGAGGATATAGTGGATGATATACTGTAGATGTAATAATTTGCCTATAATAAAATTATCACAAGATTGCTAAACAATAAAGAATGCTGTGTGAACAAACCAACCATAAGTGATTTATATATTAATGAGAAGCGAGTTAATTCTGGGCCAAGTTGGATTATTACAAATTCCTCAGAAAATTGTATAAGAAAATCTATGTTAGTATGCAAACAAAAACTTCTGAAGTTAAAAAAAAACAAAAACAAAAAACAAAACAAAAGAAAAAAAACCTTTTTATCCTAAAACTTTGTGTTAAAGGTATACTACTAATCAAGTTTGATACTAGCGAGATGGTGAATGTTGACAGTACTACTAAAATAATTCTGAGGGCCAGAAAATCAAGGCAAACGTAGAACTGTTCAACACCAAGACAAAACCAAAAAATCCTGAGTTTACAAACATTGTCAATTCATTTGATTTTTTTTGAAAAAAAAAATTTATTGGATATTTTATTTACATTTCAGATGGAACCCCCTTTCCCCATTTTCTCCCCACTCAGGAATCCCCTATCCCATACCCCCTACTCCTGCTTCTATGAGGATATTTCCCCACCCACCAGTCCACTCCCACCTCCCCACCCTCAAATTCCCCCACATCTTCACTAGAACAAGGAATTTCTCTCCCACTTATGCCCATAGAGGCCATCCTCACCTACATATACAGCTGGAGCCAGGGGTCCCTCCCTATGTGCTCCCAGACTGGTGATTTAAACCCTGAGAGCTCTGGTTGGTTGGTATTGTTGCTCTCCCATGGGATCACAAACCCTTTCAGCTCCTTCAGTCTTCTCCTAACTCCTCCATTGAGAACTCCATGATGAGTTTAGTGGTTAGCTGAACACTCCTCTATTGTTATTGCAAGATGGTACAACCACTCTGGAAATCATTCTGGCAGTTTCTCAGAAAATTGGACATAGTACTACCTGCGGACACAGTTATTCCACTCCTGAGAATATACCCAGAAGATTCTCCAAGATATATCGAGGACACCTGCCCCACTATGTTCTTAGCAGCCATATTTATAATAGCTAGAAGCTGGAAAGAACCCAGATGTCCTTCAACAGAGGAATGGATACAGAAAATGTGGTACATTTACACAATGGAGTACTACTCAGCTATTACAAACAATGCATTCATGAAATTCACAAGAAAATGGATGGATCTAGAAAATTTCATCCTGAGTGAGGTAACTCAGTCATAAAAGAACACACATGTTATGCATTCACTGATAAATGGATATCAGCCTAAATGCGTGGAATACCCAAGTTACAATTCACAGACCACATGAAGCTCAAGAAGAAGAAAGACCAAAGTGTGAATGCTTCAGTCCTACTTAGAAGGGACAACAAAGACATCAAGGGAAGTAGAGAGTGCAAGGGAGTTGGGATACAGAGAAGAGGGTGAGAAAAAAAGAGTGAAATAATAATGGGGGTTCAAAGTCGACTTTATTTGATATTAGAATGGCTACTCCAGGTTGTTACTTGGGACCATTTGCTTGAAAATTTTTCCCAGCCTTTTACTCTGAGGTACTGTCTGTCTTTGTCACTGAGGTGCATTTTCTGTATGCAGCAAAATGCTGGGTCCTATTTACATATCCAGTCTATTAGTCTCTGTTTTTTTTTAATGAGGGAATTGAGTCCATTAATGCTAAGAGATATTAAGGAACAGTGATTGCTGTTTCCTGTTATTTTTGTTGCTAGATGTGGAATTTTGTTTGTGTGGCTATCTTCTTTTGGGTTTGTTTTGAAGATTACTTTCTTGCTTTTTCTAGGGTGTAGATTCCCTCCTTGTGTTGAACTTTTCATCTATTATCCTTTGTAGGGCTACATTTGTGGAAAGATATGTAAATTTGGTTTTGCCATGGAATATCTTGGTTTCTCCATCTATGGTAATTGAGAGTTTTTGCTGGGTATATTAGACTGGTTTGACATTTTTGTTTTCTGAGCATCTGTATGACATCTGCCCAGGATCTTCTGGTTTGTATAGTCTCTGTTGAGAAATCTGGTGTAATTATGATTGGTCTGCCTAATATGTTACTTGAACTTTTTCCCTTACAACTTTTAATAGTCTTTCTTTGTTTTGTATATTTGGTGTTTTGATTATTATGTGACTGGAGGAATTTCTTTTCTGGTCCAGTCTATTTGTTGTTCTATAGGCTTCTTTTAATCTCATGCGCATCTCTGTCTTTAGGTTAGGGGAATTTTCTTCTATAATGTTGTTGAAGATATTTACTGGCCCCTTAAGTTGGGAATCTTCAATCTCTTCTATACCTATTATCCTTAGGTTTCATCTTTTCATTGTGTCCTAGATTTTCTGGATGATTTGTGTTAAGAGACTTTCATTTTGAATTTTATTTGACTGTTGCGTCAATGTTTTCTATGATATCTTCTGTACTTGAGATTCTGTCTTCTATCTCTTATATTCTGCTGATAATGCTTGCATCTAGGACTCCTGATATCTTTCCCATGTATTCTATCTCCAGGGTTGTCTCCCTTTGTGATTTCTTTACTGTTCTTTATTTTCATTTTTAGATCTTGGATGATTTTGTTTAGTTCCATCACCTGTTTGATTGTATCTTTTTGTAATTCTCTGAAGGATTTTTGTGTTTCCTTTTTAAGGACTTCTACCTGTTTGCCTGTGTTCTCCTCTACTTCTTTAAGGGAGTTAATTGTGGTCTTAAAGTCCTCTATAATCATCATTAGATGTGATTTTAAATCTGAATCTTGCTTTCCTTGTGTGTTAGGTTATCTAGAACTTGCTGTGGTAGCAGAACTGGGTTTTGATGAGGCCAAGTAGCCTTGGTTTCTGTTACTTGGGTTCTTATGCTTACCTCTTGGCATCTGGTTATTTCTGGTATTAGTTGGTCTTGCTGTCTCTGACTGGAGCCTATCCCTCCTGTGAGATTATGAGCCTGTGATTTTAGGCCTGGCATCATTACTGGGAGACCAGCTCTCTCCAGGTGGAATTCAGGTACAGAGAACTGTGCCACAGGGTTAACTCTGTGGTACAAAGTGAGATGAAAAGGCTCCTGTCCCCAGTTGCTCTGTGGTTTCTGTGCCCTGTGGTCTTCTGACAGGTCCTTCTTTGGCCAGTTATTAAAGCAAAAGTGTTGGTCTCACCTGGAAACTTAGGAGTGACCACACTCTTGTGAAAATAGCTCTCTTTTGGCAGGATTTGGGTACAGAAAGCTGTTCCACAGGGTTATCTCCAGAGTGCAGATGGAGACCAGAAGCCTTGTATTCTTGAATGAGTTGTGAGAATGTATTACTAAATTTACTCTTAAACAAAACACATTTTAGACATAATCTTACATTGGTAAAAAATCTCTAAATTTTAATACAAAATTGAATTATATTGCTTACATTGGTGCAAAATGTATATATTGGTACAAGTTTAAAGCTTGCAATGATATAAATCTTTGTATATTGATACAAATTTTAAAATTAATTTTGTTACTCTTAGATAGGCATTGTGCCTCTACTACTCATTCTTTAAGTAACTCAAATGTTGGCCCTTCAAATAGAATATTTTGCCTTTCCTAGGGACAGTTGCCAAAACAGAGATTCATGGTGTGTAATGAAAATTCAGACTATCATATTGGTAAAAGTCTAATAGATCTTGTCAGAATAAAAGAGACTATTGAGGAATTCAGAGATATCCAGCAAAGTATAAAGGTTTGTATTTCAGGTAACAAAAATAATTAGATCAGTGGAGGAATGAGTCTAAAGTTAATATACAAACCCCCCACATACACACAAACACAAATCCTCAGAATATGGGTGGCATAACAATGTTGTGAAGTTCCAGGTTAAAGTTCATGAATCTTGTGTCATTGTCATTCTCTCTGTAACAGTGACCCTGAGAACTCTGTTGCTGTAACACAAATGCAAAAGAACCTTCAAATACAAATAGAATTCAGACATTGCAATGGCAAAAACTACAAATTTTCCTTAGAGTGGGTTTATCAATAAGAATCGGCGTGATTGATTTGGTCACTGAATATCACAGAAAACACATTTTTGTGAAGATGTGCCCAATACTGTGGGATATGTAATCTTATCCTAGCCTTTGTGTTCTGCCTATCAGCTGCTTAGCTCTAAATAGTGAGCAAAGTAAATAGATATAATGAAATTGAATGCCTCAAAACATGGCTGGTCAGCCTTTTGAGTAGAATGAGAGGGAAAGAGTCTCACATGGAAAGTCTCAGAATTTAATCTTCACTAAGCTGACAGAAACATATGTGTAGCACAAACACTAAAGGTCAAGTACACACATTACTACATATGTGATAAAAGTAAATGTTGTTTTAAACATAAAGACATTGATACTTAGGTTAAAGAAAAAATATTGACTAATGAATAAAAAATTCATTGGGGCTGGAGGGATGGCTCAACAGCTAAAGACCATTAGCTGCTCTTCCAGAGATCCAAGGTCTGATGCCAAGGCATGAATATAATGCACAGACATTGCAGACAAAATACTCATACACATATAATAAGTAATTTTTAATTCCCTCATAACATGTAAATTTGGCTTTCACATAGGTCGACATATCCTTCTGCTTGACATAACAGAATTTAGGTAGTTTGGGTGGATTTTATTATTTTATTTTATTTTATTTATTTTATTTTATTATTTTATTTTATTTGATGCTTTATTATTCTCAACACTTTATTCTCTAAGATGGTCAAGAATCTCAGGAATGAAGTTGCTAAAGTGTCATCTCTGGACCTAACATTGAAAGGAGTTGTACATTTCTCCAGTTGATGGTGTTATTCAAGCACTTGGGAGGTAGAGGTAGGTGAATCTCTATGAATTCAAGGTCAACCTGGTCTACACAGCAAGTTCCAGACATTGTTATATAGAGATTCTATGACTTGAAAAAGCAAAAGAAGAAGCAAAGAAAAAGAGGAGAAGGAGAAGGAAAGGAAAGAGTTCTACATTTCATCAGTTCTCTCTGCTCCTGAGCTGTCAATCATATTTTCCTACAAACACCACTTTTAAAATTGTTTTAAAATAAAAGCCCATTTATTTCATACTCTAGAACTAACTAACCTGACCCACATTAACATAATGTTTCCAAGCAACACCATCTTTCAGATCTTTCTCATACTCCAGTTTTGTCTTGGTGTGATAGGGAACTCAGCACTGTTAATGTTATATATATACACATTCCTTTTCAGGCCTCATTTTAAGAAGTTAATAGATTCAGTTTTCATGCACCTGACAATAGTTAATCTGTCAACGATCATGTTCACATTGATAAAAGATATCATGTTTTCCTTTAGAGTACCCAATTTTCTGGACGATATTGGTTGTAAGGCAGTTTTGTTTTCATTCAGAGTCAGCCGGGGTCTGTCCATCTGCACAACCTCTGTTCTAAGCACATTTCAAGTCATCACCATCACTCCCAGTAATTCTAAGTGGGCTTGGCTTAAACCTAGACTCTCTACATGGATTTTTTCTTCTTTACTTTGCTCCTGGCTCATTAATTTACTTATCTATGGGTATATGCTTGACTTGGTAATTGCAAAAACCAATTATTCTCACATTGGCCATGGATATTCACATGGTTATTGTCAAAACAAAAGATTTGGGAGCCACAATTCAGGATCATTTTTTAGCCTTATCATCACTCATGATCTCTTCTATGTAGCTGTCATGATGTGGGCCAGCCTCTACATGGTGATTTTCCTATACAGACACCGCAAGACAGCCCAGCATCTCCACAGCCAAAGTCTTTCCTCCCAGTCATCTCCTGAACGCAAAGCCACTCACAACATTCTGTTTCTGGTGAGCTGCTTTGTGTTAACTTACTGGTTGAACAACTCCATCACCCTTTATGGTTTTTACACAAGAGAAAAGATTCCAAGATTGGAAGCAATTGATACGATTTTAACAACAAGCTTTCCAACCATCTGCCCATTTTTACTCATGAAGAATAATAAAGTTATTTTGCAATTCACTTCCTCATTTTCTGTACTGAGAATGACCTGTTTTCAAAGTTCACTCCAAGGCTGAACTGAAATCTACACTTTCTTGGAGTTAAATCACTGTCTTAATAATTTTCATGGAATAAAAATTTGAATGTGGACCTTGAATACCTGAAATGACTTAGTTATAATTCAGACATTCTGTACACTAGAAAATTTTCAGGTAGTTGACATTTTTCTTGAATCCAATTCCACCTACAAAATTTTAATAATTTTAATATTGATTACCCACTCAAACTATGACATTTTATCCAAAATAAACATATGTTAAATATTTTGAACAGTATTTTATTTCTTGATCTCTCTCTATTAAAATGCTTCTAATCACTATCTTGAAATACTATTTAGAGCTTGGGTTATCCACTTTATGGTGTTTTCTGTTCCAAGGAACACTTTTTAAACACTGAACAAATGATTTTCCATTTCTTAACTACTAACTACCACAAATACTTCTGTGGGTGGGACTCTAATGTGGAACAACTGGCAGTTATCCAATGAATGTCTTGTACCATACCTGAACTTGAGTCACCAATAATTATTTTTACTATTTTAGATTGTTTTTAGTTATTTCTTCTATATATGAAATTATGACATAATTAGATCAGTTCCCCCTTTTTGTTCTCCCTCTAAACCCTGCTGTATATGCTTTTTCTTGCTCTCTTTCAAATTCATGGCCTCTTTTTTTATTAATTGTTGTTATATATGTGTGGGTAGGAAGGTAATCCTAAATTCATAAATACTATCTACTCTTTAAAATGTGACTTGTATATATGTATGTATTCAGGGATGACCATTTAGTACTGAATAATCAATTATAATAGAAACAATTAGTATGCTCTCAACATTCCTTGATTACCTGTAGTGCTTTGTGTAGAGTTGAGGCCTCCTTAATCCATGCTACATCAAGAAAACTTCTCTTTACAATAGTTGGGACCACTGGAAAAAAAAACAATGAGGAGGTGGTAGTGGGAGGGGTAGGTGGGGGCACATCCTCATAGAATCAGGAGAAGGGGTAATGCAATAGGGTGTTCCTGGGGAGAGGGGAGTTGAATGGGGTAAGGGGGTAACATCTGAAATGTAAATAAAATATCCAATAAAAAAATTTTCAAAAAGAAAAAAAAAGCATAACTAAAGAAAAGGAAGAATCGTGAATTCCTGTCCCAACAAATGTACCAACAACAGAAAAACTGCACCTAAAGCTCAAGGAAGGGGAATAGAAAGATTTTCAGAGTCAGAGGATCAGAGAATTTGCTGTACAATTCATCTGGTAATGTTTACAACAATAGACTATCCCCAACATAGCTGGTTTGGTTTGGTTTGATTTGGTCTGGTCTGGTCTGGTCTGGTCTGGTCTGGTCTGGTCTGGTCTGGTCTGGTCTG
>JANHMN010000003.1:22614759-22649926 GCA_030674055.1 Rhabdomys pumilio | reverse complement strand
TGGTCTGGTCTGGTCTGGTCTGGTCTGGTCTGGTCTGGTCTGGTCTGATCTGGTCTGGTCTGGTCTGGTATGATATGGTATGGTCTGGTTTGTGGTGTTTTTTTTTAAGTGTTTCTCTGTGTGACCCTGGGTGTCCTGAAACTCACTCTGTAGACCAGGCTTGCCTTGAACTTACAGAGATCTATCTGCCTCTCCCTCCCACATGCTGGGATAAAGGCATGTGCCCCAGTAGAAGTCCATCATATTCCCACCTCCTTTTCCTTCCTCTAGAACCACCCAACAACCCTCCCTCAAACTCCTCTCATATCTTCCACATACACTCTCAAGTTAATAGCAACCTTTTCTCTCTTTATGATTGTTACATACACATGTCTGTGTGTTTATATATACGTGTATGCACTAATATATAGACATACAATCTGCTGAATCTGTTTCTGTTGTTTGTGTGTATAATGACCACTCAGCATTTGGCAAACAATAAGAGAGTTCATCCCTGAAAGATGCTAATTTTCCTTCTTCAAGCAATCCTTGGTTTCATGTAAGTTTTGTCTAGGAGTGGTACCCCAGGAGAATCCCCCTCCCATGTTTCTGTGTTCATTGATATTGTCATTGTGTCCATCTTGATTATATAGCCATTTCTGAATGAGTCTCTTTCACAGGAGACTTACTGGTATTCTGGCTCTTACAATATTTTACCTCCTCTTCTGCAATGTTCCCTAAACCATAGATGCAGAAGCTGTGATGTATTTGTAGCCATTGGAGCAAGGCTTTCCCAATCTGTTGGTTTCTACACTATGATAAGTTGTGACTTTCTGTGGTGGTCTCTATTTGGTCTGAAGATTTGGAGCTAGGAACCAAAGATGAAAACATGTATTTGTCTTTCTGGGTCTGCTCACCCATATTTTTGTAATGAATCCAAATAAAACATTTTCAACAATCTGTCCCTGACTGCAATCCTTTGACTTGTTATAGATCTCTCTAGCTAGGGTGAATGTTTCCTTACATAACCTAAATTAAGGTCATCTGCAACCACTGGCAACTAACACAACTTTAGGTATTCAAACTTGAATAGTGGTCTCTGGTAAGAAAATCCTAGTAATACATTTACAGAATTTCCACATTCCCCTTGGGCCTTCACACTCTCCTATCCCACCTCTTCTTTCTCAGATTCATGACCTCTTCTTTTATAGTTATCTCTAATATATACATATAGTTACACACACATATTACCCATTGGTTTATATGTAACCTACTGAATCCAATTGGTGTTGCTTGTCTGTATATGTTTCTAAGGCTGATTACTTAAGATTGGATAAAGTATTAGGAGCGTTATACTGATTCCTCTTTTCTCAGCAGCCATTGATTACTTGTAGCTCTTCATCTAGGGATGAGGTCTTGTCAAACTGCGCCCACCATATTTGCATTTCAACTGGTGTTGGCATTATGCAGGTCTCATTTGGGCAATCATATTTTTGAGATTTCATGGGTGAAGCTTCCCTGTCATACACTGCAGTAACTTTTCTAATCTTCTGACTCTTATAATCTTTCAGACCCCCTCTTCCAAAGTGGTCTCTGAGACTTAGGGGTAAGTACTTAGTTGTAGATGTATCAATCAAGAAAGGACACCCCAAAGTCAATTACTCTCTGCATTTTGACAAGTTGTGGATCTCTCCAGTAGCCTCTGTCTGCTGCAAAATAATCTTCTTTGGTGAGGCATGAGAGTTTTACTGTAGATGTAAATATAAATATTTAGAATACAGTTTAAAACTATACAGTTTGTAGTATTATTAGTATTATTTAAAAATGAAGTGTGACTCTGAAAAGAGAGGTCTCAAAAGTAGAAATAAAAATGGCTAAGTAATATATTTAAAGTGTTTGTCACCCATGTGCTGGTGAAATGTGTCAGTGGTTAGGATCATCGGCTGCTCTTCCAGGGGACCTGATGCAGGTGTACATGCAGACAAATCACTCATACTTTATTTTTTTAAAAATGGTGTTTACCATCCTTTGTGATGAGAGAAATGCCAATAAAATTACTTTCAGCTGTTAAAAACCAATGACATCATTAAATGTGCAGTCAAATGAATAGAACTAGAAAAGATCATTCTAAGGGAGGTAATACAGGCCTAGAAAAACAAATATGGTATCTACTTACTTATAGGTAGATATTTGGTGTAAATAAAAAAATAGCCATGTAACAATTCACAGACCCAAAGAAGCTAAGTAACAAAGAGGGCTCAAGTAGGAGGAGAATGTATGGATCTTCCCAGAAAAGGGAAATAGAATAGACATAAATATGGATGTGGAAAGGGACAGGGAATGGAGTTGGGGATGAGAACAGAAGGGATCAGGCAGGAAAAAACAAAGGAGAGAGTACTGGAAAAGACAATTGGAGAGTTGGATGCTCTCTGTGATGAGCTAGAAATATAGGACGATGGAAACTCCCAGGTGACCCTTGCTATGACTTCTAGCAATTGGAGATATAGTGTCTGGACTGGCCATCTCATGTAATCTGGCAAGACTTCCAATGGAGGGATTGGGATATCAACCCAGATAGAAAACCTTTGACTTACAATTTGTGTGGTTTACAAGGTGTGCAGGGGTAAAGATGGAGCAGAAAATAAGGGCATGGCCCACCAGTGACTGGTCCAGCTTGAGACCCATGTCATGAGAGGGAGCCCATCTTTGAGACTGTTACTGATATTCTACTATCTAGCAGATAGGATCCAAGTATAACCATCATCAGAGAAACCTTATCTAGCAACTGATGAAAACCGATGCAGAGACCTACAGTCAAACATTAGGCAGAGCTTGGGGAATCATGAGGAAGAGGGTGAGGAAAGATTGTAGGAGCTGGAGGGGTCAAGATAACCACAAGAATCAACTAATCTGAGCCCATAGGAGCTCACAGACACTGAAACACCAACCAGGGAGTATGCATGGGACTGACCTAGACCCTCTGCATATATGTAACAGATGTGCAGCTTGATCTCCATTGGGACTGCTAACAGTAGATGCATAGCCTGTCTTTGACTCTTTTACCTGCCTTTACCCTAACTGGGCTGCCTCATTTAGCGTCAGTAAGAAGAGAAGATGTCCCTAGTCTTGCTGCAACTTGATATACCAAGGTCAGTAGATATCCATGGGAGACTTCCCCTTTTCTGAAGAGAAAGAGAAAAGGAGTGTATGGTGGGGGAAAGACAAGGAGGGAAAATTGGTCTGGATGTAAAGTAAATAGATAAATTAATTAACTAAAACAACAAAACAAAAAGCTAAAAATAAATCTACCACATAACCTACCTAACCACTTTATGGCATATACCCAAAAGACTCAATATCCTACCACAGTGATACATAGCCATGTTCACTGTTGCTAGATTCAAAACATGTAAACAATGGAAGCAACCTATATGTCCTTTAACTGATGAGTGGATACTGAAAATGTGGTTTATACATAACAGAATTCTAATCAGCTGATTTTTTAAAAACTTGACAATGAGGGGTAAGTGGGTAGAACTTGAAAATATAATATTGAGTGAGCTATTCTGGACCCAGAAACACAAATGGTGTGTGCTCTCTCTTATTTATGGATCTTTACTCAGATCTTTAGATGTGAGTACCTAACCTGAAGAAAGTGAAAAATCCAGAAGAATAAAATATTGTCATGGTTGTTAAGGAAGAAACTCATGAAAGAGAAATGGTGGGACACAGTTACTGAGGAGGAAAATTGAGAAAGTGAGAGGGCACTTTAACTTAGATGAGAAGGAGGATAACATAAGGGGAGGAGGGTAGATAAGTAAATAATGCTAAGCATGCTTGAAAAAAAACAGGGGGGATTATATTCTTCCCCTGGAAACAATAGACTATTCAACAAAGACCCTAGTTCCAGACTTGGGAACCCCCCTTGCAGTTATTGACCAAGGGACATGCAAAACCTTCCAAAACAATAAAGGCTGTTGTTGCCCTTTGTTGCTTTTCAGAAGGAGGGGTTGTCTGGAGACTGTTTCACCTGGTTATCCATCCCATATACAGTCACCAAAAGCAGACGCTGATGTGGATATCAGGAAGTGCATGCTTTCAGGAGCCTGATATAGCTGTCTCCTTAGAGGTTTGCCAGAACCTGACACATTCAGAGGACGATGCTCACAGCTAACCATTGAACTGATCAAGGAGTTCCCAATGGAGAAGTTAGAGAGAGAAGACTGAAGGAGCTGAAAGGGTTTGCAGCCCCATGAGGAGAGCAACAATATCAACCAGCCAGAGCTCCCAGGGTCTAAACCACCAGCCTTGGAGCACATAGGGAGTTACCCATGGCTCCAGCTGTATATGTAGAAGAGGATGGCCTTGTCGGACATAGGTAGAAAAGGAGGTCTTTGGTCCAGTGAAGGCTGGATGCCCCAGTATGGGAGAATTTGAGGGAGGGGAGGTGGGATTGGGTGGGTGCATGCTGGCACATCATCATAGAAGCAGGATAATGGAGGGACGAAATAGGGGGTTCCTGGATGGGAGGGAAAGGGAAATGTAAATAAAATATCCAATAAAAAGGAAAAAAACAAACAAAAAAAAAGCAAAATGGAGGAGGGGGATGGTATAGAGAAGTCCCTGGGGGAGGGGATGGAGAAAGGGGATGACATCTGAAATGTAAATAAATAAAATATTCAATAAAATATGTTTTTAAAAAGGCCAAAAAAGACCCTATTGCTGTAGGCACAATACAATTCAGACCCAAGGACCTGGGCTGGGACTGGCCTAGAAGCTTCTTCCTGGAGGAATGGTTTTTATAGTATCAGAAGGGACTATGTAAACTGCCAAGAGAGAAAAGCAATCAAAGCCCTACCCAGCTGTAACACCTACAGGCCACAATAGCCAGGATCAAAAAATATATCCAAGATTCACACCAATGAGATCAGCCAGGCCAAAACAAATCAAGAAGAAACAGACAGAGGGATCTTCCAGTTCAGTGTTCCACAGGACTTGTGGGTTATGACTAATGATAGTCCTAACCAAGGAGGTGGGTTTTTTTCCTGACCATCTACTTCTCCACAGATTATCCTTTCAAGCCCCAAAAGGTTGCTTTTACTACCAAAATTTATCACCCTAATATCAACAGCAATGGCAGCATTGGAATGCCTGGAATGCTGAGGCCACAGTGGTCCCCAGCATTGACTCTGTCTAAACATAAAGACACTCAGCATGCTTGTCTCACATACCTCCTTGCTGATTAGTGGACATGGACCACTAAAAATGTGTGGTGTGGGCATAGACTGGAGGTTTGGAAGAATGTGAGAGCTAAGACCACAGGGGTTTTAGTGAAAAAGAGAAATAAAGGTCAGAACCACATAGAGGAAGGAGATATCCTAGAAGAGTATGCTAAGAAAACACTGTAATGTGTGTCCTGCTGGTATTTTAAAATCAAATACTGCCATGAAGTACAGAAATTGTACTTCTGGATGTTCACTGGGCCCACAAGGAACCCACAGCCTCAGGGTCTCTGCTGACTGGCCCTTTCCTTTTTCTCCAAGGTCTCTTGTCCATCAGCTCTCTGCTATTCAAACCTTAACCACAGTGACCCACTCATGCTAGAAATAGTCCATACAAACAAGGTCAACAGAAAGAAATATAATAAACTAGCAAGGGAGGGGGAAAACCATGCTGTATAAGTAAGTGCCTTGAAGGCTCCATATGAGACACAGTCCAGTTCCAAGAGAAGCTTGCCAGAGTGGCCTTCCTGTGAAGCTCTGAGATATTTGTAAAGGCACTCAGATATCATCCTCTCTTCACACACGTGTTGGCACTCACTTCTCTGGCTACAGCAGGTTGGTGCCACTTTCAGCCATTGAGGCCTTAACAGTACCACAGCTTTGACCTCAAATCAGCAACCACTGTTATGATGATCCATACTCTTCCTAGTTACACTATAATCAGTCTAGGCCTTAGTCTGTTTCCTTGTCATGGGGTAACCAAGCCATGTATACCTCCCACACTTGTCTTCAAACAGTACCACTACTCAGTGTGGCACTATACAGGGGCCCAGTCTGCTCCCAGACCACATGACTTTTTATTGGATATTATATTTACATTTCAGATTCTATCCTCTTAACACATTCCCACCACCACCCAGGAACCTCCTATCCCATCCCCCCTCCTCCAGCTTCTATGAGGATGTGCCCCCACCTACCCTCCAACTCCCACCTCCCTACCCTCGAATTCCCCACACACACACTCAGTGGTCAGCCTTCATGGTACCAAGGATCTCCTATCCCACCTATGTCCGACAAGGCCATCTTCCCCTACATATACAGATGGAGTCATGGGTCCCTACCTATGTGCTCCCAACCTGGTGGTTTAGACACTGGGGAGCTCTGGTTGGTTGGTATTGTTGCTCTCCTCATGGGGCCACAAATCCTTTCATATCCTTCAGTCATCTCTTTAACTCATCTATTGGGAACCCCTTGATCAGATCAATGGTTAACTGTGAGCATCTGCCTCTGAATATATCACACTCTGACAGACCTCTAAGAAGACAGCTATATCAGGCTCTGGTCAGCATGCACTTCCTGCAGTCCATATCAGTGTCTACCTTTGGTGATTGCACAGGGGATGAATACCCAGGTAGAATGGCCTCCAGATGGCCTCTCCTTCAGTTTCTGTCCCACACTTTGTCTCCACATTTGCTCTCTTGAGTATTTTGTTACTCCTAAGAAGGAACAAAGCACCCACACTTGGTCTTCTTTCTTCATGAGCTTCATGTGCTTTGTGAGTTGAATCTTGGCTATTTCAAACTTTTGGGTTAATATCCACTTATCAGTAAGTGAATACCATGTGTGTTCTTTTGTGGTTGAGTTACCTCACTCAGGATGATATTTTCTAGTTCCATCCATTTACCTAAAAATTCCTTGAATTCATTGTTTTTAATAGCTAAGTAATACCTTATTGTATAAATGTACCACTTGGACTTGAGTTTGTACAAGGGGATAATAACGGATCAACTTTCATTCTTCTACATGCTGATGCATCCAGATGGACTAGCACCATTTGTTGAAAATGTTGCCTTTTTTCCACTGGAAAGTTTTAGCTCCTTTATCAGAAATCAAGGAACCATAGATGTGTGGGTTCATTTCTGGATCTTCAGTTCTATTCCATTGATCTTCCTGCCTGTCTCTGTGTCAATACCATACAGTTTTTATCACTATTGCTCTATAGTACAGTTTGAAGTCAGAAATGTTGATTCCCCCAGAAGTTCTCTTATTGATGAGAATAGTTCTTGCTATCCTGGCTTTTTTGTTATTCCAAATATATTTAAAAATTGCTCTTTCTATCTCTATGAAAAATTGATTTGGAATTTTGATTGGGATTGCATTGAATCTGTAGGTTGCTTTTGGCAAAATGGCCATTTTTACTAAATTAATCCTGCCAATCCAAGAGCATGGGAGATCTTTCCATCTTCTGAGATCTTCTTTGATTTTTTCCCAGAGACTTGAAGCTCTTGTCATACAGATTTTTTATTTGCTTGTTTAGATTCACCCCAAGATATTTTATATTATTTGTGACCATTGTGTCATCTCCCTAATTTCATTCTCAGTCTGTTTATCTTTCTAGTAGAGGAAGGGTACTGATTTGTTTGAGTTTATTTTATATTCAGCCATTTGCCTGAAGTTGTTAATCAGGTTTAGGACTTCTCTGGTGGAAGTTTTAGGGTCACTTAAGTATACTATTATATCATCTGCATATAGTGAAATTTGGACTTCTTCCTTTCCAATTTGTATCCCTTTGACTTGCTTTTGTTATCTAATTGCTCTGGCTAGGACTTCTAGTATTATATTGACTAGGTAGGGTGAGAGTGGGCAGCCTTGTCTAGTCCCTCATCTTAGTGGAATTGCTTCAAGTTTCTCTCCATTTAGTTTGATATTGGCTACTGGCTTGCTGTATCTTGCTTTTACTATGTTTAGGTATGGGCCTTGAATTCCTGATCTTTCCAAGACTTTTACCATGAAGGGATGTTGAATTTTGTCAAATGCTTTCTCAGCATCTAATGAGATTATCATGTGGTTTTTATCTTTAAGTTTGTTTATATACTGTGTTGTGTTGATGAATTTCCAAATATTGAACCATCTCTGCATTCCTGGGATAAAGCCTAATTGATCATGATGGATGATTGTTTTGATGTGTTCTTAGATTCAGTTTGCAAGAATTATGTTGACTATTTTTTGCATTGATAATCACAGGGAGACTGGTCTGAAGTCTCTTTCTTTGTTGGGTCTATGTGCAGTTTAGGTATGAGCATAATTGTAGCTTCATAGAATGTATTGGGTATTGTTCCTTCTGTTTCTATTCTGTGGAATAGTTTGAAGAGAATTCATATTAGGTCTTCCTTGAAGGTCTGATAGAATTTTGCACTAAAATCATTTGGTCCTGGGATTTTTTTTTTTTTTTTGGTGGGGAGACTTTTATTGAGTGCTGCTATTTCTTTAGAGGTTATCAGTCTGTTTAGATGGTTTATTTGCTCCTGATTTAATTTTGGAACCTGGTATCTGTCTAGAAATTTGTCCATTTTATCCAGATTTTCCAATTTTGTTGGAAAATATAGTATAGGCCTTTGTAATAGGATCTGATGATATTTTTAATTTCCACACTTTCTGTTGTTATGTCTCCCTTTTCAATTCTGATTTTATTAGTTTGGATACTGTCTCTGTGCCCTCTGGTTAGTCTGGCTAAGGGTTTATCTACCTTCTTGATTTTCTCAAAGAACCAGCTCCTGGTTTTGTTGATATTTTGTGCAGTTCTTTTTGTTTCTACTTGCTTGATTTCAGCCCTGAGTTTGATTCTTTCCTGCTGTTTACTCCTCTTGGGTGTATTTGCTTATTTTTGTTCTAATGCTTTCATGTGTGCTGTCAAGTTGTTAGTGTATGCGCTCTCTAGTTTCTTTTTGTAGGCACTTAGAGCTATGAGTTTTTCTCTTAGCACTGCTTGCATGGAGTCCCACAAGTTTTGGTATGATATGTCCTCATTTTCACTAAATTCTCAAAAGTCTTTAATATCTTTCTTTATTTCTTCCTTGACCAAGTCATCATTGAGTAGACCATTGTTCAGTTTCCATGTATATGTGGGCTTTCCATCTTTTTTCTCATTATTGAAGGCCAGCCTTACTCCATGACGATTTGATAGGATTCAAGGGATTATTTCAATCTTTGTGTATCTTTGAGATCCGTTTTTGACCAATTATATGGTCTATTTTGGAGAAGGTACCATGAGGTGCTGAGAAAAAGGTATATTCTTTTGTTTTAGTATGAAATGTTCTATAGATATCAGTTAAATCAATTTGGTTCATAACTTCTGTTGGTTTCATTATGTCTCTGTTTAGTTTTTGTTTCCATGATCTTTTCATTGCTGAGAGTGTCCCCCATATTATTGTGTGAGGTGCAATGTGTGCTTTGAGCTTTAGTAAAGTTTCTTTTATGTTGTGGGTGTACTTGCATGTGTAGCATAGATGTTCATAATTGAGAGCTTATTTTGGTACATTTTTTCTTTGATGAATATGATATGTTCTTCTTTATCTTTTTTGAATACCTCATTGTGTATGTACCACATATTTTTTATCCATTCCCTATTGAAAAACATCTGAGTTCTTTCCAGCTTTTGGCTATTATAAATAAGGCAGCTATGGATGCTGGCAAGGATGTGGAGAAAGAGGAACACTTTTCCATTGTTGGTGGGATTGCAAGCTGGTAAAACCACTCTGGAAATCAGTCTGGCGGTTCCTCAGAAAACTGGACATACCTGAGGATCTAGCTATACCACTCCTGAGCATTTACCCAGAAGATACTCCAACATATAATAAGGACATATGCTCCACTATGTTCATAGCAGCCTTATTTATAACAACCAGAAGCTGGAAAGAACCAAGATTTCCCTCAAGAGAGGAATGGATACAAAAAATGTGGTACATTTACACAATGGAGTATTACTCAGCTATTAAATTAATGAATTTGAGAAATTTTTAGGTAAATGGATGGAACTAAAAATTATCATCCTGAATGAGGTAACCCAATCACAAAAGAACACACATGGTATTTACTCACTGATAAGTGGATGTTAGCCCAAAAGCTTAGAATAGTGAAGGCTCAACTCACAGACCACATGAAGCTCATGAAGAAGGAAGACCAAGTGGAGATGCCTCAGTTCTACTTAGACCGAGTGACAAAATTACTAAAGGGAGCAAATATGAAAACAAGACATGGGACAGAAAGTGAAGGAGGGGCCATATGGAGACCATTCCACCTGGTATCCATTCCATGTAGAGTCACCTAAGTTAAACACTGATGTGGATGGCTGGAAGTATATGCTGTCAAGAACATGATACAGCTGTCTCCTTAGAGGTCTGCCTGAGACTGACACATTCAGAGGACGATGCTCTCAGCTATCCATTGATATGATCAAGGGTTTCCCAATGGGGAAATTAGAGAGAAGACTGAAAGAGAAGAAAGGGTTTGTGACCCCATGAGGAAAGCAACAATACCAATCAACTAGAGGTCCCCAGGGTCTAAATCACCAGCCTGGGACCACATAGGGAGGGATCCATGACTCCAGCTGTATATGTAGGGGAGGATGGCCTCATCGGGAATAGGTGGGAGAGGAGATTCTTGGTCCCATAAAAAATGAAAACAGAGTGTGGGGGGGGATGGAGGGTGGGGAGTGGGTAGTGTGGGCAGGGGTCGGTGGGGGCACAGCTTCATAGCAGCATGAGGAGGAGGAATGGGATAGGAGGTTTCTGTGTGGTGGGAGAAAGTAGGGTAAGGGGATGAAATCTGAAATGTAAATATAATACTCAATTAAAATTTTTTTAATTTAAATAAAAAATAAAAAGAAAGCAAAGAATGAAAAAAATAAAAATAAAAAATAGGTTGATACTAAAATTTGTTTTGAGAATTGTATATTGCAGAATACACAGCCTTGGTGTATCTACTCATCAAGCAAGCTAAGCAGATCAGCTCAAATGTCGGATGTCCTGGAATTCCATCTGGATGCAGTGAAGACACAGCATCAGAGGCTTATCAATTTACTCTTCCCCCCACCCCTCTTCTAATATCTCAACGACTGCAATCAGCTTGAAGAAGTTAGCGAAGACTCAGTGCCCCTATTCCCTGGGCTTGGGGACTAAGGTGGTTAATACTGGGATGTCTTTCTAGGGAAAAGTAGTGGTTTTGTTGGAACAGGGAAGATTAACTAGGATTTATTTCATAGCCATAACCTATTGGTAGAAATCTGTATAATTTAGTATCAAGATAAAGTTATAATTTCTTAAATTATACAAAATTTACTTCAATTTCAAATTTAAGGTTTTCATTGATACGAGCTTCTTATTGATATAAAAATGAGATGAATATTGTTACTGTCATAGGCATTGTGTCTGTATAACACATTTAGGAATACAAGGCTTAGACCCAGTCCTTCTCTAACTTTTTTAAACTGATTTGAGATGGTTAACCTGTGAGTTAAGGGACTATAGCAAATTCATGGCTTTGGGTTTATTGCTAGGGTGTTTTCTATATTTTATTTAGAAATAGTTGAAAGGAATTAACAGACAACAGTCCAGATTGCCTTACATGAATAGTTGGTTTTCAAAACGTCAGAAGTCCACAGAATTGACTTTACAAACATTTCTGTATTGATGTTGATTTTGATTAGAGACCTATCTGCTCCTGACAGCTTCCTGTCTTGGATTCTAAGAAGAAATTGTGCATCTTTGGAGTTACTCCAGTTGTAGTGAGACAGCCACTGAGCAAGAATTGCCTCTTGCCATCCACAGAAAAATTACTGTCCAGAAAAGGACACACTTGCAGAATAGTCGACTGATTATATATGCCTAGACAGAGTAATCAGCCCTTAATAATTGTGCATCACTAAGGTCTATCAGATGATCTGGGCCAGAAGGCTTAAGATCAGATGCTCCAATGTTTTGTAGTATAGGGACTGTCCAGGTGTTCAGCGGTCTCTATAAATTGGCTAAGTTTTAAAAGCTACACTTTGTGTTTCCCATAATTTCAGTTAACTTGGTCATTCTGAATTTCCGACAGGGTTGAAAACTTATAGCCTCATAGCCAATCCTGGCCATTTTCTCTGAGAGAAAAGATTTGAGTGGATGGTTTTAAGCTGACATTCATTCTAAAGCCAAGAAAAATCCAGGTTCAGAACTAAGTGTTTTAGTTAGGAGAGATGACAGAGGTTCTGGTTAGTCAACAAAATGATGGACTGGGTATTAGAACTATCTTGCACCTCACTGGTACAAATTGGTATAATTATGCTCTAATTGTGTTTTGAGAGAAAAATTTTATTTTAACAGGAAGGGTGATATGTACGAGGATCTAAGGTGGGAGGAGTAGGGAGAGGAAGAGAAGGAGTAAGGAAAGGAAGAGGAGAAGAAGAAGAAGAGGAGAAGCTAGGAGATGAGAGAGAGAAAGAGAGAGAAAGAGAGGGGGCATGGAGGCAGATGTTCTTGTGTCTCTACCAGTCAAAGATAGTTGATATATCTAGGTTGGGTAGTGGGTTACACTTCTGATTGCACATTACCAAACTTATAAAGCCTTTGATTAACATTTAAAAAATTGTATAAAAGCAAAAAGGAAAAGGGAGCATGGGATAGGGGTTTTCTAGGGAGTGGAAATGGGGAAAGGGGATGACATCTGAAGTGTAAATAAAATATCCAATAAAGAAAAAGAAACTCAAAGTGTAATCAGATCCTACTACAAAAGTTTATAAGAAAACTGGAAAATTTAGAAGGATACCAGGTACCAAAGTTAAATCAGGATCAGATAAACCATCTAAACAGTCCCATAACCCCCAAGGAAATAGAAGAAGTCATTGTAAGTCTCCCAATCAAAAACAATTCCATGGCCAGGATTCTAGTGCAGAATTTTTATTAGATCCTCAAAGAAGACCTAATATCAATAGTTCTCAAATTATTCTAAAAAAAAATAGAAACAGGTGGAACATTACCCAAGTATTTCTATGAAGCCACAGTTACACTGATACCTAAACCACAAAAAAAAAAAAACAGCAAAGTAAACTTCAGGCCAATTTCCCTTATATGTATTAATACAAAGTACTCAATAAAATTCTCACAAAGCAAATCAAAGAACACATCAATATGGTCATTCATCATGATCAAGTATGCTTCATCCCAGGAATGCAGGGATGGTTCAATACACAGTAATTCATCAATGTAATCCACTATATAAACAATCTCAAAGAAAAAAAAACACATGGTCAGCTCATTAGATGCTGAGAAATCATTTGACAAAATACAATACCCCTTTATGGTAAAAGTCTTGGAAAAATCAGGAATTCAAGGTTCATACCTAAATATAATGAAAGCAATTTACAGCACACCAATAGACAACATCAAACTAAATGGAAAGAAACTCAAAGCAATCCCATTAAAATCAGGGACAAGACCAGACTGCCTACGTTCTCCCTTCCTATTCAATATAGTACTCAAAGTTCTAGCCAGACCAATGAGACAACAAAAGGATTCAAATTGGGAGAGAGAAAATCAAGATATCACTATTGGCAGATGATATGATAGCATGCATAAGCAACTCTAAAAATTCTACCAGAGAGTTCCGACAGCAGATAAACAACTTCAGCAAAGTGGCTGGATATAAAAATTAACACAAACAAATCAGTAGCTACCTCTACTCAAAGGATAAATGGACTGAGAAAGAAAATTAGAGAAACAACACCATTCACAATAACCACAAATAATTTAAAATGCATTGGTTTGACTGTAATCAAACAATTGAAAGATTTGTGTGACAAGAGCTTCAAATCCCTGAAGAACCAAGTAAAAGAATATCTCAGAAGATGGAAAGATCTCTCATGCTCATGAATGGCAGGATTAATGTAGTAAAAATGGCCATCTTACCAAAAGAAATCTACAAATTCAATGCAATACCCATCAAAATTCCAAATCAATTCTTCAAACAGTTATAAAGAGCAATTTGCAAATTCCTGTGGAATAAAAAACAAGATATCAAAATTTATCTCAACAATAAAAGAACTTCTGGGGAAATCACCACCACTGACCTCAAGCTACATATTATAGAGCAATAGTGACAAAAACTACATGGTATTGGTACAGAGACTGGCAGGAAGATCAATGGAATAGAATTGAAGTCTAAAAAATGAACACACGCACCTATGGTCACTTGATCTTTAAAAAACAAGCTAAGACCATCCAGTTGAAAAAGGACAGCATTTTCAACAAATTGTGCTGGTTCAACTGGAGGAGAAGATGTAGAAGAATGAAAACTGATCCATTCTTATCACTTGGTACAAAGTTCAAGTCTAAGTGGATCAAGTAGCTCCACATAAAACCAAATACACTGAAACTAATAGAAGAGAAAGTAAGGAAGAGCCTTGAACACTTGGGCATAGGGGAAAATTTCCTGAACAGAGAACCAATGGCTTATGCTTTAAGATCAACAATTAACAAATGAGACCTCATAAAATTGAAAAGGTTCTGTAAGACAAAGGACACTATCAGTAGGACAAAATGGCAACCCACAGATTAGGAAAAGATCTTTACCCACCCTACATTTGATAGAGGACTGACAGCCAAAATATAGAAGGAACTCAAGAAGTTAGACTCCAGTAAAAGAAATAACCCTATCAAAAAGTGGAGTACTGTCTAAACAAAGAATTCTCAACTGAGAAATCTCAAATTTGTGAAAGGCACTTTAAAAAATGTTCAACATCCTTAGTCATCAGGGAAATGCAAATCAAAACAACCCTGAGATTCTACCTCACACCAATCAGAATGAATAAGATAAAAAATGAAGGTGACTGCAGATGTTGGCAAAATGAAGAGAAAGAGGAACACTCCTCCATTGTTGGTGGAATTGCAAGCTGTCATTTGTAAATCATTCTGGTGGTTTCTGAGATAATTGGACATAATATTACCTGAGAATCCTGCTATACTACTCCTGGGCATGTACCCAAAAGATGTTCCAACATATGACACGGACACATGCTCCACTATATTCACAGCAGCCTTATTTATAAGAGCCAGAAGCTAGAAACAACCCAGATGTTTCTCAATGGAAAAATGGATACGGAAAATGTGGTACATTTGCACAATGGAATACTACTCAACAATTAAAAACAATGACTTTATGAAATTCATAGGCAAATAGATGAAACTAGACAATATCACCCTGAGTGAGGTAACCCAGTCAAAAAATAACACACTCATGGTATGTACTCACTGATCAGTGGATATTAGCCCCAAAGCTCACAATGCCCATGATACAACCCATAGACCATATAGAGTTTAGGAGGAAGAACAGGATGTGGGTGCTTAAGTCCTGCATTGAGGGGAGAACAGGATGACTGAGGAAGCTGGAGGGAGGAGCCCTGGGAGAAAAAGAAGAGGGGAGGAAATAAGAGGTATCAGGACTGGAGGGGACAGGAGAGAGGTACAGAGGGTCAGGAAACTGAATAAAAATATGTAACAGGGAAATGAGGAACTGGAGATAGGCACTGGAGGATCCCAGAAACTAGGGAGATGAGAGGCTCCTAGGACCCAAAGGGGATGACTTTAGTCAAAATGCACAAAGAAGGGGGAGATAGAACCTTACAGAGACCAGCTCCAGTAAACAGGTACTGCCACCTGTGGTGAGATGGGGCCACCCAACCATCTCAAACTTTTTATCCCAAAAATGTTCCTGTCCAAAGGGAGAACAGGAACAAAAAAATGGAGCAGAGACTGAAGAAAGGATCATCTGAGAACTGCACTACATGGATATCCATCCTTTCTGGAGACACAAAACTGTTCCCTTTGCCAAGAGGCACTTGCTGACAGGAATCTGGCTTGGCTATTCCTTGAAAGTTCAGTCCAGCAACTGACCAATGCAGATGTGGATTCTTGGAGCTGAGGGACTTCAGTGAGGTGCTGGTGGAAGGACTGAAGAAGTGGAGGGGGATTGCAACAACATAAGGAGAACAATATCTGCTGGCCAGACCACCCAGTGCTCCCATAGACTACATCACCAACCAAGGAGTGAGGGATCCATGGCTCTAGGTAACATATGCAGCAGAAAATGGCCTTGCCTGACAGCAAAGGGAGGGGAGGCCCTTGATCCTGTGGAGGTTTGATGCCCTAGCATAAGGGAATGCTGGAACAGTGGGGCTAGGGAGGGTAGGTGTCTGGGGAAGCACACTCATAGAGACAAAGGGAGGGAGGGGAGGGAAGATGTTGAATGGGGGTTTGTGGAGGAGTATCTGGGAACTGGGATATCATTTGAGACATATATGAATAGAATGATTAATAAATAAAAATAAACATAAAATAATAATAATATAAGAAACAAGTCAAGGGTGACCATTCAGCACTTACTGGATGTAGTGCTTGAAGTCTTAGATAAAGTAATAAGAAATGAGGAAAACATAAGAGACACAAATAGAAAAAAAGGCAAATTAGCTCTGTTTACAGATGACATAAATTTATAATTAAAATACCTTAATAAGGTTGTGAGAAAACTCCTTATTTATGATAACTTTAATTAATTAAGGTAGTAAGGTACAATAGTAACTTTTATACACAGTAATAATGAGCATGCTCAGAAACAAGCCAGGAGAAAACTCCCAATCATAACCTAAAAGTAAAATACCTGGCAGTCCCACCTTAGCTCTTTCCTGCTGAGCCTCTCAGCCTTGCCTTCTGTAGCCCGCCGATCCCAATCCGGCATTACAAGATGGTGCTGGTTTACGGTTGCACCACTTGCAAACAAGTCTACTGCGCATGTGTCAGCAGATTCTGACACAAACCCCTCCCAAGTGGGTATATGCAAATGAGGTATTGGTGCCAGCCAATCCCTGCACGGCAACCATTCCCTGGGCGGGGGATTATGCAAATAGGATTCATGCTAATCCGGTCCGGGTAGAACGACCAATCAGAGAGGATATGCAAATAAGGTCGTGAGGCGACCAATCAGAGAAGACATGCAAATTAGGTCCGACAGGGCAACCAACCAGGGAAAGCCACACCCCCTCTCCCCTCTATATAAGCAGCCCTCTCTGGCTGCTCTGGGTCCCGGCTTCACGATGGGGCGCTCCTGCAATAAAGTGTGTTGAGAAGATCCCAGTCATCGCGTCCTTCTTCCCCGTCGAGCAAGCGTAGATCGTAGTGTCTTTCTTCCTGGTCGAGTGAACGCAGATCATCGCGCGTCCTTCAGGGTCGAGCGGTCGCGACAGCCTTCCTGCCACCTTCATTTCTTTCTGTCAGCCACAAATGTGCAGAAACACTTTCAGGAAATCCTAGGGCCATAGTGGGCTGAGATTCAGGAATGAGATTCTCACTATTCTCTCCATTCTCCGTTATACTGTCTCACGATTTACTATCAATCCTGTAGAGAACTGCTTGCAGGATCCCCTCTTTCCACCACATGTCCACTCCCTGAGTACTCCACTTCTTGATGCAGACTTGATACCCCTGCCTCTTTTCCACAGCCCTACTTAGCATTTCCTCCCAGCTCCCTTCCTTCCTACCACACACAGACTTACAGAAGTGTGGTGGGGAAAAGAGTCACGCGGGGGGGGGGGGGCGGGGGAGGGAGGGGCGGGCGGTGGGTCCCACAAGGGCCTGCGGCAGGGTTCCTCCACTCTTCCCACACCACCAGCAGAAGGGCCCCACATGCATGCAGCCGCCTCGGGCTGGCAGCTGCAGTTCAAGGTTCCAAAGTTCCAAAGGCTGGGGTGCAGGCCCAATCAACATGTGGAGTTCGGTTTTCCAAAGCTTTTATTGTTCATGGCCTGGTGAGTGATTGTAGATGGTGAGCACTTCCCCTGCAAAAGCTAGGCTCCTCTGACTTTTTATAGGGAGGGGGAAGGAGGAGGGAATAGCTTAATTAGATATGCCCCCTGGCCTTTAGATAACTCATTAATATTTTAACTTCTGGAGGTGGAGACCTGCTAATCACGCCCTCTACCTGTGTGCTACTTGATCGAAGGGCGAAGGGCACAGGTTAAATGGAGCTACCTCATCCAAGGCCCAACACAGAAGCATTCTCTACCAAGGACTCCACAGCTGCTACAGCTGCCTAGTGTCCAGAAAGGGCAACAGAAATCAAAGAACAGAACACTCACCCAACAAAGATAGGACCAGATATCAACATCAAGAAAAACCTCAAACATCATAACTCTACATGCTCAAAAATACAAACACAAATAAACAAAACAATATGTTCCCTCCATAACCTGGTAAACCTATTATAGTAGGCCCTGAGATTTTCAATTTAGTGGAATCAGTAGACAAGAAGTTCAAAGTATCTATTGTGAATATGCTCAAGGAATTTGAAAAGGTTATAAATAAATCCCTTAATTAAGTCTGTGAAAACATAGAGAAAGGGTTGAGTAAAATAATGAAAGCAATTCAAAATGTAAAGGTAGAAATAAAATCACTAAAGAAAATCCAAACTGAAATAAAAGTAAATAAAAAATTTAGGATTTCAAACAAAAATCTCAAAGGTTAATCTCACAAATAGAGTACAAGGGAAATAAGAGAAAATATTTCTGAAGAAGATATGAATAGCTCAGTCCAAGAAATTAAGTCCTTTAAAAGTATGGGCTTAACCCTGCCGAGACTTGAAGTGCCAGGATGGTGAGATAAGCAGCAGGGCCTTCACACTCACAAAAGAGAAGGGGAGTGGGAGAGGAAAGGACTGTGTGAGGAAGGGCAAGGAGGGGGCAGTGAACAGAGTGTAAAATGAATAAATTACTTAGTAATGGAAAAAATGCAAGCATAAAATATCCAGAAAATCTGGGACACCATGAAAACACCAAATCTGTAAAAGATAAGGATAGAGAAAAAGAAGAAAACCAACTGAACACTACAGAAAATATTTTTAACAAAATCATAAAAAATTTTCCAAGTCTAAAGAAGGAGGTTACTATCAAGATACAAGAAGCACAAAACTCCATATACTCGTAACCAGAAAAGAAATTTCTCACAGGATGTACTCAAAACACTAAGTGTGCAAAACAAATGAAGAATATTAAAAGTTGTAAGGGGAAAAGACTGAGTAACATATGAATAGAGCCTATTAGAATAACACCTGACTTCTCATTGGACACTCTAAAAACCAGAAGGGCTTAAATAGATGTTCTACAAACTGTAAGAGACCACACATGTTGGCTTAGACTACTTTACTCAGAAAAAAAAGTCAGTTACAATAGACAGAGAAAGAAAATCAATCTACAATAAAAACACATTTAAACAATGTTTACGTACCAACCAAGCTTTAACCTGAAGAGTTTAGTCACACCTATGAAGACACAAGAAATAAATAAAACTAGTTCAGGAAATCAAAAGGGAGCACACACCCCAACAGTTCACAACATCAAAGGAGGGGAGTACACCATAACAACAAAAAACCAGGAATCAACAAACACTGCTCATTGATAACTGTCAATATTTTTTAGATTTTTAAATTTTATTTTATTCAACTTGGAAAATGAGTATAAACCCCTGAGTGTTTATTGTGAGGAGGCTGACATTCAATGGATGAGTGGAAGGGAGGGAGGAGGAGTAAGGTGCAATCATCACAGTGGCTGCCTTAGGTCACTGCCTGCGAAGGAGAACATGGGTTCGGTGGGTTTGGCTAAGAGTTCAGGTCTGGAGGAACACCATGGTGAGGAAGCCTAAGACGTAGGCCACTACCAGCTTCTGTCTCAGGGACACATGCAGGACTTGAGGCAGCTGACTGCCAAGTTCATCCTTCAGTGGCAGAAACAAGAAGGTCACAGAGATGATGCCTGTCAGCAAGAAGCGCAGAAAGGAGCTGGTGGCCAGCTGTTGAGGGGCATTCTCCTGAAGATGTCTGGCTGGGAATGGTCCTGTCCACGCAGGAGGCCCAGGGTTGGGCACTGGCTCAAAATGTCCCTGAAGCTCCAGGAGGTACACTGGGGCCTGAGGAACAGAGGTGATGTCTTTTCTTCCAACCACTCATCCCTCAGACCCTTCCTCAGATAGCTCAATTCGGAAATGGTTCTGGACATCATAGAGGCAAGGGATGGGGGCCACATGCCATATCACAATGTCAATGCAGGACTAAGGCTGCACATATCCCTCTGCATCTAATACAGTATATTTGGCAGGTGCTGTACACATAACTCAGAAGCAAGCGGGGTTCCCATGCGGTTGTAGGGGGTCAGCAGCTGCTGGAGTCCACTTTTTTGATCAGCCCCAAATACTAGATCCAAAGGAAAGACCAGCACCAGGACAACGGGTCCTGAGAAAGAAGGGGAGCCCCAGGACCCCTGCCCAGGGGCCCCAGAACCACCAGCTCTTGGTTCTGGGGCAACCCACGTGCATGCAGGCTCTGAGTGGTCAGACATCTGAGGGCAGAGCTCAAGAAAACAAGAGGGAATTAGAGTTTAGGGCTGGTGGTCAAAGATTCCTCCAGTCAACTTGTGTCCAAACTAAGGGCGCCATCTTCCCAAAAGTTCCTTTATGCTGATATGTCAATATTAACAAACTCAATTGTGTCCCTTATAAATATCGTTGCAAAAATATTCAATAAAATTCTGGCAAACAAACTCCAAGAACACACGAAAACAATCATCCATCATAATAAAGTAGGCTTTATCCCAGAAATGCAGGGATGGTCCAATATAAGAAAATCCATCAATGTAATCCACTATATAAACAAACTCAAAGGAAAAAAATGACATGGTCATTTTACTATATGCTGAGAAGCATTTGACAAAATTCAACATTCCTTCATGGTTGGAAAGATCAGGAATTCAAGTTCCATACCAAAACATAGTAAAAGCAATGTACAGCAAACCAGTAGCCAACATCAAACTAAATGAAGAGAAACTTGAAGCAATCCCACTAAAATCAGGGACTAGACAAGGCTGCCCACTCTCTCCCTAACTATTCAATATAGTACTAGAAATTCTAACTAGAGCAATTAGACAAAAAAAAAGAAGTCAAAGAAATACAAATAGAAAAAGAAGTCAAAATTTCACTATTTGCAGATGATATGATAGTATATGTAAGTGGCCCCAAAACTTCCATCAGAGAACTCCTAAACCTGATAAACAACTTCAGCATAGTTGCTGGATATAAAATCAGCTCAAACAAATCAGTAGCCTTCCTCTACTTGAAAAATAAACAGGCTGAGAAAGAAATTAGGAAAATGACACCCTTCACAATAGTCACAAATAATATAAAAAAAACCTTGGTGCAAATTTAACCAAGCAAGTGAACGATCTGTATGACAAGAACTTCAAGTCTCTAAAGAAAGAAATAGAAGAAGATCTCAGAAGATGGAAAGATTTCCCATACTCATGGATTGGTGGGATTAATATAGCAAAAATGGCAATTTTGCAAAAGCAATCTACAGATTCAATGGAATCCCCATTAAAATCCCAACTCAATTCTTCACAGACATAAAAAAAAGGAAATTCTCAAATTGATTTGGAATAACAAAAAACCCAGGGTAGCAAGAACTATTCTCAAAAATAAGAGAACTTCTGGGGCAATCACCATCCCTGACCTCAAGCTGTACTACAGAGCAATAGTACTAAAAACTGCATGGTATTTGTACAGAGACAGGCAGGAAGATCAATGGAATATAACTGAAGACCCAGAAGTGAACACACATACCTATGGTCACTTGATCTTTGACAAAAAACTAAAACTTTCCAGTGGAAAAAAGAATGTTCAACAAATGGAGCTGGTTCAACTGGAGGACAACATGTAGAAGAATGCAAATTGATTCATTCTTATCTTCTTGTACAAAGCTCAAGTCTAAGTGGATAAAGGACCTTCACATAAAACCAGATACACTGAAACTAATAGAAGAGAAGGTGGGGAGGAACTTGAATAGCTGGGCACAGGGGGAAAGTTCCTGAACAGAACACCAATGACTTATGCTCTAAGATCACAAATTGACAAATGGGATGTCATAAAATTGCAAAGCTTCTGTAAGGAAAAGGACACTGGCAAGAGGACAAAATGATAATCAACAGATTGGGAAAAGATCATTATTAATCCTATATCAGATAGAGGGCTAACATCCGATATATGCAAAAAACTCAAGGAATTATACTCCAGACAAACAAATAACCCTATTGAAAATGGGGTACACAAGAGCAGCAGGTAAGAACACTCACACGCTGCCCTACACCCACCCCAAACCCATAACTGGGTGCAGCAGCACCCAAGTTCCAGCAGACAACCAAACCCCACCCCTGCGGAATACCACTCCCCTTCTACCCCTTGCCTGGGCCTGCTGCCTTGAGCAGACACCCATCTGGTCTGCTCCTGTGTGGACACTGAACCCAGAGTCATCCTAGAAGGACCACTGCACTCAGAGAAGTGGACACCTAGCTGGTCTGCTACAGTGGAGACACCATATCCTGAGACATCCTAGAGGAGCCACTGTACTCACAGGAATTGGAGCTCAGGATTAAAAGATCACAGAGACATCTAGACCCTGAGGAGTTCAGACACAAGCAAGATAACTGGAAAGGCAGGCTCCAGTCAGAGACAGTGAGTGCAGGCAGCGCTAGAGTTAGCCAGATGGCAAAACAAGAGCAAGAACATAAGCAAAAGAATCCAAAGTTACATGGCATCAACAGAACCCAGTTCTACCATCATAGCAAGCTCTAAACACCCCCATCACACTGGAAAATCAGGATTCAGAATTAAAATCACTTCTCATGATGATAATAGAGTACTTTAAGAAGAACATAAATAACACTCTCAAAGAATTTGAGGAGAACACAGGTAGACAGGTAGAAGCCCTTAAAGAGGAAACACAAAAATCCTTTAATGAGTTGCAAGAAAACACAACCAAACAGGTGAAAGAATTAAATAAAACCATCCAGGATCTAAAAAAGGAAAGTAGAAACAATAAAGAAATCACAAAGAGAGACTACCACGGAGATAGAGAACATAGGAAAAAGGTCAGGAGTCATAGACACAAGTATTACCAACAGAATACAAGAGATAGAAGAGAGAAACTCATGTGCAGAAGATACCATGGAAAACATTGACACAACTGTCAAAGAAAATGCAAAATACAAACAGCTAGTAACCCAAAACATCCAGGAAATTTAGGACACAATGAGAAGGCCAAACCTAAGGATAATAGATATAGATGAGGGGGAAGACTTTCAAATTAAAGGACCGGTAAATATATTCAACAAAATCATAGAGGAAAAATTTCCTAACCTAACAAAAGAGATGTCCATAAATATACAAGAAGACTACAGAACTCCAAATAGACTAGACCAGAAAAGAAATACCTCCCACCACATAAAAATCAAAACATCAAATATACAAAACAAAGAAAAAATACTAAAATCAGTAAGGGAAAACAATAAAGTAACATAGAAAGGCTGACCAATAAGAATTACACCAGACATCACACCAGAAACTATAAAAGCCAGAAGACACTGGACTGATATCATACAGGCCCTAAAAAGAACACAAATGCCAGCCCAGACTACTATACCCAGCAAAACTCTCAATCAATATTGATGGAGAAACCAAGATATTCAACAACAAAACCAAATTTACACAATATCTTAACACAAATCCAGCATTTCAAAGGATAATTGGTGGAAAACTCCAAAACAAGGAGAAAAAAAAAAACAACCTAGAAAAAACAAGAAAGTAATCTTCCAATAACCCCAAAAGAAGATAACTACACAAACATAATTCCACCTCCAATAACAAAAATAATAGGAAGCAACATTCATTTTTTCTTAATATCTCTTAATATCAATGAACTCAATAATCCAATAAAAAGACATAGACTATCAGACTGGATACATAAACACAACCTAGCATTTTGCTGCATACAGGAAACGCACTTCTGTGAAAAAGACAAACACTACCTCAGAGTAAAAGGATGGAAAACAATCTTCCAAGCAAATGGTCCCAAGAAACAAGCTGGAGTAGAGATTCTAATATCAAATAAAATCAATTTTCAACCAAAAGTAATCAAAAAAGATAAGAAAGGACACTTCATATTCATCAGAAGAAAAATGTACCAAGATGAACTCTCAATTCTGAAAATCTATGACCCAAATGTAAGGGCACCCACATACATTTAAAAAAAAAAAAACTTTACTAAAGCTTAAAGCATACATTGCACCTCACACAATAATAGTGGGAGATTTTAACACCCCACTCTCAGCTATGGACAGATTATGGACTAAGGCTGGTCTTTAAAAATGACAAAAACAATGGAAAGCCCACATACATATGGAAACTGAACAACACTCTACTCAATGATGACTTGGTCAAGGAAGAAGTAAGAAAAGAAATTCAAGACTTTTTAGAATTTAATAAAAAGGAGAACACATCATACCAAAACTTGTGGGACTCCATGAAAGCAGTACTAAGAGGAAAACTCATAGCTCTAAGTACCCACAGAAAGAAACTGGAACGAGCATACATTAACAACTTAACTGCACACTTGAAAACGTTAAAACAGAAAGAAGCTAATATAACCAAGATGAGTAGATGGCAGGAAATAATCAAACTCATATACAAAATATCAACAAAACCAGGAGTTAGTTCTTTGAGAAAATCAACAAAATAGATGAACCTTTAGCCAGAATAACCAAAGGGCACAGAGACAGTATTCAAATTAATAAAATCAGAACTGAGAAGGGAGACATAACAACAGAAACTGAGGCTATTAAAAAATCGTCAGATCCTACTACAAAGGCCTTTACTCAACAAAATTGGATAATCTGGAGGAAATGGACAATTTTTTAGACAGATACCAAATATCAAAATTAAAACAGAAGGAGATAAACCATCTAAACAGTCCCATAACCCCTTAAAAAATAGAAGCGGTCATTAAAAGTCTGCCCACCAAAAAAAGTAGTCTGCCCACCAAAAAAAGTTTGTGGCCACATGGTTTTAGTGCAGAATTCTATCAGACCTTCCAAAAAAGACCTAATACCAATTCTCTTCAAACTATTCCACAGAATAAAAACAGAAGGAACAACAACAAATTCATTCTATGAAAGTACAATTATGCTCATACGTAAACCTCACGAAGACCCAACAAAGAGAACTACAGATCAATTTCTCTTATGAATATTGATGTAAAAATACTCAATAAAATTCTCACAAACTGAATCCAAGAACACATCAAAGCAATCATCCATCATGATCAAGTAGGCTTTATCCCAGGAATGCAGGGATGGTTTAATATAAGAAAATCCATCAATGTAATCAACTACATAAATAAACTCAATGAAACAAACCACATGATCATCTCACTAGATGGCGAGAAAGCATTGACAAAATTCAACATCCCTTCATATTAAAAGTCTAGGAAAGTTGAGGAATTTAAGGCACATACCTAAATATAGTTAAAGCAAGATACAGCAAGCCAGTAGCCGACATCAAACTAAATGGAGAGAAACTGGAAGCAATCCCACTAAGATCACAGACTAGACAAGGCTGCCCACTCTCACACTACCTATTCAATATAGTATTGGAAGTCCTAGCTAGAGCAATTAGACATAAAAGGAAATCAAAGGGATACAAATAGGAAAAGAAGAAGTCAAAATTTCACTATTTGCAGATGATATGATAGTATAATTAAGTGACCCTAAAACTTCCACCAGAGAACTCCTAAACCTGAGAAACAACTTCAGCAAAGTGGCTGGATATAAAATCAACTCAAACAAATCAGTAGCCTTCTTCTAGTCAAAAGATAAACAGGCTGAGAAAGAAATTACGGAAATGACACCCTTCACAATAGTTACAAACAATATAAAATATCTTGGAGTGAACCTAACCAAGCAAGTGAAAGATCTCTATGACAAGAACTTCAAGTCTCTAAAGAAAGAAATAGACTATCTCAGAAGATGGAAAGATTTCCCATGCTCCTGGATAGGCAGGATAAATTTAGTGAAAATGGTCATCTTGCCAAAAGCAATCTATAGATTCAATGCAATCCCCATCAAAATTCCAAATCAATTCTTCACTGAGATAGAAAGAGCAATTTGCAAATTTATCTGGAATAAAACAAAAACCAATATAGGGAGAACTATTCTCAACAATAAAAGAACTTCTGGGGGAATCACTGTCCCTAACCTCAAACTGTACTACAGGGCAATAGTAATAAAAACTGCATGGTATTGGTACAGAGGCAGGCAGGAAGATCAGTGGAATAGAATTGAAGATTCAGAAATGAGCCCACACACCTATGATCATTTGATCTTTGACAAAGGAGCCAAAACCATTCAATGGAGAAAAAAGAACAGCATTTTCAGCAAATGGTGCTGGTTCAACTGGAGGTCAACATGTAGAAGGATGCAAATCAATCCTTTCTTATCTCCTTGTACAAAGCTCAAATCCAAGTGGATAAAAGACCTTCACTTAAAACCACATACACTGACACTAATAGAAGAGAAGGTGGGGAAGACCCTTGAAAACCTAGGCACAGGGGAAAAGTTCCTGAACAAAATACCAATGGCATATGCTCTAAGATCAAGAATTGACAAATGGGACTTCATAAAATTGAAAAGCTTCTGTAAAGCAAAGGACATTGTCAATAAGACAAAACAGCAACCAACAGATTGGGAAAAGATCTTAACCAATCCTACATCCGATAGAGGTCTATTATTCAAATATACAAAAAGCTCGAGAAATTATACTCCAGACAACCAAATAAACCTATTAAAAATGGGGTACAAAGATAAACAAAGAATTCTCAACTGGGGAAACTCAAATGGCTGAGAAGCACCTTACGAAGTGCTCAACATCCTTAGTCATCAGGGAAATGTAAATCAAAACAACCCTGAGATACTACTTCACATCAGTCAAAATAGCTAAGATCAAAATCTCAGGTGATAGTAGATGCTGTCAAGGATGCTGAAAAAGAGGAACACTCCTCCATTATTGGTGGGATTGCAAGCTGGTACAACCACTCTGGAAATCAGTTTGGCAGTTACTCAGAAAACTGGATATAGCATTACCTAAGGATCCCACTATACCACTCTGGACATATGCCCAGAAGATGCTCCAACATATAACAAGGACATATGCTCCAATATGTTCATAGCAGCCTTATTTATAATAACCAGAAGCTGGAAAGGACCCAGATGTCCTTCAATAGAGGAATGGATACAAAATTTTGGTACATTTACACAACAGAGTAATACTCAGCTATTAAAAATAATGAATTCAAGAAATTCTTAGGTAAATGGATGGAACTAGAAATTATCATCTTGAGTGAGTTAACCCAATCACAAAAGAACACACATGGTATTTACTCACTGATAAGTGGATGTCAGCCCAAAAGCTGAAATAGCCAAGATTCAAATAACTGACCACATGAAGCTCATGAAGAAGGAAGACCAAGTGTGGATGCCTCAGTCCTTCTTGGAAGGAGTGACAGAATGCTCAAGAGAGCAAATAAGGTGACAAAGTGTGGGACAGAAAGTCAAGGAGGGGCCATCGGGGGGCCACTCTACCTTGATATCCGTCCCATGTGCATTCACCAAAGATAGTCGCCGATATGGATGTCAGGAAGTACATGCTGAAAGGAGCTTGATGCAGCTGTCTCTGCTAATGTATGCCAGAATCTGACATATCCAGAGGCAGATGCTCACAGCTAACCATTGATCTGATCAAGGGTTCCCAATGAAGAAGTGAGAGGACTGATGGAACTGAAAGACTAGAACAGCTAGTCCAGGAGCAGCTGGAGGCTCAGCATATAGAAGAGTCTACCAGTCCTGAGAATTCTCCAGTATTCGTCATTGAAAAGAAATCTAGCAAATGGAGGATGTTGACAGATCTCAGAGCAATTAATAGGATTATTCAGCCTATGGGTTCCTTGCAGCCTGGTATTCCCTTGCCTTCCTTGTTGCCTAAGGAATGACCCATCATAGTGATTGATCTGAAAGATTGTTTCTTCACGATTCCTCTATATGAATGGAATAGGGAAAGTTTTGCTTTCTCAGTAACTACCTTCAATAGAGGTCGCCCAGTAAAAAGATATCATTGGAAAGTCTTACCACAAGAAATGGTAAATAACCCTGCCTTGTGTCAATACTTTGCACAACAGCCATTGGAGATGATTCGCAAACAGTCTCCTAAATCCATTATTTATCATTATATGGATATTTTCTTGGCTGATCCAGATATTGATATCTTGGAAAGAATGATGAAGTAAAGAAAACCTTGCCTTGCTGGGGTTTGCAAATAGCCCCCGAAAAAAATACAAAGAGGGGATTCTATTAATTATCTAGGGTATAAAATAAGTCTACAAAGGGTTAAGCCACAAAAGTTACAAATCAGAAGAAACCAGTCAAGGGCCCTTAATGATTTCAGAAGCTACTTGGAGATAACAACTGGCTGCAGCCAGCAATTGGCTTGACCACTCAAGAGCTGAGTAATTTATTTCAAACCTCACAAGGCAATAAAGATTTAAATAGCCAAAGGAAACTGACACCTGAGGCTGAGAAGGAGTTAGCCTTGGTAGAAAGAAAATTGCAGGATACACATCTAGATCGTATTGATCCAAAGATGGCCTGCATCTTAGTTATCTTACCTTCTACTTATTCTCCTACAGGAATTCTTATGCAGAGAGAAGATTATATCTTAGAATGGATTTTTTAGCTCATAAACAGAGTAAGAAGTTAAAAACCTATATTGAGAAGATCTCTGAATTGATACTAAAGGAAAAAATGAGACTTCGACAGTTAGTTGGAATGGACCCAGCTGAAATTGTTGTACCTTTTACTAATGCAGAAACTGCCAAGTTATGGACACAAGATGAACATTGGCAAAGAGCATGCAGTAACTTCTTGGGAGAGATTAACAACAGATACCCTAAAAGCAAGCAGCTTCAGTTCATAAAAAGAATTAATTGGATTATCCCTTGTATATTAAAGGGAACTCCGATATCTGGAGCCTCTATGTTTTACATTGATACTAATAAATCAGAAAAGGCAGGATATAAATCAGAATACATGAGTATGGTGGCTGAGAGTTCCTATAAGTCAGTTCAAAAATCTGAATTATATGCAATAATCATGGTGTTGTCAGATTTTTAGGAGTCCCTTAATATAGTAACTGACTCACAATATGCAGAAAGGGTGTTTTACACATAGAGACTGCTGAACTTATTCAGGATGATTCTGAATGGACCTCACTATTTATTCAACTACAACAAATTATCAGAAATAGGCGTAAACCATTATATACAACACACATAAGATCCCATACAGGTCTGCCAGGCCCTCTAGCACAAGGTAATAATGAAATCACCCAGCTATTGATAGGAAGCATGCTAGGGGTTCAGAATTCCATAAAAAAAAAAACCCACCATGTTAACAGCAAAGGTTTAAAGAGTTCACTATCACTTGGCAACAAACCAAGGAAATTGTGAGGCAATGCTCGACTTGCTCATTATATAACCAAACTCCCTAGCCTACAGGAACAAACCCTAAGGGTACACAAAGAAATGACATTTGGCAAATGGATGTCTTTCATTTTACAGAGTTTGGTAAACTGAAATATGTGCACCATACTATAGACACGTATTCAGGATTTCAATGGGCAACTGCTTCGGCATCAGAAAAGGCTGATTCTGTAATTACACATTTGTTAAAAGTCATGGGCACAATGGGAAAACTGATACAAATTAAAACAGACAATGGTCCGGCATATATCTCTAGTAAGATGAAAAAGTTTTTTACATATTATAATATAAAACATGTTATCAACATATCACACAATCCTATGGGTCAAGCAGTTGTGGAGAGATCTAATAGAACTCTAAAGGAGATGCTTAATAGGCAAAAGGGATCAATAAGAACCCCCAAAGATAGATTACATAGTACTTTATTAATCTTAAATTTTTTTGAATGCTAATGAAAAAAACACCACAGCTGCTGAGAGACATTGGATGGTGGAAAAAAATACTGAACTAAATCAACCCGTTTGTATTAAGGATATTCTGATTTCAGAATGGAAAGTGGAAAATATGTTACGCTGGGGGAGAGGTTATGCCCTGTTTCCATAGGAAAAGAAAATCTGTGGGTTCCTTCCAAGTTGATAAAAATCAGACATGACAAAGTGTGACCTCCTGAAGACCTTGTCGACACAGAAGAAAAGGGAGACTAAACAACCAACCAAATAGGTGATGAATATATGGTATTGTTTATGTCTCTTATATGGAGACAGCTCTGGAACCGGCCGGGACTAAAATGTCTATACAAAGCCAAGAACACTTAATTGGGTACTAATTTCTCATGACTAAATACATGCCATCCTTTATGAGGGCATGTATACAAAGTTATATTATAGTTTGATTAAGTGATCAATCTAACCTGAAGAAGGGCAGTTGCCTTTCTTTACTGATTTTCATTGACCAAGCTGTGTGCCCTGCATGCTCCATGTGAAAGTCTTTATAAAACTGCCTGCTGCTTTTAAGTTTTATATGTTGCAGGATGAAAGAAGAGAAAAACAGCCCTAGCAAGATTCAGACTCGGGGATGCTGAGACTCTGGGACCTTCTATTCCAGCTTCATGCTTGATTCTACTGCAACTACATCAAAGCTGCTTTTTTTAAGAACTTGCTTCCAGAACTTCTCCAGAACAGCTAGCTTGCCTGTGCAGCCTTTCTGACTGTCACAATCATGGTGTCAGCTAAGCAATCAACTTTCTCAGCACATAGTGACTTCAAGGCAAATGATGCCAGCTAGCTCTCCTTTGACTAAGCCAATTTTCCTGTTTCCCTTTGGGCCCCCAGATGGGAATTCTTTGCCCCAATTCAGCTGGAAGCAGACAAAAAGAGATCATCGTCCCAGTTCCTTATGTTGGTGTGGATGGTTCTGGTTACTTTAGAAATTATACATGTGTTGTCATTTAAAGGATACTTTATAAATGTAGCTTCAGACTGGTAGCGAACTAGAAAGCTTAAACTCAGAGATTTCTACCTTTCCTGTCCTCTTCTCTATACTTCTTTCTTAGGTAAAAGGGAGGAAGGAAAGAAAGGGGGAGACACAGTAATATCATAGAAATAGACAAATAGGGTTAGGTTAGCAAATTTATGCTTAAGTGAAACATTACATAGGTCTATCTTAGATTGGTACAAATCTTTATGATTGTTACAAGGTTGAAGTTATAATCTCTTATATTGGTATAGAATTTATTTTGTACAAATTTAGGATTTTCTTTGGTGTGAGTTTCTTATGGGCATAAAAGTGAGATTAATATTTTTACTCTCATATAGGCATTGTGCCTGTATAACTCATTTAGAAATACAAGGCTTAGACCCAGTCCTTTTTAAACACTTTTTTAAAAACTGATTTGAGATGGTGGGCTTGTGAGTCAGAAACATGTAGCAACTGCATGGCTCAGAGCTTACTGTTTGGGTATTTTCTAGATTTTAATTAGAAATAGTGAAAAGGAATTAACAGACAACAGTTCAGATTGCTTTACATAGATAGTTGGTTTTCAAAAACGTCAGAAGTCCACAGAATTGGTGTTACAAGCATTCCTGTATAAATGTTCATTTTATTGGAGACCTGTCTGCTCCTGACAGTTTCCCTGTCTTGGATTTTAAGAAGAAATTAAGCATCTTTGGAGTTACTCTGGTTGTGGTGAGACAGCCTCTAGGCAAGAATTGCCTCTTTTCATCTACAAACAAAATACTGTGCAGAAAAAGGACACATTTGGGAAATAATCAACTGATTATATCTGCCAAGACAGAGTAATCAGCCCTTAGTAATTCTGCAGTACGAGGTCTGTCAGATGATCTTGGGCCAGAAGGCTAAAGACCAAATGCTCCAACGTTTTGAAATAAGGGACTGTCCAGGTGTTCAGTGGTCTATTTAAATTGGCTACGTTTTAGAAGCCACGCTTTGTGCTTCCCATATCTTCAGTTAATTAAGTCATTCTGGATTTCTGATGGGGTTGAAGATTTATAGTCTCACAGCCAACCCAGGCTATGTACTTTGAGATGCTATTCATTCTGAAGAAAAAACATAAGCCAGGTTCAGAACTAAGTCTTTTAGTTGAGAGAGATGGCAGAGGATCTGTTTAGTTAACAAAAATGATGGACTGGGTATTAGGTCTATCTTGTACTTTAACAATTACAACATGGTAATATAATTTGTGTTCAATTTATATCTGAGAGAAAAGAGTCTTTTAATTGAACAGAAAGGGGGAAGTGTTGTGGATGGCCCCAGCCTCTTGTTTTGATAGTAGTTCCACTCCTGGGAGGGGATGCGAAAAAGGAGTGAATCTTGTGAACCTTCTGTCCAATTGAATTTGTAAAATAAAGGCTAGAGCCAGTGATTGGGCAGTTGAAGGAGAAGCAGAGAAAAAGGCTTAGGGGAGGAGTCGGAAGAGGAGGAGCCAGAAGAGGAAGTTGACTGGAGAGGCGACAGAGGAGATGGAAGAGCCAGAGGAGCCAGATGTGGAAGGAAAAGGGAGGAGAATAACATGGCCTAGAAAAACAGCAAGTTGTGAGAGATCTCATTGCTGGGGAACAGAGAAGTGCAATGGTAAATCTGCCCAATCTAGGCTTGAAGTTTATAATCATAATTATTGAGTTGTGTTTTGTTTTTCCTTGACCAACTTATTTGTGTTGAAGATTTACCACAACAGTTGTTGTTGTTTCAAGACAGGGCTTCTCAGGCTGTACTTTGCACTCCTAGAACAAGCCAGGCTGGTCTCGAACTCAGAGGTACACCTGACTCTGTCTCCTGAATCCTGGTGTTAAAGGTATGTTTCACCCTTGCCCAGCTAAAATGGACCAACTTTTACCCAAAGTAATAAAAAAGATGTAAAGGGAAGATCTAAATTAATAGAATTAGAGATAAGGCATCTGGAGACATGGCACAATGATTAACAACACTGGCTGTTCTTCCAGAGGACCCTGGTTTGATTAATTCCAAGAACACACAGGGTGGCTCACAACCACCTGCTATCACTTCTAGGGAATCCAAAACCCTCCTCTGAACTCCATGAGCACTGCATGCATGTGGTGGACAGGTAACATGCTGGCAACACTTAAGCAGACACACACAATAATAATAGTAATAATACCATCAATGCTACTAATAATAATACAAAGACAAAAGAACCAGTGTAACTAATTGAACTTTAACGGATAATAGTATAATAAAACTAGAAATAAGAAGCAAGAGAAATTGTATAACAATTTAAAGATTGAACAAAACAATTTCGAATGAACAGTAGATTATTGCCAATATGAAGAGGGAAATGTAGAAATCTCTGGCATCAGATAATAATGTGGTAATTTCCACATCTGCTTAAAACTTTTAATGATTTCCTAGATAGCAAAGTTTCCTTTCTGATGTAGTTCAACTTCTTCTGACAGAGACTGAGCTCTTCTTTACTTGGCTTAATCAATTGCCATGAGGAATACATTGTATTTGGAAGAGTAATGTTCTCCTAGGAGTGCATTAAAATGATGCACAGTAAACAAGGTCATTGACAGCGTGGGAGGGAGAATCCTCCTATCCTGTCCCTTATTTAGTCATGGTTCCTGTGAGGCAGAATTTTCAAGACACTTCGTGCCTGTGATGCTTCATGCCTGTGGGATGCACGCTGCCCTGAAGAAGGGTTTGTAGCACACTGCACTCAGAGCAGAGGAGGTATGGCAGCCTTCCCACCATTTCTCTCTTCTCCCCTAGTCTAAAATTCCAATTACCAATACCTTACAGTACCTTACACTTTGGGGATTTTGTTTTGTTTTTCAGATATGTTTTTCTCCTATTTTTCTGTCAAGCTAAGATATCCCCTTTCTTATTTTTCTGTACAATATTGCTCTTGGTCTTCATAAATTCATTTTCTTCTTTAATTTTTTATTCATTTAATTTTGTGTATGTTGGTTTAACTACATATATGTGAAACACATGAGTGCACTGCTCCAGGAAACAAGCAGAAAGGTGCCATATCCTCTGGAAGTGGTCTTACAGGCAGGTAAGAGCCTCCATATGTTGATGGGAATTGAACCCAGGCTCTCTGAAAGGCCAGCCAGTGCTCTCAGTCACTGAGCCATCTCAAGCCCCAATTATTTTCCTTTGATAATACATCTGTATCTGATCCAGTTAATTATTCAATCAAAATGAGAAGAATGCCCATCTGAATTTTTATGATTCTAAAATATTTTGAAGGATGTTTTTACATATAGAATTTTGCACATTTCTCTTAAAGCCCCATATTGGCTTAAGTAGTCATAATGTAATCTTTTAACTGGCATTTGGAATAATTAATGAATAATTAACATTCCCAGCTGCTGTATACAACATTAAATCCTGTGTCTTTCCTTCTGGAAAACAACAGTCTCACTGAGGAATCTTAGCATGTTCTCTACAAGAGAGTGGATTTGGCTTTTTACTGTAAATGTCTGTTGCTTGCTATTATTTTGCTTTCATTTATTTGACTTCTTTATCTTAGATTTCATTTTAAATTTTCTGTTAAATATGCTGTTGTCTTCTCACATCTCTTATCTATTTTACCCACATATTTCTATAAAAGACACACTGCAGTTGATTTTAAAAATGGATTTTTTTCATTATGTGATTGCCAAAATTTGCATTCATTTTTAACTTGCTGAGAATCATGTGGGTTTTCACTTTCTTCTGTGTGAGATTTGTGCATGTATGTGTGTGCTCACTTGTTTATGCATGTGTAAGGGTAAAAATTGATGTCATGTGTCTTCCTCTGTCTCATTCAAATTGTTTGAGACAGGATCTTTCACTCAACCTGGGGTACCTCAGTTAGCTGGTCTAGTTGGTCAGTGGGCTTCAGGGCTCCACCTGTCACCATGCTACCCAGTCCACACATTCAACCTTTACACTGGGGCTTGATATCTGAACTCAGTTTCTGAGGCTTGCATGACAAGCACTTTATTCTCAGAGTTGTCTTTCCAGCCCTGTGATGTTTCTTTATAGCACAATATTATGGTCATAGAATTTTATCTAAAAGCAATCTAAAGCATTGGTGATTCTTCCTTTAATGTTGGTTAGATGGCCACATTTATTACTTAATGCATATGTGCCTGATGGCAAAGGGTTTCTGCTTTAGCATGACAGTGTATGCTTTAGTTACACTGGGGCTATCTCTAGCTAAATTTGATAGACCCCAT
>JANHMN010000003.1:22575764-22586964 GCA_030674055.1 Rhabdomys pumilio | reverse complement strand
GCAATATGTCATTGTTCCAATGCATGTCACCAGCAAGCAGGATCACATGGACAAAAGGGATTTTGAATACTGTCAGGCAGTTGGCAACATAATCATATATCCACTACATCTCATATTGTGGTCATCCTATGATATACTGTGTTTGGGGCTCATGGTCTGGTCCAGTGGCTTCATGATCTTTATCCTGTACAAGCACAAACACCATGTTCAACACATCCACAGAAACAACTACTCATCCAGATTCTCCCCTGAGTCCAGAGTCGCCCAAGGCATCCTTGCCTTAGTGAGCACCTTTCTGCCATCTTACATCCTTTCCTCTGTCTTTTCATTAACCTGGGCTATTTTTAATGGTTCAGGTTTGTGGCTGGTGAAGATTTCTGTTCTAATGGCTGCTTGTTTCCCTACAGCCAGTCCTTTCATTCTTGTGTCTGCAACCACAGGTTCTGCATGTTCATCTCTGCCTGTTTTTAAAAGAATGTATACTTCTCTATACTGGTCAGATAGCTCTGTGTTTCACATACTGTTTAATCTTGTGTTTGTATCATCTATCTAGCTGTTATCTCTCTCTCTCTCTCTCTCTCTCTCTCTCTCTCTCTCTCTCTCTCTCTGTGTGTGTGTGTGTGTGTGTGTGTGTCTGTGTGTCTGTGTGTCTGTGTGTCTGTGTGTCCCCAACAGTCTGTCTATCTGTCTGTCTGTCTGTCTGTCTTTCTGTCTGTCTATTTATCTAACTATTACAGCAGCCTGCCTGTCAGTCAATGAGGGAACTATGACTAGGGGAGTGAGGATGCTTATAGGAAAGATAGAAAGAAGATACAAGAGACAGAGATGGCAGGGCTCAGGTCAATACCATGCTAGCAAGGAATGTATTTATTTACTCAATGTCTTTTAAAGGCAAACAATAGAAAGCATGACTAGTTCTAGAAAGTTAAACAATGACTACAAATACTTATGTGGTGAGGTTTTGGTATACACTATCTATGTTTGACTAAGACCATTCATTCTTGCTTGGACAGACTCTCAACGATGCATGTGTAAGTGGAGGAACTTGGCAGGATTTAACAGATGTCTTAATTCAAAACATACAGATACCAATGTTAACTCCAGATGTGCTCACCACTATCTGTCTGTCTGTCTGTCTGTCTGTCTATTTATCTCCTATCTAACAACCATGTATCTTGTTTCTTCCTTTGTTACTATTTCTTGTGTGTATATGTATGCTGCATACATACATACATACATACATACATACATACGTACGTACATACATATGTATACACATATATGCAACATTCATAGTATGCATGTTGAGTTGTGTTACAATTTGTGGGAGTTGTGTCTCTCCTCCTACCATATAGATTCCAGAGATCAAGCTTAAGTCATCAGGCTTTGCCAGGAGCACCTTAACCTGCTTATTTTTCAGGGTTCTCTAGAAAAACAGAACTTATAGTACACACATCTCTCTGTTAAAAGGTTTATTAACCGTGCCCACAGGTATTATATTCAAGGACCCAGGCAGGACTCTGAAAAGTAAAGAGGGCTACAACCTAGGACTTGGGATTCATTTCAGAGGATGCATTTCCCAGGGGTTGAGGACTGCTCAAGGGGACAGTGGAATCTGGAGCTGACTCAGTTGTTAGCAGCTGTAGCAGCCCTGTAGCACTATCATGGGAATACAAACTAGTGATGCTGGGCAGATTTGTGAAGAGTGCCACGACAATACAATTTGTCAGTCAATGATTCCCAGAATATCATGACCTCAGCATTGAAATTGCTTATAAGATTCAGATCTACATTGATGATGGATGAGCCTGCCAATCTGGACATCCTGGACACAGCTGGGCAGAGTTTGCAGCTATGTGGGATCAATATGAGACAGGAGAATGACTTACCATCTGTTACTCCATCACTAATCATTGAAGTTTCCATGAAGTTTGGGAGTTTAGACAACTGATTCACTGAGTCCAACACACTGATGATACACTGGTTGTTGTTGTGGAAAACAAGTTTAACCTGAAACAGCTGTGGCAGGTCTTTAAGGAAGAGGGATTGTCCCTACCACTAAAATTCAGTTGTGCTTTTTTTTGAGACCTCTGCTGCATACTGTTGCTACATTGATGATATTTTCCATGTTCCTGTATGAAAGATATGTAAGAAAGGAAAGGAGTTAGTACTGGCCATGAAGAAAAAGTCTAAACCAAAACACTGTATGGAAGAGGCTGACATCACCGTTCAGGAGGAAGAAAGACTCGGTAACCTGAGGGAAGAGTGAAGTGTCTGCTGTGAACTGCAGTGCTGCTCCAAGCAGTCAGTAATCTCTAATAGTGAGCATGCTGTTTGCACTCTCCTGCTGTGTGGTTATTCTTAATGTCACTGGTGAGGGGGCTCATATACTGAGAGTTGTCATTGACTTACTGTCTAAAGCTCTGTGCTGGTTGACTCTGACTCATGAACTCATCAGGGCAGTGTCTACTCCTTAATTGTCACATTAGAATTTTGTCAGTCATTGTTTTCGTTGTTGCTGGTGTAAATTTATTCATATAAATTGTTTATACCTGGAGTGTATGTGTACCGTGTACAGAAGAACATTGTGTTTTATTTTCACCATTACCCTTTATCCTGAGCTTCCTGGTAATGTCCCACAGAAGGACCTCTGCCTTCTGTAGCTACACTGTGCATCCTGGAGACAGAGCAGAGATTGAGTAGGAAAACTGATGCTAAACATGAGCAGGCATCTGCAGAGCAGAGTCCTGTTGTGGATTGTGGTGGAGTGAGGAGGTTTAGGGAGATCCTGCCTTGTGCTTACATAAGAAGACATGGACAGAAACATACAGGTTCAGAACACTATTCCTACAGTGAGCCTGAGAACTGAAACATTTGACCCAAAGTCACTCAGGTCTTAAAAAAGACAGAAGCATACTCGTCTCTGAATGTACTTGATTCTTTCTTTCATGTTTGCCTTCCTTTACTTATGAAGGTTGGCATTTAGTGACCTGTTTCTGGATCTAGACCATTGCTAGATCTCTGGAATCTCATTTAAATCCGTTATTGAGTTAGTCATGGTGGCTCACTGCTGTAGTCCTAGTATTTCTAAGTCTGAATCAGGAGAACTCCCATGAGTTCGAGGTTACCCTAGGTTACAGAATGAAAGCCTATCTCAAAAAAACAAAATCACAAATAAATAAAAACAATTGTTTTCTTAGGACCATTTCCACAGGCCTTGTCCAGTTTTCTATCCCCTTTGAAGAGTCAAGCAAGGCCTGATGGTTTTTAGGCCTTTCATTAGACTACTGTTACTCTCCAAGGAGAAGATTCTTCAAGAGTCTGAATAAAATTGTTGTGTTCCCTTGACCTTATACTGGGGGTTTGAAGGTCTGTGGTGTCTCTGCCCAATGGAGCAGTCTTGAAACTTTCGTACTCACATGTGAGACTTGGCTTCATAACCAGAAGATTCCTCAGAGTTGTCAGAGCAGCCTTAGAGATCATACCACTTTTCTTCTGTATGCAATTGAGACTAGTCCTGCAAAAACAGCTTTAAGAAATTTAGTGGTGAACTCTCTATTGTGGGGTCAGGATTCTCTTGGCTGTCTTAGTGTTTCTGTGCAGTGCACACTCCAGAGAGTCAGGATTACTCAGGCAATAGCACCACATAAAAGCTACTAAAAAAAAAATTTTTAGTAGAATATAAATTCTACTCAAACTAATAAAGTAGCTGGGCCCTGTAGATTCTTTCTCTCAAACCTAAGTAGTTTAAACCCCTGCCTGCCAGGGTTGCTAGCAGGAGGCCTAGTTGATTAGTTACTAAAAATGTAGAGTTATAAGACCAAGAACAAAGGCCTGTTAAGCCTTCCAAGGACTTGGCTGGACATATAGATGAAAAAAGGTATGCAAGGACAATTTTTTATTGGATATTTTATTTACATTTCAGATACCATCCCCTTTCCCCATTTCCCCACCCTAGAAAACCCCTATCCTTTGCCCCCTTTTCCTTTTTGCTTTTATACAATTTTTTAAAATGTTAATCAAAGGCTTTGAAAGTATGATAATGCTTAATTAGAAGTGTAATCCAATACCCAAGGATTTAAACTATAGTCAAGGATATAAACTATCCTTGACTGGTGGAGACATGTGAACATCTGCTTCCATGCCCCCCACCTCTCTCTCTCTCTCTCTCTCTCTCTATCTCTCTCTCTATCTCTATCTCTCTATATATCTCTCTCCCTCTCTCTTTCTCTCTCTTTCTCTCTCTCATCACCTACCTTCTCCTCTACTTCATCTTCTCCTCTCCTTACTCCATCTCTTCCTCTAGGTGCTCCTTTCCCCTTAGCTCCTACTACATATCACCCTTCCTGTTAAAAAAAAAAAACTTTTCTCTCAAAATACAATTAGAGCATAATTATTCCTATTTGTACCAGTGAGGTACAAGATAGTCTTAATACCTTGTCCATCATTTTGTTGACTAACCAGAACCTCTGTCGTCTCTCTTGACTAAAACACTTAATTGGTGACTTTGAGTTTATTGTTAGGGTGTTTTCTATATTTTATTTAGAAATGGCTGAGAGGAGTTAACAGACAGCAGTCCAGGTTACGTTACATGGATAGTTGGATTTCAAAACATCAGAAATCCATAGAATTGATGTCACAAATATTTCTATATTAATGTTCATTTTGATTAGAGACCTGTCTGCTCCTCACAGCTTCCTGTCTTGGATTCTAAGAAGGAATTGAGCGTCCTTGAAGTTACTACAGTTGTGTGTAGACAGCCTCTAGGCAAGAATTGCCTCTCTCCATCTACAGACAAATTACTGTCCAGAAAAAGACACACTTGCAGAATAGTCGACTGATTATATCTGCCTAGACAGAGTAATCAGCCCTTAATAATTCTGCATCACTAAGGTCTCTCAGATGAGTTTGGGCTAGAAGGCTGAAGATTTGATGCTCCAAAGATCGGTAGTATAGGGGCTGTCCAGGTGTTCAGCGGTCTCTATAAATTGGCTAAGTTTTAGAAGCCATGCTTAGTGCTTCCCATAGCTTCAGTTAACTCAGTCATTCCGGATTTCTGACGGGGTTGAAGACCAACAGTCTCAAGGACACTTTTAAATAGAGAATAGGGATGTGCCCCGTAGTATATCTAAATGAATAATGGGCCATCTGGTGTTCCTCCAAATCCTATTCCCCACTCCTTTGAAGTCCTCTCAAGGTCCAAGAAACTGCAATTTAAGTTTAACTAGACTAGACACTACGCTAACTTAGATAAACTTCTGCCTGCAGGAACTGCCCTCTGCCCCCTCGACCGGTACAGCTGCTGATGTAAAGCAGCCAATTGTGTGTACTCGTGCAAAGATTCCCTTTTTCTCCCCATTTTGTCCTTATAAAAGCTCTGAAACCTGGAGCATTGGGGTCATTCCCTCTGTCTCTTGCACAAGAGACTTGTTAGGCGGCCCAGAGTGCCCCATCATTAAACCGCCTCATGTGCTTGCAACAAGTCGGTCTATCATGTGTCCTTGGGTGCATGCTGTCCTGAGACTTGAGTGGGGTCCCCTGGGGTCCCCTTCTGGGGAGTCTTAGGCCTTTCACTATCACTCAGCTTCTTGTTCCCCATTGTGAGAGGAATGGAAGATCTGGAACCAGATCCCACAAGGAGCCTCTGCTGGGCCTTTTAAAGGGTAGTTTAAAACTACCTGCTGGGTAGTTGTCTTTTGAAAATCCTGGTAACTTTTGCTACTGTGCAAATTATGTTTTAATACTCAAGTCATCAAAAAAGTGAAAGACCCAAGTTAAAGTCTGTGCAAAGCAGAAGCCATAGCAATTTTGGGAAACAACAAAGTAGGGAGAAAGTACACCAGCAGTCGCTTAACATTATCTCACCTGGATAAGTACTGTCAGATTGAATACCTTCACTGCTCAATGCTCACAGTCTGTGAGATTGTCAGCAGTGCCAAGCAAGGCATTGGCAGCCACAGTGATTGAGGATTATCAAGGCAATAGAAAAGCACTGCCAGAAAGACTTGTAAGAAAGAAAATTTGTTCTGTATGAGGAAAACTACAGTGAATGTTTTTAAGTCTATCCCTGTCACACTTTTGATCCTGGATAAGCTAGTCCCTTAATTTGCATGGAGAATAGTATTCATGGTATTCATGGTGCTAGGTATCTTCAGGAGTGTAGTATGTGTGAGCCTGAGGGTTTCCTTAGTCACACTGTAGCAAACTTACAAGCTTTAAGTCATCAGTATTGTCTAACCTGAAGGCAAGAAAAGCTATTGTTCCCTGGAATTTTGAAGAGAAGTCTCAGTGACTAATTGAAAGGCAATGAGACAGGAAGCTGTCAGGAGCAGAAATATCAAGGAGACACAGGTGGCAGGATATAGTTACAATTTCTTTCATTACCTGATGCCTAGCTGCCCCCTCACTGGATGGAGATATATCTTGTTACAAAAGAGGTGGCTTTCTATAGCAGCCTTGTTCCTCCATTCATGTCTGTCTCATTTCTTATAATAATATGTCATGAGAAGACCTTTGATGTTTTTGCTAAATGCTCAATTTTCTTTTTCGCTTCTTTTGAGATACCCATACAGGTTTAAATAAATCTCTAGTTTTATTAATGAAAAAAAAAAGAAAGAAAGGCAATGAGACTGTATTGAAGGCAGATTAGTAATTACAAGCTTCAGAAACTAGTGTCTAGAATTAGCTGTTTATAATTGGTAGGATGATATGTTTTAACTTTGTTATATAAGAAAAGTATTGCATGCCACCTGGGAAGAAGTTCTTTACTGGCACATTCGCATATGAAGGCAATAATCAAGCAATAATCAAGCTGAAAGCTGGTCGATAGACCCCTGATTTGCATTTCTTTGATGGCTAGTGTATCTAAATATACACATACTAGTAATAAAGTACAGAATATACAGACTTTTAAGTTTAGTTTTTTTCATATAATATTTTGATCATGTCTCCCATGCCCCCGACCCCAACTGCTCTCAGGTCATTAACACATCTGTGCTCAGAATTTTATACATGAGTACTGTGGTAGTTTGAATATGCTCAGTACATGGGACATGGCACTACTAGGAGGTATGGCCTGATTGGAAGAAGTGTGTCACTATAGGGGTGGCTTTGAGGTCTCTATGCTCAGACTCCCTCGTGTAGAATGAGTCTCATCCTTGGCTGTCTTCAGGTCAAGATGTAGAACTCTCAGCTCCTTCTCCAGCACCATGTCTTCTTGAATGTGCCCATGCTTCCACCATGATGATAACTGACTAAACCTCTGAAACTGAAAGCAATCCCCAATTTAAATGTTTTCTTTATAAAATTTGCCTTGGTCATGGTGTCTCTTCAAAGCAATAAAACCCTAACTAAGACAAGTACTGTATTTACATAATTTCCACCCTTCCAGCTCCCTGTTCAACACCTCCTATGACCATTCCCAAGCTCCTTCTCAAATCAATGACCTCATCTTTTCCAGTTATTATTGATACATATGGTCATTAACCTTTTATATTTTATATTTTGACATCTGTCTATTCATTACAGTAGCCTAGTTTTGGGTTGGCTTGTTTGAATTCTTGTGTAATTCTTAGATTTCTTTTTACATTCTATAATGCTTATATATCCTCCATTAGTTGTGTAGCTAGCAAAGATTTTGTCCTGTTCTGTGGGCTACCTCTTCACTTGACTTATTTTCATTTGCTGCAAAGAAGTTTTTTTAATTATATTGGATCTTGTTTGTTAATTGCTGACACTGCTCATTGAGGGACTGGAGTTCTATTCAGAAAAGCTTCCCTGTTCCTATATTTGAAGTGCTTTGTTTTATTTTTCTGCTAGTGATTTCAGAATGTGGTGTCCTATATCAAGAATTAAAAATGAAATTGGAGATGATTTTTATTCAGAGTGATAGATAAGAATGCAGCCTTATTTTTCTACCCATGGATCTGTAGTCTTCACCTAAACATTTGCCAAAGAGGCTGTTCTTTCTCCAGTGTGTAGTTTGGGCATCTTTGTGAATCAAGTGATTGTGTCTTTTTGGGTTTACATTTAGGATGTCTATTCTCTTTACCTGTGTGCCTTTGTGCAAGTACCATGTTACTGTTTTTTTTTATGGTTGTATAGAATTATTTGAGATCAGGTGAAGTCATATATCCAGCATAAATGTTTTTTCAATCTGGATTTTTTTGGCTATTCAGGGACTTTTGTGTTTCTTACATGCTTTGAGGTTTTAGAAGCCCACATTATTTCCCAGTTAGCTCTATCTTTCTCTACCTCCAGCTCATGAATGAGATGTGAATTCTCAGCTACTGCTCCAGTGCTGTCTGCCTGCCTGCCACCATGTTCTACATCATGCTGGTTATGTCTTCTAATCTTCTGCAACTGAGTTCCAGAGTAAATGCTTTCTTTGATACATTGCCTTGGCCTTGGTGTCTCTTCACAGCAATAGAAATGTAACTAAGGCACTGCGAGGAAGTCACCTTTTGTACCCAGCACATTTGGAACAACTGTCTCATGACTATTGCTCTGTTGGTTGGTGAAAACAAAGGAGCACATCAAAGGAAATGCATTTGATGTGCTTTCTCAGGGGTCATATATCTGGTATTATCCTATTGAGCAAAATATTTCAGATTACATATAAAATATCAGATTAGAGATACAAACAGAGGAAAGATGCAAATTCAATTAAGCAGAGATTCTATGGAATGTATGGTCAAGGACTAATGCCCAGCAGAGACATATATAGTTTTCGGTTAGTGTGTAGATAGCATCAGGGATAGTAACTGGCCAAGGTGTGAATGAACTATGAGGAATCTACTCATGGTACTTACTTGTTGAAACTGATTCCTAGGTATATAAACTATGTAAAAATATAAAACAACTCAGGGGTCAGAGAGATGGCTCAGTGATTAAAAGAACTGGTCACTCTTCTAGAGGAACAGGATTTAATTCCCAGTACCTAAATGGAAGCTCCCATCTGCCAGTAATTTCAATTCCAATGAATGTGACATTCTTACACAGACATATATGTAGTCAAAATATCAATGCATGTAAAATAAAGATAAACAAGACAAAACAAAGTGAAGCAAAACAAAACGAAAAATCTTGCCAGAATAATATAAATACGGGATGTTTGTTTTACTCTTACAGGGAAGTGGTTAATAGCTGGATAGGTTTAGAGTATGAGGTGTGAATTTCCTCTATTGAGTGGAACTTATGTCCAATTGGACATCGGTTGGTTACCTTTATATCAGACACATCACTTTTGCACAATTGGGTATATATTTTTTGTCACTTGTGAAGGAATTTCCTTTTTATTTTTCTTAAAATCCCTCTCCTTCCTTGTGTTCTAGTCCATGAATGGCTAATGCTTGAATTTCATGATATGTTGTCAGTGGGAGAGGGTAGAGGAAGCCTCATCCCATACAAAATCATAAAATGTAATCCTCTTCATGGCTGAGAATTCCATCCTCTTTCTTGCGGTGTTACATGTTCTGTATGCCTTGATGCTCCTCACTTGTTATTTGCTTAGGAGAGAAATGCAGCATTCAGCACAACAGCGTAAGGTGTTTGGAGGTGGCAGAAGCACTTTCAGGTGATGCTCTTCCAATTTCTAGGAGCTTCCAGGATGCACTCGCATATCTACTTATAAGTACATACCATCTTTGTCTTTCAAGATATGGGTTACCTGACTCAGAATGATTTTTTTCTAGTTCTATTCATTTGCCTGCTAATTTAATGATGTCATTGGTTTTTAACAGCTGAAAAGTAATTTTGATCACCATTTCTCTGATCACAAAGGATGGTGAACACCTATTTGGTTTTTTACATTTCTTTTGAGTGAATTGTCTGTATGTACACCTGCATGCCAGGAGAGGGCATCAGATCTCTTTGCACATGGTCATAGGCCACCATTTAGTTTCTGGGAATTAAACTCAGGATCTCTGGAAGAGCAGTCAGTGCTCTTAACCACTGAGCCATCTCACCAGTACATGAATGACTAACACTTTAAATATATTACTTAGCCATTTTTATTTCTACTTTTGAGACCTCTCTTTTCAGAACCACACTTCATTTTTTAATAACATTACTCTGTTTCTACAAACTCTAAGTTTTTAACTGTATTCTAAATACTTATATTTACATCTACAGTAAAACTCTCATGTCTCACCAAAGAAGATTGTTTTGAAGCAGATGGAAGCTACTGTAGAGATCCACAACTTGTCAAAATCCAGAGAGTAAATGACCTTCTTGATTGATACATCTACAATAAAGTCCTTACCCCTAAGTCACAGAGGCCATGTTGGAAGAGAGGTCTGAAAGACTGTAAGAGTGAGAAGACTAGAATAATTAGTGCAACGTATGATAGGGAAACTGACCAATGAAATATCAGCAATATAATTGTCCAAATGAGACCTGCATAGTGCCAACACCAGCTGAAATGTCAACATTGGTGGAGGCAATTTGACAAGATATCACCCCCAGATGAAGAGCTACAGGAAATCAGTGGCTGGTGAGAGAAGAAGAATCAGTATATAGCCCCTGATAGTTTATCTAGTCTTAAGTAATCAGTCTTAGAATCATATACAGAGAAACAACACTAAGTAAATTCAGTAGTTTGCATATAAATGGAATGTGTAATATGTAAATGTTTGTATATATTAGTGATAATTATAAAAGGAGAGGTCATGAATTTGTTGATGAATAAGTGAGATGGGAAAGTGTGAGGATGGGTGAGAATGCTCTAAAAGTATTCCTAAGATTTTTTTTGGCAGACATTCTATCCCAATTCAAGTTTGAGTTCCTACCATTGTGTTTAGCTGCCAAAGGTTGTAGATGACCTTAATTTGGGTCATGTAAGGAAACATTCATCCCCGATATAGAAGACTATAACAGGTCAAAGGATTGTAGTCAAGGACAGATTGTTGAACAATGTTTTATTTGAATTCAATACAAATGTATGGATGAACAGACCGAGGAAGACAAATACATATTCTTTTTCATCTTTAGTTTCTAGTTCCAAATCCTCAGATTAAATAGAGACCATCACATAAAACTACAACTGATCACAGTATAGAAATCAACAGATTGTGGGGAGCCCTGATCCAATGGCTACATCTACACCAAAGCTCCTGCATCTGTGGCTTAGGGAACATTGAAGAAGAGGAAGTATAAAGATGTTGAGAGCCAGAATACCAGTAAGTCTATAGTGAAGTATCTA
>JANHMN010000003.1:22557257-22575664 GCA_030674055.1 Rhabdomys pumilio | reverse complement strand
GATGGCTTTAGCTCCTTTGTCAAAGATCAAGTGACAATAGGTATGAGGGTTCATTTCTGGGTCTTCAATTCTATTCCGTTAATCTTCCTGTCTGTCTCTGAACCAATACCAGGTAGTTTTTATCACTACTGGTCTGTAACAATATTGTGTAGTTTTTATGATTCTGTAGAACAGCTTGAGGGCAAGGATGGTTATTCCCCCAGAGGTTCTTTTATTTTTGAGAATAGTTTTCATTATCCTGGGTGTTTTGTTATTTCAAATAAATTTGAGAATTGATCTCTCTATCTCTGTGAAAAATTGAGTGGAAATTTTGATTGGGATTGCATTAAATCTGTAGATTTCTTTCTGCAAGATAGCCATTTTTACTATATTAATCCTGTCAATCCATGATCATGGGAGATCTTTCTATCTTCTGAGATCTGCTTCTTTTTCTTTTTCAGGGACTTGAAATTCTTGTCATACAGATCTTTTATTTGCTTTGTTAGACTCACACTAAGTTATTTTACGTTATTTTTGAATATTGTTAAGGGTGTCAGTTCCCTAAATTCTTTCTTAGCCTGTTATTTTTTGAGTAGAGAAAGTTTGAGTTTATCTTATATCCAGCCACTTTGCTAAAGTTGTTCATCAGGTTTAAGAGTTCTCTGGTGGAAGTATTGGGGTCACTTGAGTATACTATCATATCATCTGCAAATAGTGATATTTTGACTTCTTCCTTTCCAGTTTGTATCTCTTTGACATCATTTTGTTGTCTAATTGCTCTGACTAGAATTTACAGAAGTACTATATTGAATATGTAGGGTGAGAGTGGGCAGCCTTGTCCTCTCCCTCATTTTAGTGGGATTGCTTCAAGTTTCTCTCCATTGATGTTGGCTACTGTTTGCTGAATATTGCATTTACTATGTTTAGATATGGGCCTTGTATTGCTGACCTTTCCAAGACTTTTACAATGAAGGGATGTTGAATTTTGTCAAATGCTTTCTCAACATCTTGTGATATGATCGTGTTGGGTTTTTTTTGAGTTTGTTTATATAGTGAATTAGATTGATGGATTTCCTTATATTGAACCATCACTCCATTCCTGGGATGAAGCCTACTTGATCATGATGAATTATTGTTTTGAGTGTTCTTGGATTTGGTTTGTGAGAGTTTTATTGAGTATTTTTCTATCAATATTCATAAGGGAGATTGGTCCTAAGTTCTCTTTCTTTGTTGAGTCTTTGTGTGGTTTAGGTATGAGAGTAATTGTGGCTTCATAGAATAAATTGGTTAATGCTCCTTCTGTTTCTATTTTGTGGAACAGTTTATAGAGAATTTGTATTAGGTCTTTTTTGAAAGTCTTATAGAACTCTGTACTAAAACCATCTTGTCCTGGATTTCTTTTGGTGGGGAGACTTTTAATGACTGCTTCTATTTCTTTTGAGGTTATGGGACTGTTTACATGGTTTATCTGGGTCTCATTTAACTTTGGTAACTGGTAGTTGTCTAGAAAATTGTCCATTTCATCCAGATTTTCCAATTTTGTTGAGTATAGGCTTTTGTAGTAGGATCTGATGATTTTTTGAATTTTCTCAGTTTCTGTTGTTATGTCACCCTTTTCAGTTCTGATTTTATCAGTTTAGATACTGTCTGTATGTCCTTTGGTTGGTCTGGCTAAGGATTTATCTATCTTGTTGATTTTCTCAAAGAATCAACTTCTGTTCTTTTTGATTCTTTGTATAGTTCTTTTTGTTTCTACTTGGTTGATTTCAGCCCTGAGTTTGATTATTTCCTGCTGTCTATTCCTCTTTGGTGTGTTTGCTTCTTTTTGTTATAACGCTTTCAGGTGTGCTGTCAAGCTGCTAATGTATGCCCTCTCCAGTTTCTTTTTGTAGGTACTTAGAGCTATAAGTTTTCCTCTTAGCACTACTTTCATTGTGTCCCATATGTTCTGGTATGATGTATCTTCATTTTCATTAAATTCTAAAAAGTCTTTAATTTCTCTCTTTATTTCTTTTTTGATCAAGTCATTATTGAGTAGCGTGTCATTTAGTTTCCACCTGAATGTGGGCTTTCCATTGTTTTTGTCGTTATTGAAGACTAACCTTAGTCCATGGTGATCTGATAGGATGCATCAGATTATTTCAATTTTCTTGTATCTGTTGAAGCCTGTTTTTGGACCAATTATATGGTCTATTTTGGAGAAGGTACCATGAGGTGCTAAGAAAAAGGTATATTCTTTTGTTTTAGGATGAAATGCTCTATGGATATCTGTTAAATTCATTTGGTTCATAACTTCTCTTAGTGTCACTATGTCTCTGTTTAGTTTATATTTCCATGATTTTTCCATTGCAGAGAGTGGTGTGTTGAAGTCTCCCAGTATTTTTGTATGAGGTGCAGTGTGTGCTTTGAGTTTTAACAAGGTTTCTTTTATGAAAGTGGGTGCTCTTGCATTTAGCACATAAATGTTCAGAATTGAGAGTTCATCTTGGTTGACTTTTTCTTTGACAAGTATGAAATGTCTTTCCTTATCCTTTTTGATAGCTTTAAGTTGAAAGTTGATTTTATTCAATATTAGAATGGCTACACCAGCTTGTTTCTTAGGACCATTTGTTTGAGAAACTGTTTTCCATCCTTTTACTCTAAGATAATGTATGTCTTTGTCACTGAGGTGCATTTCCTGTATGCAGCAAAATGCTGGGTCCTGTTTTCATATCCACTCCATTAGTCTATGTCTTCTTATTGGGGAAGAGAGTCCACTGATGTTAAGAGATATTGAAGAGAGGAGATTGTTGCTTCCTGTTATTTTTGTTATTGTCAGTGGCATTATGTTTGTGTGGCTATCTACTTTTGTATTTGTTGGAAGATTACTTTCTTGCTTGTACTAGGGTATAATTTGCCTCCTTGTATTGGAGTTTTCACTCTATTATTCTTTGTAGTGCTGAGTTTGTGGAAAGATAATGTGTAAATTTGGTTTTGTCATGGAATATATTGGTTTCTCCATCTATGGTATTTGTGAGTTTTGCTAAGTATAGTATCCTGGGCTGGCATTTGTGTTCTCTTAGGGTCTGTATGACAGCTGTCCAGGATCTTCTCGCTTTTATAGTATCTGGTGAGAAGTCTGGTGTAATTCTGATAGGTCTGACTTTATATGTTACTTAGCCTTTTTTTCCTTTGTTTTGTGTATTTAGTGTTTTGATTATTATGTAATGGGACTTATTCTTTTCTGGTTTAGTCTATTTGTCTTTCTGATGGCTTCTTGTATGTTTACGGGCATATTGTTCTTTAGGTTAGAGGAGTTTTCTTCTATAATTTTGTTGAAGATATTTATTGGCCCTTTAAGTTGTGAATCTTCACTCTCATCTATACCTATTATCCTTAGGTTTGGTCTTCTCGTTGTGTCCTGGAGTATCTGGATGTTTTGTGTTAATAACATTTTGCATTTTCTTTGACAGTTGTGTCAATATTTTCTATGGTATCTTCTGCATCTAAGATTCTCTCTTCTATCTCTTGTATTCTGTTGTTGATGCTTGTGTCTATGACTCTTGATTTCTTTCCTAGGTTTTCAATTTCCAGGGTAATGTCCCTTTGTGATTTCTTTATTGTTTATCGTTTCATTTTTATGTCCTGGATAGATTTGTTCAATTCCTTCATCTGTTCGGTTGTGTTTTCTTGTAATTCTTTTTTTCCCCAAGTCTTTAAATATTTATTTATTTTTTAATTGGATATTTTATTTACATTTCAGATGCCATCCCCTTTCCCCATTTCCCCTCCCTAGAAAACCCCTATCCCGTGCCCCCTTTCCCAATTTGCTTTTATACAATTTTTTTAAATGTTAGTCAAATACTTTATAAGTATGGTAATGCTCAATCAGAAGTGTAACTCAATACCCAACCTAGATATGTAAACTATCTTTGACTGGTGGAGACACGTGAACTTCTGCCTCCATGCCCCCTCTCTCTTTCTCTCTCTTTCTGTCTCTCATTACCTAGCTTCTCATCTACTTCATCTTCTCCTCTCCTTACTCCATCTTTTCCTCTCGGTGCTCCATCCCCCCTTAGCTCCCCCTACATATTACCCTTCCTGTTAAAATAAAACTTTTCTCACAGAATACAATTAGAGCATAATTATTCCTATTTGTACCAGTGAGGTACAAGATAGTCTTATTATTCAGTCCATCCTTTTGTTGACTAACCAGAACCTCTGTCTTCTCTCTTGACTAAAACACTTAGTTTTGAACCTGGCTGTTTTTCATGGCTTTAGAATGAATGTCAGCTGAAAGCCATCCACTCAGATTTTTTCTCTCAAGGTAAATAGCCAGGATTGGCTATGAGACTATAGGTCTTCAACCTCATCAGAAATCCAGAATGACTAAGTTGACTGAAGTTATGGGAAGCACTAAGCATAGCTTCTATTCTTTTTTTTTAATTTTTAATTTAATTTAATTTAATTTAATTTTTTTTAGAATTTCTTTTTTTTTATTATTTTTTTATTGGATATTTTATTTACATTTCAGATACCAACCCCTTTCCCCATTTTCCCTCCCTAGAAAACCCCTATCCCATGCCCCCTTTTCCATTTTGCTTTTATACAATATTTTTTAAATGTTAGTCAAAGACTTTATAAGTATGGTAATGCTCAATCAGAAGTGTAACCTAATACCCAACCTAGCTATGTAAACTATATTTGAATGGTGTAGACATGTGAACTTCTGCCTCCATGCACCCTCTCTCTTTCTCTCTCTTTTTCTCTCTCATTACCTAGCTTCTCATCTACTTCATCTTCTCCTCTCCTTACTCCATCTTTTCCTCTCGGTGCTCCTTCCCCCTTAGCTCTTCCTACATATTACCCTTCCTGTTAAAATAAAACTTTTCTCACAGAATACAATTAGAGCATAATTATTCCTATTTGTACCAGTGAGGTACAAGATAGTCTTAATACCCAGTCCCTCCTCTTTTTGACTAACCAGAATCTCTGTCATCTCTCTTGACTAAAAAACTTAATTTTGAACCTGGCTTTTTCCTGGCTTTAGAATGAATGTCAGCTGAAAACCATCCACTCAGATCTTTTCTCTCAAGGTAAATAGCAAGGATTGGCTATGAGTCTATAGGTCTTCAACGCCATCAGAAATCCAGAATGCCTAGATTAACTGAAGTTATTGGAAGCACTAAGCATAGCTTCTAAAACTTAGCCAATTTATAGAGACCACTGAACACCTGGACAGCCCCTATACTACCAAACATTGGAGCATCAAATCTTCAGCCTTCTGGCCCAAACTCATCTGACAGATCTTAGTGCTGCAGAATTATTAAAGGCTGATTACTCTGTCTAGGCAGATATAATCAGTCGACTATTCTGCAAGTGTGTCCTTTTCTGGACAGTAATTTGTCTGTAGATGGAGAGAGGCAATTCTTGCCTAGTGGCTATCTCACCACAACTGGAGTAACTCCAAGGATGCTCAATTTCTTCTTAGAGTCCAAGACAGGAAGCTGTCAGGAGCAGACAGGTCTCTAATCAAGATGAACATTAATATAGAAATATTTGTGATGTCAATTCTATGAATTTCTGATGTTTTGAAATCCAACTATCCATGTAAGGTAACATGGATTGGTGTCTGTTACCTCCTCTCAGCTATTTCTAAATAAAATATAGAAAACACCCTAACAATAAACTCAAAGTCATGAATTTGGTATAGTCCCTTAACTCACAGGCTAACCATCCCAAATCAGTTAAAAAAGTTAAAGAAGGACTGGGTCTAAGTCTTGTATTTCTAAATGTGTTATACAGGCACAATGCCCATGAGAGTATCAATATTCATTTCACTTTCAAATCAATAAGAAACTTATACCAATGGAAACCTTAAATTTGAAATCCAAGTGAATTTTGTACCATTTAAGAAATTATAACTTCATCTTGATACTAAATTATACAGATTTCTACCAATAGGTTATGGCTATGCCATAAATCCTAGATAATTCTCCCTCTTCCAACAAAACCACTACTTTTCCCCAGAAAGACGGCCCAATATTAACCACCTTAGTCCCCAAGCCCAGGGAACAGGGGTGCTGACTCTTCTTTAACTTCTTCAAGCTGATTACGGGCGTTGAGATATTAGAAGAGAGGTGGGGGAAAGAGTAAATTGATAAGCCTCTGACGCTGTGTCTTCACTGCATCCAGATGGAATTCCCAGACACCGGAGGTTTGAATAGGTCTGCTCGTTTTGCTTGATGAGTAGATACACCAAGGCTGTGTATTCTGCAATATACAATTGTCTGGACAAGTTTTAGTATTAAGAAAAAAATTTTTTTTCCTAGAGGGCTGACTTTTCTTTTTAAAGATGTTGGTTCTAACAACTTTTTTTCCCTTTTATGTAGTTGGTTATAGTATTTACATTTCAAGTTTTATCCTCTCATCCCATTTCCTCCACCACCCAGGAACACCTTATTCCATCCCCCCTCCTTATATCCCTTCTATGAGGCTGTGCCTGCACCTACCCCCCCCACTACCCCCTCCTCACCCTCACATTCCGCCCATTCTGTGTTCGTTTTTCATGGGACCAAGAATCTCCTCTCCCACCTATGCCAAACAAGGCTGTCCTCCCCTACGTATACCGCTAGAGTCGTAGGTCCCTTCCTATGTGCTCCCAGGCTGGTGATTTAGACCCTGGGGGGCTCTGGTTGTTTGGTATTGTTGCTTTCCTCTTGGGGTCACAAACCCTTCCTGCTCCTTCAGTCTTCTAAGCTCTCCATTGGTATACCCTTGATCATATCAGTGGTTAGCTGTGAGCATCGTCCTCTGAATGTGTCAGTCTCTGGCAGATCTCTAAGGAGACAGCTATATCATGTTCTTGACAGCATGCATTTTCAGCCATCGGCATCAATGTCTAGCTTAGGTGACAGTACATGGGATGGATGCCCAGGTGGAATGGTCTCTTGATGGCTCCTCTTTCAGTTTCTGTCCCATGTTTTGTTTCCATAATAGCTCCCTTGAGTATTTTTGTTACTAGTTCTAAGTAGAACTGAGGTGTCCCCTCTTGGTCTTTCTTCTTTATGAGCTTCATGTGGTCTGTGGGTTGAGACTTCGCTATTCTAAGTTTTTGGGCTAACATCCGCTTAACAGTGAGTACATATCATGTGTGTTTTTTTGTGATAGGGTTAACTCACTCAGGATGATAATTTCTAGCTAGATCCATCCATTTACCTAAAAATTTCTCAAATTCATTATTTTTAATAGCTGAGTAATACTCCATTGTGTAGATGTACCACATTGTTTTTGTATTCATTCCTCTGTTGAGGGACATCTTGGTTCTTTCCAGCTTCTGGCTATTATAAATAAGGTTGCTATGAACATAGTGGAGCATATGTCCTTGTTGTATGTTGGAACATCTTCTGGGTATATGCCCAGGAGTGGTAAAACTGGATCCTCAGGTAATGCTATATCCAGTTTTCTGAGGAACCGCCAGACTGATTTCCAGAGTGGTTTTACCAGCTTGTAATCCCACCAACAATGGAGGAGTGTTCCTCTTTCTCCACATCCTCACCAGCATCTACTATCAACTGAGTTTTTGATCTTAGCCATTCTGACTGGTGTGAGGTGGTATCTCAGGGTTGTTTTGATTTGCATTTCCCTGATGACTAAGGATGTTGAGCATTTCTTAAGGTGCTTCTCAGCCATTCGAGTTTCCTCTGTTGAGAATTCTTTGTTAAGCTCTGTTCCCCATTTTTAATAGGGTTATATGGTTTTCTGAAGTATAATTTCTTGAATTCTTTGTATATCTTGGATATTAGTACTCTATCGGATGTGGGATTGCTTAAGATCTTTTCCCAATCTGTTGGTTGCTGTTTTGTCTTATTGACAATGTCCTTTGCCTTACAGAAGCTTTGCAATTTTATGAGGTCCCATTTGTCAATTCTTGATCTTCGAGCATAAGCCATTGGTGTTCTGTTCAGGAGCTTTTCCCCTGTGCCTAGGTATTCCAGGGTCTTCCCCACCTTCTCTTCTATTAGTTTCAGTGTATCTGGTTTTAAGTGAAGGTCTTTTATCCACTTGGATTTGAGTTTTGTCCAAGGAGATATGAATGGATCGATTTGCATTTTTCTACATGTTGACCTCCAGTTGAACCAGCACCATTTGCTGAAAATGCTGTCCTTTTTCCACTGGATGGTTTTAGCTCCTTTGTCAAAGATCAAGTGACCATAGGTATGTGGGCTCATTTCTGGGTCTTCAATTCTATTCCATTGATCTTCCTGCCTGTATCTGTACCAATACCATGCAGTTTTTATCACTATTGCCCTGTAGTACAGTTTGAGGTCAGGGATGGTGATTCCCCCCGAAGTTCTTTTGTTGTTGAGAATAGTTCTCGCTATCCTGAATTTTTTCTTGTTCCAAATAAATTTGCAAATTGCTCTTTCTATCTCTATGAAGAATTGATTTGGAATTTTTATGGGGATTGCATTGAATATATAGATTGCTTTTGGCAAGATGGCCATTTTTATTAAATTAATCCTGCAAATCCAGGAGCATGGGAGATTTTTCAATCTCCTGAGGTCTTCTTCTATTTCTTTCTTCAGAGACTTGAAGTTCTTGTCATACAGACCTTTCATTTGCTTGGTTAGGTTCACTCCAAGATATTTTATATTGTTTGTGACTATTGTGAAGGGTGTCATTCCCCTAATTTCTTTCTCAGCCTGTTTATCTTTTGAATATAGCAAGGCTACTGATTTGTTTGCGTGTATTTTATCTCCAGCCACTTTACTGAAGTTGTTTATCAGGTTTAGGAGTTCTCTGATGGAAATTTTAGGGTCACTTAAGTATACTATCATATCATCTGCAAATAGAGAAATTTTGACTTCTTCCTTTCCTATTTGTATCCCTTTGACTTCCTTTTGTTGTCTAATCGCTCTAGGTAGGACTTCCAGTACTATATTGAATAGGTAGGATGAGAGTGGGCAGCCTTGTCTAGTCCCTGATCTTAGTGGGATTGCTTCGAATTTATCTCCATTTAGTTTTGTGTTGGCTACTGGCTTGCTGTATATTGCTTTTACTATGTTTAGGTATGGACCTTGAATTCCTGCTCTTTCCAAGACTTTTAACATCAAAGGATGTTGAATTTTGTCAAATGCTTTCTCAGCATCTAATGAGATGACCATGTGGTTTTTTTCTTTTAGTTTATTTATGTAGTTGATTACATTGATGGATTTTCGAATGTTGAACCAACCCTGCATTCCTGGGATGAAGCCTACTTGATCATGATGGATGATTGCTTTGCTGTGTTCTTGGATTCAGTTTGCGAGAATTTTATTGGGTATTTCTGCATCAATATTCATAAGAGAGATTGGTCTGTAGTTCTCTTTCTTTGTTGGGTCTTTGTGAGGCTTTGATATGAGCGTAATTGTAGCTTTGTAGAACGAGTTGGGTAATGTTCCTTCTGTTTCTATTCTGTGGAATAGTTTGAAGAGAATTGGTATTAGGTCTTCCTGGAAGGTCTGGTAGAATTCTGCACTAAAACCATCTGGCCCGAGACTTTTTTTGGTGGGGAGATTTTTGATGATTGCTTCTATTTCTTTAGGGGTTATGGGATTATTTATATGGTTTATCTGCTTCTTGTTTAACTTCGGTACTTAGTATCTATCTAGAAAACTGTCCATTTCATCCAGATTTTCGAATTTTGTTGAGTATAGGCCTTTGTAGTAGGATCTAACTATTTTTTTTTAAATTTCCTCTGTTTTTGTTGTTATGTCTTCCTTTTCAGTTCTGATTTTATTGATTTGAGTGCTGTCTCTATGCCCTTTGGTTAGTCTGGCTAAGGGATTGTCTATCTTGTTGATTTTCTCAAAGAACCAGCTCCTGGTTTTGTTGATATTTTGTATAGTTCTTTTTGTTTCAACTTGGTTGATTTTGGCCCTGAGTTTGATTATTTCCTGCCTTCTACTCCTCTTGGGTATATTAGCTTCCTTTTGTTCTAAAGCTTTCAGGTGTGCTGCCAAGTTGTTAATGTATGCTCTTTCCATTTTTTTTTCTGGGCACTTAGAACTATGATTTTTCCTCTCAGTACTGCTTTCATGGAGTCCCACAAATTTTGATATGATGTGTCCTCATTTTCATTTAAATCTAAAAAGTCTTTTATTTCATTCTTTATTTCTTCCTTGACCAAGTTATCATTGAGTAGAGCATTGTTCAGTTTCCATGTGTATGTGGGCTTTCCGTTGTTTTTGTCCGTGTCAAAAACGTGTCTTAGTCCATGGTGGTCTGATAACGTACAAGGGATTATTTCAATCTTTTTGTATCTGTTGAGGCCTGTTTTGTGACCAATTATATGGTCTATTTTGGAGAAGGTACCATGAGGTGCTGAGAAAAAGGTATATTCTTTTGTTTTAGGATGAAAAGTTCTATAGATGTCAGTTAAGTCCAATTGGTTCATAACTTCTGTTAGTTTCACTGTGTCTCGGTTTAGTTTCTCTTTCCATGATCTGTCCATAGCTGAGAGTGGGGTGTTGAAATCTCCCACTATTATTGTGTGAGGTGCAATGTATGCTTTAAGCTTTAGTAAAGTTTCTTTTATGTATGTGGGTGCCCTTCCATTTGGGGCATAGATGTTCAGAATTGCAAGTTCCTCTTGGTATATTTTTCCTTTGATGAATATAACGTGACCTTCTTTGTCTTTTTTGATTACTTTTGGTTGAAAATTGATTTTGTTTGCTATTATAATTGCTACTCCAGCTTGTTTCTTGGGGCCATTTGCTTGGAAGATTGTTTTCCAACCTTTTACTCTGAGGTAGTGTCTGTCTTTTTCACAAAGGTGTGTTTCCTGTATGCAGCAGAATGCTGGGTCCTGTTTATGTATCCAGTCTGATAGTCTATGTCTTTTTATTGGAGAATTGAGTCCATTGATATTAAGAGATACTAAGGAAAAATGAATGTTGTTTCTGTTATTTTTGTTATTGGCAGTGGAGTTATGTTTGTATAGGTACCTTCTTTTAGGTTGTTGGAGGATCACTTTCTTGTTTTTTCTAGGCTGCAGTTTCCCTCCTTGTGTTGGAGTTTTCCTCCAATTATCCTTTGAAGGGCTGGATTTGTGGTAAGATAATATGTAAATTTGGATTTGTCATGGAACATTTTGGTTTCCCCATCAATATTGATTGAGAGTTTTGCTGGGAATAGTAGTCTGGGCTGGCCTTTGTGTTCTCTCAGGGCCTGTATGATATCAGTCCAGGATCTTCTGGCTTTTATAGTATCTGGTGAGAAATCTGGTGTAATTCTTATAGGTCTGCCTTTATATGTTACTTTGCCTTTTTCCCTTACTGCTTTCAGTATCTTCTCTTTGTTTTGTATATTTGATGTTTTATTATGTGACGGGAGGTATTTCTTTTTTGTTCTAGTCTATTTGGGGTTCTGTAGGCTTTTGTATATTTAAGGACATCTCTTCCTTTAGGTTAGGGAAGTTTTCCTCTATAATTTTGTTGAAGATATTTACTGGTCCTTTAAATTGAGAGTCTTCACCCTCATCTATATCTATTATCCTTAGGTTTGGTCTTCTCATTGTTTCCTGGATTTCCTGGATGTTTTGTGTTAGGAGCTTTTTGCATTTCACATTTTCTTGACCGTTGTGTCTATGTTTTCCATGGTATCTTCTGCGCATGAGATTCTCTCTTCTATCTCTTATATCCTGTTGGTGATGCTTGCATCTATGACTCCTATTTTTTTTTTTTTTTAGGTTTTCTATCTGTAGGGTAGTCTCCCTATGGGATTTCTTTATTGTTTCTACTTCCATTTTTAGATCCTGGAAGGTTTTGTGAAATTCCTTCACCTGTTTGGTTGTGTTTTCTTGTATTTCTTTAAGGGCTTCTACCTGTTTACCTGCGTTCTCCTCAAATTCTTTGAGAGTGTTGTTTATGTCCTTTTATATTCCTCTATCACCATCATGAGAAGTGATTTTAATTTTGAGTCTTGCATTTCGGGTGTGATGTGGTGTTCCAGACTTGCTATGGTGGGGGAACTGGGTTCTGGTGATGCCAAGTAACTTTGGTTTCTGTTGTTTACATTCTTATGCTTGCCTTTTGCCATTTGGTTAGGTGTAGTGCTACTCGCATTCACTGGTTCTGACTGGAGTCTGTCTTTCCAGTTATCTTAGTTGTGTCAGAACTCCTCGGGGTCCGGATGACTCTATGATCCTGAGCTCCAGCTGTTCTGGGTACAGTGGCTGCTCTAGGTTATCTCGGGATATGGTGTCTCCACGGTAGTAGACCAGCTAGGTGTTTGCTGCTTTGAGTGTAGTTGCTCCTCTAGGATGCTTTAGGATATGGTGTTCCCTGCTCTGCAGCTCTGCGGTCCGTGACCTGGCTGCAGCTCCGCAGTTCTTGACCTGGCTAGGATGCTGTTGGACGCAGTTTCCTCAGGGGAGCAGATCAGCTGTCTGGCTGCTCAGTCCACCCGGGTCCGGGCAAGGGTTCTTGTAATTCTTTAAGGGATTTTTGTGCTTCCTCTTTAAGAGTTTCTACCTGTTTATCTGTGTTCTCCTCAATTTTTTGAGAGTGTTATTTATGTCCTTCTTAAACTCCTCTATTATCATCATTAAAAGTGATTTAATTTTTTTAATATCTTTCATTGGAGATCATATTTACATTTCAGATTTTATCCCCTTACTCCATTCCCCCCACCACTCAGGAACTTCCTATCCCATTTCCCCTCTCCATGGTTCCATGAGGATGTGCTCCCACCTACCCCCCAACTTCCCGTCACTCTCGATTTTCTCCCCTTCCACTTCGTGTTCAGCTTTCATGGGACCAAGGATCTCCTCTCCCACCTATGCCTGACAAGGCCATCCTCCCTTACATGCACAGATGGAGTCATGGGTCCCTTTCTATGTGCTCCAGGCTGGTGATTTATACACTGGGGAGCTCTGGTCGGTTGGTATTGTTACTCTCCTCATGGGGCCACAAACCCTTTCAGCTCCTTCAGTCTTCTCTCTAACCAGAAGTGATTTTAAACCTAAATCTTGCTTTCCTGGTATGATGGGGTATTCAGGACTTTCTATTGTAGAAGAACTAGGTTCTGATGATGCCGAGTACCCTGGGTTGCTGATGCTTATGTTCTGCACTTGCCTTTCTTCATCTGGTTATCTTTAATGCTACCTGTGCTCACTGTGTCTGACTGGTGCCTGTCTTTCCTGTTATCTTGGTTGTGTCAGAACTGTTTGAGGTGGGTGTTGCTGCTGGGGTTAGAGCTCCTGATAGCCTTACCCCTCTGGGTTTTGTGGGTTTGGCTGCAGAACTGAAGCCCAAGATCTGTTCAATGTTGTGGAGCAGACCTGAAGGCAAATTACTTTTGTCAGGTATTTTGTTACAGCTGTGAAAAAAGTAACTAACATGTTAACTCCATCATTCTATGGTTAGTTTGATCTAATCTGCATTGCTGTAATATATACCAGCTACTTCTGAATGCTTATCTGTACTAAATTATCCAAATTTCTTCTTATTTACATGTTAATATTTAACCTTTTCTCTCTTGAAGTATAAGAATTTTTTTGTGGGTTGTGTGTGTGTTCACACTGGAACATGTGTGTTTACATCTTCAGGAAAGCCCAAGGTTGACTTTGGGTGTGAGTATTCTCCACTTTATTTACTGAGGCAGGGTCTCTCATTGAACCTGGAGCCTTCCAATTCCAGTTAATTTAGCTAGCAATCTCATTCTGAGGACTCTGTGGTTCTGCCTTTTGAATGTTAGGATCATAGGCAACCACCACCCCTAGCTTTTATGTGGGTCTTAGGGATCCAAATGTTTGTCCTACAAATTTGTAGGGCACATGATTTATTCATTCAGTTATCACCTTTCCAGATCCTTGAATATTATTGACAAGTCCATTGTATGATCTCATTTCTCTGCTCAGTATTAATAAATGGTCTGGCTTAAAAAGTTGAAGATTAGCATGGAGTTCACCAGTAGTATACTTCATGGAAGCCCAGAGTCTAAAGTGTGATTCATGCACATTTCTTCATATATCTAACTTCAGACAGTGCACCCGTCTGCCTCTGAGGTGGTTTGAGTATGCATGATTCAGGGAGTTGCACTATTAGTTATGTGTAGCCTTGTTGGAAGAAGTATGTCACTGTGGAGGTATGCTTTCCTCCTGGTTGTGTGCAGATACCAGCCATTCCTGGCTGTAGAGATATCAAGATGGATAACTCTTGGCACCATATCTGCCTGGATGCTGCCATGCTTCCTGCCATGATGATAAAGGAGTGAACCTCTGAAACTGTAAGCTAGCCCCAATAACATGTTGTAATTTGGGAGCTAAATTGATGACTCAGAGGTTAAGAGCACTGGCTGTTCTTGAAAAGGTCCTGAATTCAATTCCCAGCTACCACATGATGGCTCACAACCATCTATAATGGGATTTGATACCCTCTTCTGCCATGTAGGCATACATGCTATAAAGAATTCCCTACACCTAATGGATCAAACTTAAAAAAAAAGATTTTTTTTACAGGGTTTCTGGAAACTGTAACTAAGAAAGCCTCCTCAACTATTAGAGAAGAGCCCATCCCAAATGATTTAATCTGTTTAGAGACATGTGTTTGTTCTGGAAATCAGTAACTGAGACAAAGTTTTTCAAGTATTATGATGATTCCTTGAGTGTGCCCTGTTATTGTTATTACTGGTGAAATAATTGACATTCTCCTGGGAGGTTAGGTCACAGGATCACTGCCTCACATCTCAGTTCTGGCTGCCTCCCTCCACAAACCGTTAGTAGAGTGTCTGCCTGGCCCACTCTCTTGACAGTAAGAAAATTTCAGGTGAGCATTTTATACTTTGGTCTGTGAGGGGCAGTTTGTAAGCAAGGAAGTGGGTCAGGGGACAGGACAAGTGGTTTTTATCAGAATAAAGTGATTCTTCTAAACTGGAAACTGAGAGATGAAGAAGTTATACAGAAAAAGGGAAAGAATTAGTTAGTCTTCTGAGGACTTTGTGGAGAGCCAAAATCACAGACTAATTTCTGGGTGCTCTTCAAATTTTAAAAATTACTTTCAATTAATATTTATTATTGTATATTCTTGTTTTATTGATATGATATTATATCATATACAATAATATATACTTAATATTATTTACTTAAATATATATATTATTTATGTATCACTATTGTAGGATGTTTTCCCTGAGTATATGTCTGTGGATAGCACAGGTGTCTGGTACCCATGGAGGCCAGAAGAAGGAACTGGAGTTATAGATGATTGTGAGCCATTTGGTTGCTGGGAATAAAATCTTAGTTCTCTGGAACAGCAGCCAGTGCTCTTCAACACTGAGCCACTTCTCTAGGTACCTCCCCACCCTGTGCTTTAAATTACTTCTATTCAGTTCTAATTCTTCAGTTTGGGAAGTTGTGTCAAGTCATAGAGTGGGGTATGTTTTGATATTCTAATATACTTTTAAAAAGGATGTGTGTGTGAGTGTGTGTGTTTGTGTGTTTGCATACACTTGACATTTCAGTAGTTGATTGTCTTTTCCCATCCTTTCTGGAAAGGGTCTTTTACTTTCTCTGGTGCTGTGGACTAGCTGGATTTGGAGCTTCAGATTGATTCTTGTGTCTCTGCCTCTTATCTCTCTGTAGGAGTGTTGGGATTACAGATACATAAGTCACTGCATCCAGCTTTCCACGTGAGCTTTAAGTACCACATTTAGGTTGTCAGGTGTCAAGTTTGTATAGCAAGCACCTTGTGTGTGTGTGTGTGCATGAGTGTGTGTGTGTGTTTGTGTATGTGTGTGTGAGAGAGACAGAGAGAGACAGAGAAACAGAGAGGGGGAGAGAGAGAGAGAGACAGAGAAGGAGAGATAGGGTCTCTATAATCTAACTCTAGTTGCCTTGGAACAAAAGCTGTAAACCAGCAGGCTGGCCATAAAGTCACAGAGACCCATCTGTCTCTGGCTCCCTGTACCAGTATGCCTGGCTGCTCAAAGCAGTTTTGTCAGCTAATTTCCCTGTCTTCTAAAACAGTTTTGAAATATGTCTGCCAACAGTTCTACTCTCCATATTCAAGTTTGGTAATGATACTCCTGCAGGCTTCTGTGTGGTGCTAATGGGTAAGTTGTGTTTTTTGAATCCCGAATTGAGGGCACTTCTGCTCTGAGCATTATCAATTCTATCAATACAGTCAGAGTGACTGTGTGAGGACATGCCACACCTGGTGACTAGGATTGGGTTTAGTCTGCCTTCCTTCACGAATTAAGAGACAAATCTTTCAGGGAAAAGTAGATTAATTGTCTTAGAGATTTAAAAAAATTATGTGTACGTGTCTGGGTATGTACAGGTGCCAACAGAGCTCATCAGATATCCCTGTAGCCAGAGGCTGTCATGAACTACCTGATGTAGGTGCTGGGACCCAAATTCAGGTCTTCTGCAAAGCTGTAAGTGCTCTTAACTGCTGAGCCATCTCCTCAACCAAACCCTAATATTGTTGTTGTTGTTGTATTTTCTGTACTCAGGATTGAACAGTGTCATGGATGTTTGACTAAGTGTTTTACCAATGAACTGTAGACTCTGACTACAGATTTCTTTATATTGAAAAAAACTGGAATTCAACTGTTATCTGAGCTGCATTAATGAATGATTTTTTTTATAAAAAGATTTATTTATTTATTTAATGTATGTGAGTATACTGTTGCTGTCTTCAGAACACGGGATCCCATTAGAGATGGTTGTGAGCCACCATGTGGTTGCTAGCAAGTGAACTCAGGACCTCTGGAAGAGCAGTCAGTGCCTTTAACCACTGAGCCATCCCTCCAGTCTCTTACTGGATGATATTTATTTTCCTTTTCATGTATTTTATTTGAGACAAGCTCTCACATATCCTAGGCTACCCAATAACTTTGACACTAGAATAATCTCATTTGTTGTTTTCCCATTCATAAAACTGCTATTTTTTGTATATTTCTGGTTAGTTAAGTTTCTTATTGTTTTAAAGCAAAATCTCAAACGTTCATTTTATCAAATGAAGCCTCAGAAAAGCTGTGGTGAAAGCTTGCTAGCTCAGAGAGGCAGAGAAAATACCCAGTTAACACTCCTACTTAACCTATATCCCTGAAGGAAAAAGCTCCTCCATGCTGTTTGAAATATCCTTTAACTTAAAGACCCTCCTTTTTCCCCCTGGGTTTTCCTGTTTACTCTGTGTCAACTGGTTGCTTACTCTGCCTCTTGACCTATTGTTGACTTTATTTACCTCTTGTTTTCAGAAAACTCTTGGGTTAAAGCTGTGTGCTAGGGCTGAGCCACTCCACCACAATGCTTTTTAGTTCTCAGTCTTGGGGTTCACAGTGTAATCAAATATCCTGTACCAGTTTCTCCTGTGCAATAATCTTCTATGTACGGTTTGTATACCTCTGTTTGGCATGTGGTCATATGGTGAATATGATCCATCTTGGAACAGATGGAAAACACTTTACTAGTTTGGAGAAGATATTTTTATTAGTTTTGAGAATTTAGTATAATGTCTTTTCATTATATTCACCCCCACGTTTCATCCCATTTTATACTCATCCAACTTTCAAAAAACGATTTATTTATTCATGTATTTTATGTATGAGTAGTGCTCTGTCTTCATGTCCATCAGAAGAAGGAATCAGATGCTAAAACAGATGGGTGTGAGCCACCATGTGGTTGCTGGGAATTGAACTCAGGACCTCTGGAAGAACAGTCAGCTGTCTTTACCACTGAGCCATCTCTCCAACCAAGCTCACCCAACTTTTTGTCCTTATTGGTTTTAATCCATTGAGTCTGATTACTGCTGTCCTTATACCTTTAGATGTATGGTCATCCACTGGTGTACGGTTGACCTAGAAGGGACCATACCCTGCAAGAAAACTGGCTCCTCTCCAGTAGTTATTAGTTTGCAGATAACTCCTCAGCTAGGTATGGTGTTTCATGTCCATCTCCCTCCTCTATGTTGAGATTTTGTCTGGCTTGAGCTTCCACAGTACTTGTACTTTCTGTCAGAATCTCTGTGAGTTCACATGTGCAAGTGCCCTGTTACATCTAGAAAAAAATTTGTTTACTCTCTCTTCGTGTGTGTATGTGTGTGTGTGTGTGTGTGTGTGTATGTGTGTGTGTGTGTGTTTTCCATAGTGCAGATAAGGAGGTCAGAAGACAACATATAGGAGTTGGCCCTCTCCTTCCAGTATATGGGTCCATGGGATGGAATTTTGTTTTTTTGGGTTGTCAGGTTTGGTAGCAAGTATCTTTACCCACTGAGTCATCTCACTTGTGTAGAGGTGACATTAGAAATACTGGTTTCCTCTACTGTACCGAGTCCTCTTCACTTGTAGAGCAAAAGCAGCCAAGTGTTGTCTTGATAGAACTGTTGTAGGAGTTATATGTAAGATAGCAATGGAATCTTACATGAATTTATTTCACAAAATTTTGATACACTCATTACTCATAA
>JANHMN010000003.1:22533154-22557157 GCA_030674055.1 Rhabdomys pumilio | reverse complement strand
TTTGCCCAAGCCACATGTTCAAAACTGATACAAAGAGCTTAAGCAAAGAAGTTGAGAGCCTTGCTGTACAAAGTGTCAGGCTGGCTGCTAGGAGGAAGACCATGGGAGGAAGGGAGCCAGATCATAGATGCAGCCTATTCCTACAAACATAATCAAAGAAGAGAAACAAATAAATTCGATTTTTTTGAAGACAGAAGAGAGATTGAATGAAAAAAGAAAGCTTTAAAGATATTTAACAGTCTTGCCAAGACAAATTCTCAAAATCGTTAAACATGGTCTACATGATTTTGTTGGAATTGTTTTTGATGGTTTGACATAAATAGAATGTGGAAATAGGATTATAGAGTAAGTAGTCATAGATAATCAACATTGAGTCATTTAATCTTAAAATAAAGTTAGATCGAAAACAGGAGATATGAAACCTAACCTATCTCAGACAGTAGAAACTTAGGCCTTGAGAATTATATAAAGAGAAAGGACATAATACAACATGTATCAACAAAGTTGTTAATTCACAGTAAGGTGATTAATTGTACATATATGTACAACACAGAACTGATCATAGCTTTGATCTTAACAAAAGAAGTAAGGAAATTTCCTGTCCCTGCCCAATCAATCTCAAACACAAAAAAACAACTATAATAACTGTGGTAGTGGGTTTAAACAATGTACCCCACTAAATTGTATGTCAGGAAATCAAGAGTCCAATAGAGCCACCCTGGAAATTCAGGTGGTGATGTCTCCTTCAGCATTGAGAACTTCCCAAGTCATATTTGCTCATTGATCTCTTCCAGTTTGAAGGCAATTGTGAAGCATCTTCATGTTTCCTTCATATTTCCTGCAAAGAAAAAATATGCTTCTCAGGAGGTTTTTCCTTCCTGGATTTGATATTGTTGTCTATTTGTTTAATCAGTCTTTCTGGCAGCCAACATGCAACATCTGCAGTTTGAGAATATATGCAAACAGAACCTCTTCCTGAGATAAGTACTGAATCTGGCCCATTCCATGTTCCAGTTAATGGGTCTTTCCAGAGGACTGTTGAAAATTCTTTTTGGTATCAGGATGCCAGAATCTATCTGCAGCAGATTGTCCTTCAGAATCTAAAGTTTAAAAATTAAAAATTTCTGGGGGATCCCTTGGTAGGGTACATTCCACTTTTTTAATTTTTTCAAATTGATCTTTCACTAGCAACTGAGAAGCTTGTAAATTTTTGGTAGTTAGGGACCACTGATCCACCCAGACAGATGAGTCCCCCTTCCAGGTGATGGGATCTGCACAATGCCCTAGGGGTGCAGCTGAATCAGTAGCCCCCATCAAAAATACCCAAAGCCTCTTTTTTCATTGTTACCATAAACCTCAATAGGATGAGTAATTCCATCTTCACTTTTTCCTAATTCTTTCCCTGGGGAAAATCCAGAGTTTATCATTTGAGCTGTAATTACTTCATTAGGGCTGCACATAAACAATCCCAACTGGGATAACAGATCTCAGCACAAGAGATTAATAGGAAGGCCCGGGATGACATAGGGTTGTATATTCCCTGTATATCCTTCTCAATCTTTCCACATCGGCAACTTAGAGCTTTGCTGTGGATTTTAACTTTGGCCAATCCCCCTTAAGTTGGTTAAGGTTAGGCTCAGAGACCAGGTGGCAGGCCAATTGCTTTGTTTTAGGATAGTCACATCAGCTCCTGTATCAACCAAGCCTTGGAATGCCTTTCCATCAAGCCAAATTATCATCATAGGTTTTTGTTTAACTATGGGCTGTACCCAATATGCATCAGAGAAACCAAAGCCTTGATCCCCTCTTTTAGGATTCTTATACTTGTGATTAGTAGGGTACAATGGAAGTAACAATAGTTGAACTATCCTCTTTCCTGTAGGAATGGTGACTATATTCTGAATTGCCTGTGTCATTACCTCAATTTCACCCTGATAATCATTATCTATAACTTCAGGAAAAATTTGTAGTCCCTGCATAATAGTACTGCTTCTTCCCACTATCAGGCCAAACACATTTGGATTGAGCAGTCCAAACACTCCAGTGGGTAAGGCCTGAGGTCCCATTTCTGGGGTTAATACTGTGTGGGTGGCAGAACTGAGGTCCAGTCCTGTGCTTCTTGGTGTTGCTCAACTAAGTTCAGAAATGGATTGGTGTTTGCTGGTATGTCACTGACTGCTCCATAAGCCTGTTTTGGCTTGCGTAGGTTCGGGTCCTGGAACTGGCCCCTGTTCCCGTTTCCTGATTATGGGAAAGGGTGTTTCCTTGTGCTTCTGTCTTGAATCTACATTCACTAGCCCAATGCCTTCCATGTTTGCAACTTGGGCAGAGCCCAGGCTGTTTGCTGGGCTGTCTCTGGGTTTACTCATTTTCTACCTTGCAATCTCTTGCAAAGTGTCTAGGCTTGCCACATTTACAATAGGCCTTTTTATCTCTTCTTGCCAAAAATTCTCTTATTGACTGTCCTTGCATGGCAGTGCCATAGCTAAATCCTGATGGTAGGAGGGACCTATGTCAGAACAGAGTCTGATATACCCGATAAGGTCTGGCTTTTTCCTATAGGGTCTAATGGCTGCTTGACAGGCAGAATTGGCATTTTCATATGCAAGTTGTTTCACATAATCTACACCTGCCTCTGCATTACCAAAAATCCTCCCTGCTGTTGTCATTAATTGATGAACAAAGTCAGAAAATTGTTCATCAGGCCCTTGCCTGACTGTTGTTAAAAATGCACCAGGGTCTCCCTTTGCTGGAAGATCATGCCAAGCCTTCATGGCTGCATTTTGAATTTGAGCATATAAACCTGGGTCATATTGCATCTGGTTATCACTAGAAGCAAATTGCCCTTCTCCTACTAAGGCATCAAAGGATCAACCGTTGCCTTCCTGAATATTTCTACTAGCTGTCTCTTTACAATTCTCCTGATATTCTGATTTCCAAATAAGATAGTCTCCACCACTATGAACTGCTCTCACTAACGTATTCCAATCACTAGGAGTCAGCCACTCCTCTGTCACAGACTCTAAAATTGCAAGAGTAAATTTAACAGTGGCACCGTATTGAGATATGGCATTCTTTAATTCTTTAATAATTTGAAAATTAAACCCTGTGTGATGTCTCCAAGCAACTCCTTGAGCGTTTCTGGTCTCTGATATAGGGAAAGCCTCAGTGTTTCCCTTCTCTGGCTGATCTGTAGCTGAAGTAAAACTAGAGGATAGGGACTGCTTTTGGACACCTGGTTGAGGATTTTCATCCAGGGGATTTTCACAGTTGGCATCTTGAGACCTCTTCCCTGTCCTTATTATTTATAGCAGATTAATTAAGTCCTGATTCTATTTTTCCAACTCTATTAGTTGTTTAAAAATAGAAATTTTATCCTGTAACTCTTTTCTAGGATCTACAACCACTGTCTCTACAATGGGAGTCTCTGGAAGTGGAGGTGCACTGGGAGAGGGCCTTTCAGAGTCGAAATATTTAACTGCCTCTTCCCCTAAGCCTTGTTGCCAAGTCATAAGCTTCTCTTTATGTTGTAATTGTAATATTGCAGTGTCTGTCTTATGTTGATGTGCTAACTTTAGTAAATTATCTTCTATACTTTGTTTCCAAATTTTATCTCTATCTCCTTGCTGTTGCTTATTTTGACCAATAAAATCCTGTACCTTTAGTTCTAGTGTTACTTGTAATCTCTTTTCCAAGGCAAGGAATTTTTTATCTAGGGCCCTATCTTCTGAGAAAACATAGTAAACCAAGAGAATAAATATTGCCAAACTGATAACTGATAAGGTGTCTATGTTCCCTAAGTTTATTCCTATCAAACCATTTGAAATATCATCAATAAAGCACAAAAATATCCATTGTTTTGGTCATCTTTAAGTATCAAAAGTTTACTTGGTCCGGAGCTCTCAATTCACTGTTTCTGCCTGAAAAACGACCTCACAGGCAGCTTTTACAGGGCACTGAAACTTTGTAATATCTTTGTAGGCCCTCAGACCCACTCAGCTTTCAATAAACGCTGGTGGTACAGCCTAGAAGGCTGCTGAGCCATATTCAGAGATTAGGGTGCAATGAACATTTATCTCAGGTTAGTTAAGTCCTAAGTGAACTACTCTATTCCCCAGCTATGAGATTCCTTACAACCTGCAGATTTCTAAGCCATGATCTCCTCCTTCTTGTGCTTCCACCAACTGCTCTGCAAACACTCCACTTCCTATGTCATCTCTCTGGGTCTCTGTTCCCTCTGCCTCTTGTTGAGTGCCAAAAATGTTGCAAATGGCTCTGCTCTACCTGGCTTGAGACAAAAGACTCAACAAAAAATGTTCTGGCTTGCTCCAGTCTTCAGGTCAGGGTCCAGAGGAAGAGAGAAATGGGGATAAGGGGAAGAGACACTAGGAATGGGGACAAGACACAGGTTCTGATCCAGTCTCAAATCTAGTCTTGAGTCCTTTATTGAAGGGAAATATGGGGTATTTATACACTTTTGCCATGCCCCTTGTAGGCACGTGGATATGATGTAAGCCTTGGAGGCGTGGCTAGCATGTGCACCTTACAGGCATGGATAGCTGCTTTCTAGCTGCTTTCTGTTAAAAGTCGGCTCACAACACCCAAACATCATGTGTCCTCTCAAGTGTGGGATACTGAGCTATGAGAGACAGCTGGGCACCTGGTCGAATGAGCTTTTGAACTCAGAGACCCCTTGGGACAGAAGGCGTTCAGCTCTGTTCCTGGGCCCCTTGCTCTCTCAGCTTCCACCCTTCACAGCCCCTCCCACAGAGAGAGTTCTATGGCTATGGAGCACATAGGAATAGTGTCCCAGGCTCTCCTCACATGCATATGAGGCATCCCTAAAATCTCAGACCAAGCCAATGGGATTACCTGCTGCTAAAAACTTCACCTACCCCAAACTATATATATTGAGCTTGATTGAGAAGTAAAAGCATGGGCAAGAATCATACAATTGTTCAAGAGCTTCTGTAGTGGATACTCCCCTCTTCACCAGCTAGCAGGGGTTGGGGTAGGGCCCTCACTGGCTCGAGAGCTGTTAACACTGGGCAATAGATCTGCTCTCTTTCCCTGCTATCTAGCCGGCACTTCCCAGCTTGGCAAAGAGCTGTAACACTTCAGAAGAAACTGGCTCTCCCGGAGTACCTGTGGGGTTCTCCTCTCTGTGCTGCAGAGAGGACAATAGGCTGCAGCAGACCTTCCCAGGCAACACTCTACCCTGGATCACCCACAGGTAGGGGCAGTGGCAGAGACAAAGGCTGTTCGCACCCTGTCCTCTGCCAAGCAGAAGATTTTGTGGGACCCCATCTGGAGCTGGGTCCAACACTCGAGCATCTGCTCCAGCAAAGTGCCACATACCCTTTTGCAAGACAGATTTCAGAAAAACATCAAATGTCTGTTCTCAACAAAACATCCTCTCATGTGTCTGCCTCAACAAAACATCCTATCATAAGACAATTTCCTGAAAATATCACAGAATACAACAATCAGAAACTTCCTTTCAGACCACCCGTTGTGATTATGGAAAAGAGCAGTGCAGCATATTAAAATGGAGGTGAGAGCATAGACAGCCAAAAAGGGAGACACTGTAAGAATGTTCTGGGTGGCACTGGATTCAGAAGAGGTTCTGATGAAAGTATGAAAGTAGAGATTATTTTGAACCCTCTGCTTTTATCTGTAAACAATGCCAATTATGGTGCCACTGGAACAGGCAATCAACACAGAAAGGAAGACTTCAGGGCACATTACCAATGAGGCATAGAGTAAATCACTGAAGTCATTACTTTCTATAAAGGAACAGTATCCATAATCCTCATATTGTTCTCATATTTTTTATTTCTTTTGAAAAATGTGTACAGAAAGAAAATGAAACTAATCAACATGTGCAAGACCTCGAGGAGAGAAATGGAGGAGTCAGTGAACTTGGCAGCTTCCACTTTCTGATCCTTCCAATAGAATTTCCTGAACTGATGGTAATTATTTGGAAGACACTAACCAGTCAGGTAGTTCAAATGGACACTCTTCTACCAAATCCTTGAATGGACAATAGGATCTTACATCCAACCTTATTAAGGAACTCCTCCAACTCACCACATTGACATTATTTGAGGCACTCATGAAGAGAGAATGATCAAGGTTTTTGTTGTCATTAGTTGCATGAGAATGTAATCTGTGGGTTTTAATGTATATTTTCTGTAATAACAGTCAAGATATTAGAACACAAAAGAGGAATTTCCCCAAATTCCAGTTGTAGTTTGCAATTAAAACAAATAATTCTGTTGCCATATTCCAGATGTCCATTTTGTGACTCAGAAATGTTTTTTTTTATTCCAGAGAAATATGGCCACAGTATTTCTCTGGTTAAATGAATTGTTGCCTTAGTTGTAGGAGAATACCTTTAATCCATGGAGATACTGAGAGGAAGAAACAGAAGTCCATTTAACCTTAACAGTACAATGTTAGTGTAGACCACATGAAAAAATTAAGACAAAGATGGTTATTATCCATGACTCTTACTATACATTTCTCAATACCTTGGAATTCACATATCTATGGAAGGAGAGAGGAGTTCCCTAGAAAATGCACCATACAGGATGATGATGTTGAGAAAAGAAAAAAAGCAGTGGGCAATATAAACAATCAAAATGTAAACTAATCAAAATATATTCTGATTTTTGTTAGTCATATGTAAAAAAAAAAGTCAACTTCAATAACAACCACAAAAATTATATGAAGCAATTTGGGTTTTTTCCAACAAAAATATTTTATTGATTACTTGAGAATGTTTCATAATTCTCTCTAATCACACTCACTTCCCTCTGTTTCCAGGTCAACCACTCTGACTCTTCCCATGAAGAAAATAAAAAGTAATATATACTAGGTCCAACTTGTGTTACTCATATATTCACTTCAGTTTTGCCATATCTTAAATAAAGCAATACACAATGTTTAGCTCATATAAAGTCACAAGATAAATAAAGAAAAATATATAATACTGTTCTAATGTACCTATAATTATCTGACAGGCCAAATTTGTCTCTATCATTTCTCATCCAGATCTTTCTTTGGTTTAAGATAAAATTGATTCTCCTTCTTTTACCCTGTCAATGAAGAATCCCTTAAGAGAGCTCCTGATCATGTTGTATGCTTTAATGTTCAGAATGTTCCAGCTAACTACATGATTGGGGATCTGTAATACTGTTTGATTGCTTTGCTTCCTCCTGCCAACTGCCAACCACAATGCATGTTCTGGCCTCTTTAGCTTTAAAACTTCCATGTAAAATGCTTTATAGGGTGCTGTATGATGTGATTCCCTTTATGCAGCCAGCAAGTCTGCTAAATACAGTCTCAGAATGTGAACTTCTGTTTGGCTCAGTGGTATTTGGGTCACTAACCCATAATTATTGTTGATTTGAAAAAACTATTTAAAACAAAAATTGTATCAGAATGATGGTCCAACTGTACTTAGTATTAAATTAAATGGTAATTCTGAAAGATTACAACATGTAAACCTACATAAACACTTCAGGTCAGGACTGAATTAGCAAAGTCAGTATTACTCAAATTTAAAATCATTTCTTACCTGATCATAGTGTGGATCAACACCTAATAATCAGTGCCAGTGCTGAGGTCCCACTGATTAGAGTGATATGTACTCACTCATAACTGTATATTAACATTAAATACAGGATAACCATCCTATAATCAATAGGCTGAGAGAAGCCAAATAGCCAATAGAGTCCAAGGGAGGATGACTGAATCTTTCTTAGAAGTGGAAATATAATAGATATCAGAGGTGGGTTGAGGAAGGAAACTGAGTTATGGAAGGTAAATATAATAGGGAAAGATGGGGAAGATCATATGTAGGGAGAGCAGGAGAGAGAGAAGGGAGATAGGCAGTGAGTCTGACAATCCCTAGGATCTGTCAGAGAAGTAGGACAGTGAGAGACACTTTAGAGCATCTATGAAAGCAACTTTTACTGAGATACCAAGTAGTAGGTGTTATGGAACCTGAATTGTCAATTTCCTGCAGAAAGGCAGGACTCCTAGTGGAGGGATAAGAACAGTAACCCACCTAAAATATCTTTGACCAAAATGTGTCCTACTCACAAAATGTGCAGGGGAAAATGTAGAGCAGAAACTAAGGGCATGACTAACCAATAATTGTACTAAATTGAGACCCATCTCATAGGCAAGAACAAATTCCTAACACTCTTAGCAATACTCTGTTATGCTTGCAGACAGGAATCTAGCGTAACTGTCCTCTGAAGGATTCCATGCAGGAGCCAATGGAAAGAGATGAAGAGACTCACACCCAAATACTAGATGGAACTCAGAAAGTCTTAAGAGTTGGGAGAATGATTGAGGGACATGAAGAAGATGGTGACTCCACAGGAAGACCAAAAGTGTCAACAAACCTGGACCTCTATGTAATCCCAGAGACTGAATCATCAACCAAAATTTGAGCACGAGCTGGACCTAGGCCCCCTGCACATATATAACAGATGAGCACCTTAGTCTTCATGCGGGTCACACAAAACCTGGAGCAGAGACCATTCTTGAGCCTTTTGCCTGCCTGCCTGCCTAATTGAAAGGTTTTATCAGGCTTCAGTGGGAGAGGGAGTGTCAAGTTCTGCATTGACTTTAGTTGTGGGGTAGATGATAGAGGGTGACCCCAAGAGGGAGCCTTCCCTTTCTCAAAAGAGGAGAGTGTGGAGTGAGGAGGACTTAAGTGAGGAGGAAAGAAAGGCCTGATTTGGGATTGAAAAATAAATAAATAAATAAATAAATAAATAAATAAATAAACAAATAAAATTAAAACTACATTAAAAAAACAGATTCACTGAATTTCACAGAAAGAAACGTGGGGAATCATCTTAAACAAAGAAGCTAAGGATAAGACTTTCTGAAGAGAACACCATTACTACAGGCAGTAAGATCAACAATATAATGGCCTAATGAAACTTGGTACTTTCTGTACAGCAAACAACACTGTCATTCAGAAAAAATGACAGTGTTTTATAAAATACTGAGTCAGAAAATGCTTAATAATATTGACAGCAACAAATCCAACTGCGCCCAAATCTCCCAGTAAGGAAACTAGCATTCTAAAGCTAAGTGCATAAAAACATCTGCAAATACAAATTACTTAATGAAGCTAAGAAAGCAAAAAGAATTGGAGAAAATCAGTACTTAAAGAAAGTCAAGGTTGAAGAAAACAAATAAAACTACTTAAGACCTGAAAATATAAATAAATGCAGTAAAGAAAATATGAACTGAGGGAATTCTGGAAACTTAGGAAGTTGTAGAGAAAGCACAGAAGCAAGCTTCACTAACACAACAAAAAAAGATGGAAGATTAACAAACCTCAGCATTTTTAGGTTTTCTAGAGTAGTGAATATCTGTCTGTCTGTCTGTCTGTCTGTCTATATGTGTGTGTGTGTGTTTGTATGTGTGTGTTTGTGTGCCAAAGAATATTTATGTATATATAAATTTTCACACATATATATTTCTGAAACAAAACATCCATGAAATCTGGGACACTATGAAAAGACAAAATCTGAGAAGAATAGGAATTAAGGAAGGGGAATAATGCCTGTTGAAGCCCAAAAGAAATATTTTCAACAAAATCATAGAAGAAAAAAATCCTACCCAAATTAAGAAGATGCTTATAATAGTACAACAGAAACTACTAAATAGATTGAATGAGAAATAAAGGGTACCTTGCCACATAATAACCAAATCATGAAACATACAGAGCAAAGAACAAAGATTAAAAGCTATAGAAGAAAAATAACAAGTAACATATAAAAGTAGACCTATGAGAACTGCACCTAACATTTCAGTGGAGACTTTAAAAGCCAGAAGAGTCTCAGAAGATGTGCTGTAGATGCTAAAAATCACAAATACCAGCCAGACACTATACCCTCCAAAACCATTGGAACCATTGTAGTTGTGGAGAAAGGAATATTACAAGATAAAGTAAAATTTGAGTAATAACTTTTTGCAAATTAGGGCCCATAGAAGGTGCTAGAAATAAAACTCCAAATTAAGTATAAATAGAGACAAGAGAGGTAAAAATAACTCCTTGTTTTCTACCAGAGCATTAAAGATTAAAGCTGGATGTCAGCAGGAACAGACATAAAAGAAAGCTGTGTTCTCATGAAAAGTGACCAACTCTCTTCTGAATAAAGATTAGATCAAAAGAGAAATAAAGAAAAAAAATAAAGGCTTTCTAGAATTCAATTAAAATTAATGTGAGAGCCGGGCAGTGGTGGCACATACCTTTAATTAGAGCACTTGAGTGACAGAGGCATGTAGACTTCTGAGTTCGAGGCCAACCAGGGCTAAACAGAGAAACCCTGTCTCAAAAAAAAAAAATAATAATAATGTGCAACTTGCACAATCTTATGCCAAGAAAAAGCAGTGGTAAGAAGAAAATTCATAGGACTAAGTGCCTAAGAAGGATTAGAGAGATATCATACTGGCAACTAAATAGCACACATGAAATCTCTAGAACCAAAAGTAGCATGCCAAAGTAGTATAATTTACAAGAAATAATCAAACTGAACACTGAACAATACCCATAATCAATGAAGCAAAGAACTGGTTCTTGAGAAAGTCAACAACATAGAAAAACCCTTATGCAAACTAACTGAAAGTCAGAGAGTATCCTATTTATCAAAATCAGAAAGAAATGGGGAGAATAACAACAGACATAGAGAAGATCCAGAGAATCATAATGATACATTTTAAAAACCGGCACCCCACTAAATTGGATTAACTAAAAAATATGAATAATTTTCTAGATAGGTACCACTTTCTAAAGTTAAATAAAAATCTGATAAATAATATAAATTGACTTATATCTCCTAAGGGAATATAATAAATCATTTTAAGTCTCCCAACAAAAACGAGCCCTTGACAAAATGGTTTTAATGAAAAATTCTACCAGGATTTGAAAGAAGACTTAATTCTACCACTCTTTAAGACTCAAATCCCTTCCTCCTACTTAGTAGTACTATAGCATCCACACTTTGGTGTGACTTTTTTCTTGGGTTTCATAGGTCTGCGAGTTTTATTATAGGTATTCCGAACTTCTTTTTGGCTAATATCCACTTATCAATGAGTACATACTATGTTTGTTCTTTGGTGACTGGGTTACCTCACTCAGGATATTTTCAAGTTCCATTCATTTACCTGTGAATTTTATAAAATCATATTTTTGACAGCTGATAGTATTTCATCGTGTAAGTGTACCATATTTTCTGTGTCCTTTCCTCTGTTGAGGGACATCTGGGTTCTTTCCAGCTTCTGGCTATTATAAATAAGGCTGCTATGAACATAGTGGAGCAGGTATCCTTGTCATATGTTGGAGCATCTTTTGGGTATATGTCCAGGAATGGTATAGCTGGGTCCTCAAGTAGAACTATTTTCAGTTTTCTGAGGATCTTCCAGACTGATTTCCAGAGTGGTTGTATCAGCTTGCAATCCCATCAGCAATGGAGGAGTGTTCTCCTTTCTCCACATCCTCACAAGCATCTGCTGTTGCCTGAGTTTTTGATCTTAGGCTTTCTGACTGCTGTGAAGTGGAATCTCAGGATTGTTTTGATTTGCATTTCCCTGATGAGTAAGGATATTGAATATTTCTTCAAGTGCTTCTTAGCCATTTGAAATTCCTCATCTGAGAATTCTGTTTAGCTCTGTACCTCATTTTTCATAGGGTTTTTTTGGTTGTCTGGAGTCAGTAGGGGGAAAATAATCACTGGGAAGTAGATGAAGAGAGGGTTCTTGGAGGAAAAAGGAGGGGAAGGGAAAAGAGGGGTAGTTCAGATATGAGAGGAGATGGGGGAAAAGTACAGAGGGTCAGAAATTTGAAAGTAGGTGTACAAAAGTGGGAAAGGGGGAACTGTGTTCAGCCACTAGAAAGTCCCAGATGCTAGGGATCCAAGAGGTTCCCAGGACACAACATGGAGGACTTTATGCAAAATACCCAACAAAAGGGAGATAGATTCTATAGAGACCATATTCAGTGAATAGGCACTGCCTCCAGTTGAAAGATGGGGCCACCCATCCACTTCAAATATATTAATCCAGAATTTCTCCTGTGAAGAGGTGACAGAAGGCAGCTATCATCCTTGCAGCCATATTGAGCCATATATCCTGACAAGAGACTTGTTTACAATACCCTACAACAGCTGAGCACACTCTGATAATGTCTTGTTTTAGATACCCGGGATTTTTTCTTGGGTGTGTGAGACTTAAAGGTGTGATTTAGAGCTGAGACTTGAGTGTGTGACTTAACGGTCTGATTTAGAGATAATACCTAAGGGCATGACTTAAAGCATGGCTTAAAAGTGAGACATGTAAAAGGCTAAAGGCAGACAGAAAAAATTAGTAAGCACTTGAGACTCAAGACAGGAAAGTAGGCATTAGACACTAGGATTAGACACTTGTACTCGAGACAGGTGTAAGGCCCCCACAAAGGGAGGACCTCACCCAAGCCTCAGGAATTCAAGGCCACTCAATAACTCAAAAACACATCAAACTTGATGCAACAGCAAGAGGTATATTTTGATCAGCATGCTGAGGTCAAGACCCTTGACCCATGCAGGGCAGTGGGGTCTGACCCCCGCACTTTGGAGGGAGAGAAAATTTAAAGGCAAAAACCACAAGGAAAAAAACCACAACTGGGGGGGACCACAACCGAAGGGGAGTAAAGGGGGGTTATTGGAAAGCACTTGTGGAAAGTCCCAGCCCATTATTCACTTTGTGACAGGGTCCAAGGAACAGTCATGGGGAACATTTTGTATAGGCTATTCTCCAAGAGCCTATTCATAATCAACCATCTATCTTGTGGCCAGCCAAGTTCCTGAAACACGGGGTTCACGGCCAAGGTGAACTGCACTCTTGGTTCTGCTCAGCCTGCTAGGAGTTTTTTATTAAAGGCACTTGGAAGAGAACTTGGAACTGGGAAAGAGACTAGAAAGTTGGAACAGAGATTAGCACTTAATATTTATTACAGAGGAACTAGGAATTAGGACCTGAAACGTGGTACTAGGAACTAGGGACTTGGAAAGAGAGAAGAGGGACTGAAGAATAAACTAGATTGAATCATACTCTGTCTGGTCTCCATTCCTCGAGTGCATCCTCACTCTCTCTCTTGCTGAACCCCAACCCTCAGACCAGAGCAGCCTGGGGCAGTAACAATTTAGCCCCCAAGGCTTTTTGGCAGTGCTGGTTCCAACATTGATAGAGTGGTCCCTGACATTTTGGCCTCCAAATGTGGGGTTGCTCAGGCCTCAACATTCTCCTGTCAAAGAAAATGGAGGGACAAAGAGTAGAGCAGAACCTGAAAAAAAGGCCATCCAAAGACTCCAGCACCTAGGGATCATTCCAATTTGCTGATACATAACCAATTGTTGCTGATGCCAAGAAATACGAGCTGACAGGAACCTGGTATAACTATTCCCTGAGAGGCTCTGCCAGCACTGGACCAATACAGATGCAGATATACACAGCTAAAGCTTGGACTAAGTGTAGGAACTCCAATGGGGAAGTTAGGGCATGGACTGTAGAATTTGAGGGGTTTGTAACCTCACAGGAAGAACAACCACCCAGATCTCTCAAAGCTCCCAGGGACTAAACCATGAACCAAAGAGTACACAGTGGGTACCCATGTCTCCAGCAAGATATGTAGCAGAGGATAGCCTTATCTGGAAACACTGGGAAAGGAGCCCCTTGATCATGTGGGGCTTGATGACCCAGGATAGGGAACACTAGGCTGCTGAAGCAGGTGTGGGTGGATATGTAGGGGAGCACCCTCATAGAGCCAGGGAGAGGGAGAAGGGAATAGGATACTTGTGGAGGGGAAACTGGGAAGAGGAATAACAATTAAAATGTGAATAAATTAAATAACCAAAAAAGTCAAATCTCAACACCTAGAAAAAAAGTTTAGATGGACAAAACGATCAATATTCAAGAAGTATTTTCTGACAAGGCAACACTCAGCAATCACATTCTCCTCAACACCGGAGAAGAAATGGAAACTCAGCAACAAAAGACCAACCCAAAACCAACAAGACAAGATCTCTTGAAATTAAAACCTTACTAGGCTCAGTTGCCGCATAAACATACAACCAATAACTGCCAGTAAAATGTTTCCCCACTAAAGCTCATCAAACATATGATAGCAGGCCCAGAAGATTTCAATGTAGCTAAAGCACAAGAAAAAGTCCTAAATCCACCCATTATTAATATTTTAGACATCTTTAAAAAAAATAAAAGTTCCCTTAAAGAAATCGATGAAACTAGAAACAGTGTAAGGAGATAAATCAGTTGAAGACAGAAAATTGGAAAGAGAAACAGTAATGAAAACATAAACTGAGGGAAATCTGAAAATGAATATTTTAGGACATAAAACAGAATCCTCACAGGCAATGTCATCAACAGAATAAAATACATGGTATAGATTCTCAGGCATTGAAGATATTATAGAAGAAACGGGTACATTTGTCAAAGAAACTGTTAATTAAAAAAATTCCTTGCACATAAACATACAGGAAATCATGGACATTGAGTAAAACCCAAATCCAAAAATAATACAAATAAAGAAAAAACAGGAATCCCTGGTCACAAAAAAAAGGGAAAAAGTTCAATAAAACCATAGAAGAAAATTTCTCTTATCTGAAGAAAGAGATGCCTATCAGGGTACAAGAATCATAAAGAGAATCACATAAACTGTGCCAGAAAAGAAAGCCCTCGGGGAACATAATATTCAACACATAGAATATGCAGAAGAAAGAAGGAAGATTAAAAGCAGCAATGGAAATATATTGAGTAATATATGAAGGCAAACCTATTAGAATAGCACTTGACTTTTCGAAGGAAATTATAAAAGCCTTGAATATCCTAATGCAAGTGGAGCACAAGAAGAGAATATTGTTATTAAATTCAATATTATAAAGATGGCACAATCCATTAAAGAGAACATGAATAAATCCCATAAGAAAGTACAGGAAAATACTATCAAAGAGGTGAATCATATGAATAAAACTGTCCAAGACCTGAAAAGAGAAATAGAAACAAAAAAAGAAAACACAAATTGAGGCAATTATGGAGATGAAAAACAGGACAGAAAACAGGAACTACAAATGTAAGCATCACCAACCAAGTATAAGAGATGGAATAGAGAATTTAAGCTGTAGAAGATTCAATAAGAAAAAAATCAATATATCAGTAAAAATGCAATGCCAAAATAGTTCACAAAGAGTCAGGGAAATTTGGAATAATATGAAAGACCAAACCTAAATAAATAAATAAATAAATAAGAATTTTAGAAGAAAAATATTCGAAGCTCAAAGGCTCTGAAACATCTTCAACAAAATTATAGAAGAAAATTTCCTTAACATAAAGAAAGAGATGCCTATAAAGGTGCAAAAAGGTTCTTTAACACCAAACAGATTAATTTAAGAATGAAATTCTCCCACCACATAATAATCAAAACACTAAATAGAGAAGAGTGAAAGAATTTTAAATATAACACAGGTAAAAGGCCAAATAATACATAAGCCAAACCTATCAGAATTTCACTCAATAACTTCTCAGGAGCATCTACTATAACACTTAATTTCCTCATTCTGTCCCTGGAATTCCAGAAATATTAATTTGCTTACTCCATTGTTATAAAAGATCTCTTCCTCATGAATTTATGGCTGTGCCAGCCACATAAAGTTTCAACTCCCCTGTTTGCTGTTCTGGCCCTTCACAGTTATTCCATCAGATACACTTTGTTTTACTCCTGATAATTTACCAATTCTTATAAATTGTGTGTAGTCCTTTTGAAGTGACTAATCTGGATTCCAAGATTTTGGGGAAAGTATACTAATATCAGTTCTTGTATTTACCAGACCTTCTTTGTCAATATCATTCATTTGAATCTCTGTTCATTAACTGTTTTTTTTTTTGTTTTTTTTTACAGAACATACATTTTCTAGTATTTCCAACAGCTCTTACTGTTTCTATTTGAGCGGCGCTGTTCTTACTATAAGGAAACAGCAACAGTTGAACAATTCTATCAACTGCATCAATTTTCATCTCCTTTCTCACATATGTCATGATTTTATTTCTCCATTGCTATCCCCATCTACTATACTGGGATGCAAAATAAATCCTTGAGAAGTTAATCCAATTCTTCCCAAGATTATAACCAGTGTTTTTAAGAGTAAAGGATCATAAACAACAGAGGTTAATTTACAATATTCAACTTATGGGGATAATGTAAGAGGCATTTCTGTGGACAGATCAAATGCTTCATTACCTTCTGTGGCATGTGTAAAATCAGAAATAGTTAATTTTTAATTTTTGGTTCATTGTTACTTTCTGGCTGACAAAAAGAAGATGGTTCATATTTTTTCTTATGGGTCCTCATGCTGACAAGCCCTTATGTCCATTTGCCAAAGGTAAGAGGTTATCTGTTATGTATCTCTTGGACTAAAAATTTTTTTGAACAATGTTTGCCCTTTCCACAGTGACTACATTACATGGGAAACCTTTGAGGTTTATAATAGCCAGAATCTGCTTGTTCTCTTGTAAGAACATCTCATTCTGTACAGTCAATGTATCTGATGTTTCGAGATCTTAATCTTCTTGCCCTACAATTCATTTGTGGATGGCCAAGGTCCCCATGATAAATGCATTGGATATTTTGATTTCTAAGACTATGGCTATGGCTTGCCCTATGGTATTAGCATGATACTCCTGAAAACCAATGCCAGTTGTTTCTCATCCTTTTGTCTGTTTGGGCTTCTCATGCTTTCACCGATGTAATTTCTTTCTTACACTCAGTATTCATGTTTTCAAAGGCTAATATTTCTATCAATATCTGTTTGGTTTCAGAGTCTGATATGGCTCTATTTACAGCCTAATCAAATCTCAGTATAAATTCATTGAATGCTTCTGCAAATTCCTGTGTTATCTTCATAAATAAGGTAGATTTACTTCCATGGCTTTTTTAGCATCTAATTATATGATCATTTTTTTTCTTTCAGTTTATTTACATGCTGGATTACGTTGATGGATTTTCATATATTCAACAAACTTTGCATCTCTGGGATGTAGTCTACTTATCATGGTGAATGATGCCTTTGATGTATTCCTGGATTCATTTTGCTAGTATTTTATTGAGTGTTTTGTTATCAATGTTTGTGAGGAAAATTAGGCTGAAAGTATCTTTCATAGTCAAATCCTTGTGTGGTTTAGGTATCATGCTTACTGTGGTCTCTTAGAATGAGTATAGCAATGTTCCATTTCTAATTTCTGGAATAGTTTAAGGAGTATTGGCATTACCTTTCTTTCTTTGAATGTCTGGCAGAATTCTGTGGTAAATCCATTTAGGCTAGGGCTTTGCGCATATTTTATTGTGGGGGGGGTGTGGTGGGTGACTTTTATTGACTGTGTTTATATCCTTAGGATTTATAGGATTATTCTGATGATTTACCTGATCTTGATTTAGCTTTAGTAATTGGTATCTGTATGGAAAACCATGCATTTCTAAAGATTTTCCAATTTTACAGAGTACTTTTGAAGATCAAATGATTACTTGAATTGCCTCAGTGTCCATTGTTTTGTTTCCCTTTTTATTTCTGACTTTGTTATTTTGGGTACTGTTTCTCTGCCATTTATTGTTTCAATAAGGGTTTGCCTATCTTGTTTATTATCTCAAAGAACCTGCTCACTGTTTATTCTTTGCATTACTCTCTTTGTTTCTAATTGATTCATTTTATCCATGAGTTTGATTATTTCTTGATGTCAACTCCTCCTAGGCTGTTTGCTACTTCTATTATTCTAAGGTCTTCAGCTATGCTTTTAATTCTTTATGTGAGAACTGCCCAATTTCTTTCCAATGGCACTTAGTGCTATGAAATTTTATCTTAGCAATGCTTTCATTGTGTCTCATAAGTTTGGGTATGTTGTCCCCCATTCTCATTGAATTCTAGCCTTGTTCCTTCCCTGATGCAGTGATCACTGATTAGAGAGTTGTTCAGTTTCCATGAACTGTTGTTTCTGTTGTTGTAAGTCCAGCCCTGATCTGTGGAGATCTGATTAGATGCATGGTGTTCCTTCAATCTTCTTGTATTAATTGAGACTTGCTTTGTAACCAATTTTATGGTCACTTTGGGTGAACTTCTGTGAGGTGCTGAGAATAAAGTATGTTCTTCTCTATTTGGATATAATATTCTATAGCTCTCTGTTAGGTCTATTTGAATAATAACCTATTATTAGTTTTGTTATTTGTCTGTTTACATTTTGTTTTGATTGTGGGAAAAAAATCTTACGAGGAGTCTGGCAGTGGGGTCCCTGGCCAGGCAGGCTTCCCACACCACTGGCAGTCCCACATTCACACAGCTGCTGCAGCTCCATTGGGAAGATTCCAGGGTTCCAAAGGCTGGGAATCTGCCAACAGGCACGGGAAGGCCCAGGCTACACGTGGAGTCTGTTTTTCCAAAGCTTTTACTGTCCATGGCCTGGTGAATGGGTGTAGATGGTGTGAGCTTTTCCTGCCAAAATGTCGGGGGGCTTGGTTTTTTATAGGGAGGGGGGAAAGGGGGCAGGAATAACTTAATTAGCTACGCCTCCCAGCCTTTAGATAACTCATTAATATTTTAATCTCTGTAGGTGGAGACTTGCTAATCATGCCCTCTACCTGTGTGCTATGTGACTGAAGGTCTCAGGTTAAATGGAGTTACCTCATCGAAGGCCTGACACTTGATGATATGTTTCATGGTGAGAGTGGAGTGTTGAATTATTAATGTGTCTGGTTCAATGGATGATTTAAAAGTTAGTAATGTTTCTTTTATGAATGTGGGTGCCTTTGCTTTGTGGGTATGGATGTTCAGAATTGAGACATCATCTTGATAGGTTTTCCTTTGACAAGTATGAAGTGTCCTTTCTGACTCTCTTAATTACCTTCAATTGAAAGTCTATTTCATTAGCTATTAGAATGGATACTCCAGCTTGTTTCTTAGGTTTCTTTGTTGAGAAAATATTTTCTAGCCTTTTATTCTGAGATAATTTTTATCATTGTTGCTGAGATGTTTTTCTTGTATGCAACAGATTGTTGGATTTGGTTTTCCCATTTATTCTGTTAGCCTGTGTCTATTATTGTGTAAGTGAACCCACTGAACTTGATACTTATTAACAACCAATGATTGTTGCTTCCTGTTATTTTAATGTTGTTAGTGATAGTTTGTGTGTGTGTGTGTGTGTGTGTGTATTTCTCTTCTATTAATTTTGTTCATGTGAAATTATTTATTTCTTGTGTTCTCTTTAGTATAGTTAGTAGCCTTACTAGATTGGAGTTTTCTTTTTAGTATTCTCTGTAGGACTGTGTTAGTGAAAAGATATTGTTCAAATTTGATTTTTGTCATGCAATATCTTGGTTTCTTCATTCACTGTGATTTGATATTTTGCTTGGTATAGTAGACTGGACTTACCTCTGTGGTCTCTTAGAAACTGCAAGATGGTGTCTGCTCAGGCCTTTCTAGGTTTTAGAGTCTCAGTTGAGAAACTGGGTGTAATTATGATAGTTCTGTTACTTGGCCTTTTCCCCTTGCAGCTTTTAAAATGCATTCTTTGTTCTGTATATTTAGTGTTTTGGTTATTATGCGGCAAAGGGATTTCATTTTTTGGTCAGTCTAGGAAAGTTACTAACATGTTTGTTGACAGAATTAAAGATAACCTGGGAAGGTAGAAGATCCATGAATATATAATAACACATAAAACTAGGCATGGAAGCCTGAAGTGGAGCAGCCTAGATAGCATTCCTTATATGTCTACATGTCCCACATAGGTTTTGGATATTAATTTTTTTCCTACACAGCAGTCACAAGTGTCCTTTAATGGTTAACACATTACAAACAATGCTGGGCCATATGTGAATGAAGTACCCTTAAAGGGAAACCCAGGAACATCATGGTATGTGATTTCATGACTTCTTGATGAATTAGCCTTTATTGGGTGGTGAATATAGAGTATATTTTAATCATTGAAAATGGTATTTATGAGAGAAGATGGAGTGTTGTGGCAATGGTTCTGCTGACACTCCTGTAGGAAATAAGGCAAATAACAGGATCAGCTACCTTTCTTTATAAAGCTTAGCCACATAAGTAGGAAAAGACAATGTGAAAAAGACATGAGGATTTTATGGCTTGACATTTGTAATAATAATAATAATAATAATAATAATAATAATAATAATAATTCATATCATATTTTGTTTATTATTATTATTATTATTTATGACTTCCAGTATACAAGATAAAGAGTGAGCACAAATATAATCTGTTCTAAAGAGGAGGAAGATGACCCCTTGGCTTTAGTACACACGGGGTGAAATTAGAATGGTTAAGATCAAAATCTCAAGTGACAACAAATATTGATGAGTTGTGGAGCAAGGGAATATCATTTTTTTATAAAATTGAATATTTTACTTACATTTCAGATGCCATCCCCTTTCCCCATTCTTCCTCTCTAAAAATCCCCTATTCCATGCCCCCTTTTCTTTTTGTTTTTATACAATTTTTTAACTGTTAATCAGAGGCTTTATAAGTTTCGTAATGCTCAATCAGAACTGTACAAATAGGTATAATTATGCTCTTGTTGTATTATGAGAGAAAAGTTTTTTTATTTTAGACAGGAAAGGTGATATGTAGGCGGAGCTAAGGGGGAAGAAGTACTGAGAGGAAGAGATGGAGTAAGGAGAGGAGAAAAAGAAGAAGAGGAGAAGCTAGATGATGAGAGAGAGGAAGAGTGAGAAAGAGAGGGGGTAGTGGATACAGATAATTTTGGGTAGTTCTATCTCAAGACTCAGCTATACAAATCCTGAGCATATACCCAAAAGATGCTCCACCATGCCACAAGGACATTTGCTCAACTATGTTCTTAGCAGCCTTCTTTGTAACAGCTAGAAATTGAAAAAAATGGATGGATAAATAAAATGTAGTTTGTTTATACAATGGAATGCTACTCAGCCATTAAAAACAGGAACATCATGAATTTTGCAGGCAAAGTAGAAAATATCATCCTGAGTGAGGTAACCCAGAACCAAAAATACATGCATAGTAAGTGAATATTAGCCATAAAATACAGGATAACCATCCTATAATTCACAGATGTAAAGAAGCCAAATTACAAGAAGGGACCAAAAATAATTGGATGAATCTTTCTCAGAAAGAGAAACAAAATAGATATTAGAGATGATGAAAGGAGGGCAGTAGGTAAGAGAGGGGATCAAGAGGGGTGCCAGGTGAGGGTCATCAAATGTAGGTCAAGCAGGGAAGAGATGAGGGAAAGAGGCTGTGGGGGATAGCAAACTCTAGGACCTGCCAGAGACCTGGATTTCTGGAAGCCCAAGGGGGATATAAGGGGGGTCACAACTCTAGCTGAGTCTCCTAGCACTATTGGATATGAATCCTGTGGGGACCCGACAGAAACCTGCTATCATCTTTGCAGCCATCTTGAGCCATATACTCTGACATGAGACTTGATTACATTAGCCTACAACAGCCGAGCACACTCTAATAACATCTTGTTTTAGATACCCAAGATTTTCCCTTGGGTGTGTGAGACTTAAAGGTGTGATTTAGAGCTGAGACTTAAGGGCATGACTTAGAGATTAGATTTAGAGACAAGGCCTAAGGGCATGACTTAATGGCATAACTCAGAGGCATGGCTTAGAAGTGAGACATGTAAAAGGCAAGAGGCAGACAGAAGAGAGTTCAGCAGAACCAGACAACAGATTACTTGACACAGTACAACTTGGAACAGAGAATTAAATATTAGGCACTTAGCACTTGGAGGAAGAACTTGGAATTAGACAAGTACAACTTGGAGTTAGTTATTAGGCAGTAGGAATTAGGCACTTGGAAGAAGTAACTTGGAACTTGGAGGCACTAGGGACTAGGAACTAGAGACTAGGAACTCAAGACTTGGGACTTGGACTAGGAAGAGAGACTGAAGAATAAACGAGAATGAGTGACACTCTGTCTGGTCTCCATGCTTCATGTTGGTCCTCACTCTCTCTCTTGCTGAACTGGAGCAGCTTGAGGCAGTCCGGGCCAGAAAAATTTAACCCCCAAGGCTTTTGGCAGTGCAGGTCTAACATTGACAGTGCGGTCCAAGACATTTTGGCACCCAAACGTGGGCTATTTCGGTTCTCAACAGAATCCAAAAGTGGCCACTTCTCCCAATTTATGGATAAGTACAATAAATCGCCCACAAAACTTTTGACGCAAAATGCATCTTGCCTACAAGAAATGCAAAGACAAGAAGCAAAAGGTATGACAACAAGAAATGCCCCAAATTAAGACACATTCCATAAGTAAAATAGTAGTCCCTGACAATAGTAATGATACTCTGTTATGCTTGCAGTCAGAAGTCTCACATAACTGTCCTCCAAGAGGCTCCATCTGGCAGACCATGAAATAGATAGCTGTGGGGTCAGAGACCCACAGCTGAACCTTAGATGGAGCACTGGAGTCTTGTAGAAGAGTTGAGAGAACAGGAATTCCATAGGAAGACTAACAGAGTTAAGTAACCTGGACCCTTGTGGATTCCCAGAAACAGAATCACCAACTAAAGAGCTAGCATGGACTGGACCTAAGCCCCTTGCACATATGTAGTATATGAGAGCTTGTTCTCATATGCAAAGAAATAGTCTTCCTTGTCTGACCTCAGTGGAAGAGGATGTGACTAGTCTTGAAATGACTTGATGTGCAGGATAGGCATGGGGGGGTGTGGTATTGTGAGGACCTAACACCCAGAGGGGACCTTTCTTTTTTTATACATTTTTTGGATATTTTATTTACATTTCAGATGCCAATCCCTTTCCTCATTTCCCCTCCCCAGAAAACACCTATCCCGTGCCCCCCCTTTTCCATTTGACTTTAATACAATTTTTTTTGAATGTTAATTAAGGGCTTTATAAATATGATAATGTTCAATCAAAAATGTAACCTAATACCCAACCTAGCTATGTAAACTATCTTTGACTAGTGGAGACACATGAACTTCTGCCTCCATGCCACCTCTCTCTTTCTCTATCTTTTTCTCTCTCATTACCAAGCTTCTCATCTACTTCATCTTCTCCTCTCCTTACTCCATCTTTTCCTCTCAGTGCTCCTTTCCCCTTAGCTCCTCCTACACCTTACCCTTCCTGTTAAAATAAAGCTATTCTCTCAGAATACAATTAGAGCATAATTATTCCTATTTGTACCAGAGAGGTACAAGATAGTCTTAATACCCAGTCCATCCTTTTGTTGACTATCCAGAACCTCTGTATTCTCTCTTGACTAAAACACTTAGTTTTGAACCTGGCTTTTCTTGGCTTTAGAATGAATGTCAGCTGAGAACCCTCCACTCAGATCTTTTCTCTCAAGGTAAATAGCCTGGATTGGCTATAAGTCTATAGGTCTTCAATGCCATCAGAAGTCCAGAATGACTAAATTAACTGAATTTATGGGAAGCACTAAGCATAGCATCTAAAACTTAGCCAATTTATAGAGACCGCTGAACACCTGGACAACCCCAGAGGGGACCTTCCCGTTCACAAAGGAAGAGATCAGGGTGGAATGGAGGGTGACCGGTGTGAGGTCATACTGGGAATGAAGGGGAGGCTGATATTGGAATGTAAAATGAACAAATACATACTTTTAAAAAAGAGCAACAAAAAAAGAGAAAAGAAAGCAAAGCAAAAAATTGAAATAGTCATTCTCCCATCATTCATTTTGCTTACTATCTTTTTAGGTGTCAGGGGTGTTTTGTGGGACCGTACGAATTTTAGGATTATTTTCTTTTACTTCTGAAAAGAATGACATGGAGGTTTTCATTAGGATTATATTAGATGTACAAATAATTTTGGTAAAATGGATATATCACAGTGAAATATCCACAGCTTCAGTCCTTCTGGACAATCAACCACTGTTGCCAAGGTGAAATTTTAGCCTA
>JANHMN010000003.1:22520369-22532541 GCA_030674055.1 Rhabdomys pumilio | reverse complement strand
ACTGTTTGGTCAAAAAATAATGTCGACTGATTATAGCCTATTATGAAGAGAAACATCTTTAAACCATGGATGTACTGAGAGGATGAAACAGAAATTTCTTTTCCTTGGAAGCAAAAGTCCAGCATGGACCACATAAAACAGAACTCATCTCAAAAACTGTGACAAAAGTGGGTAGTTCTCATGCTTGTTACTGTGGATTTTTGAATACCACAGAACGATTGATGGAAGAATAAAAAAGTTCCCTAGGAAATAAAGCACTCAGGATGATGTAATGTTGGCCCACGAGAAACAAAAAATAGTGACAGGTAATATAAATGAACATAATGTAAGATTATCAGAATATACTTCTATTTGCTAGTCATGTTGTAAAGAAATCAATTTCATGAACTACCACAAAACTTAAATAAAGCAATTCTTTTTACCAACAAAATATTTTTATTGATTATTCGAGAGCGTTATATAATTTCCCCTAATCACACTCACTTTCCCATCTTCCCAGATCAAACCTTCTGCTTTTTATAAAAATAAAAATTTCATAAATATTGTATAAAAAAGAAGAAAAAATGGTATTACAATTTGTGTTGTCCATATGCTCACTGCAGCCTTGTCAGCTCTCTTTAATAAACCAATGCTTACTGTTTAGCTCATCTAGATTCAAAGGATAAGTAATAGGATATTTATAATATCACTCAGAATATATGTATAGTTTCCTCAAGAGGACAACGTTTCCTTTATCTTTTCTCAGCTACAGATGCCTTTGTTTTAACATATAATAGATCTTCCCTTCTTTAAATGCTCAATGAAAAACTTTACAGAAAAGTACCTAACCCTGTTCTAGGCCATGAGGGTCAAAATGCTCCAGCTAACTGCCGGTTTTTTGATTCTGTAATATTTGTGAAACTTGGTTGTATTTACTTCCTGGTGCAATTGCCAAACAAAAGTTTCTGGGCCCTTTGCCATTAAATCCTCCAAGAAAAATGCATTCTAGTCCTTCCAGTCTGGGCCTGAGCACTGAGCAGATCCCGGGTGCCAGCTCTACCCAAAATCTCCAAGAATCCAGAGGAAGCAGGGCTCCCAGGTACTCTCACCTTTGCTTTATCATACGTAAGGAGAAAGTAAAGCCTGCCCCAAACAGGGAGTAACCTGAACCCACTAGGACCCAGGAAGTCACTCCTGGCCTGAGCAGATTTGGGGCCTCAGCTCTTACCCCAGTAGCAACACCCACCCCACACAGTTTTGATAAAACCAAGATAATAGGAAAGACAGGCTCCAGTCAGAGAGAGGGCAGGTAGCACTAAGAAGATCCAGATGGCAGAAGGCAAGTGCAAAAACATAAGCATCAGCAACCCAGGGTACTTGGCATCATTAGACCCTAGTTCTCCCACACAAGAAAGTCCTGAATTCCCCATAGTACTAGCAGAGAAAGATTCAGATTTAAAATCATTTCTAATGATGATGATAGAGGACTTTAAGAAGGACATAAATAACACTCAAAGAATTTGAGGAGAACACAAGTAGACAGGTAGAAGCCCTTAAAGTGGAAACACAAAAATCCCTTAAGGAATTGCAAGAGAACACAACCAAACAGGTGAAGGAATTGAACAAAACCATTCAGGACATAAAAAAAGGAAGTAGAAACAATGAAGAAATCACAAAGGGAGACTACCCTCAAGATAGAAAACCTAGGAAAGAAATCAGGAGTCATAGACACAAGCATCACCAACAGAATACAAAAAATAGAAGAGAAAATCTCAGGTACAGAAGATACCATAGAAAATATTGACACGACTGTCAAAGAAAATGCAAAATGCAAAAAGTTCTTAACACAAAATATCCAGGAAATCCAGGACACAATGAGGAGACCAAACCTAAGGATAATAGGTATAGATGAGAGTGAAGATTCCCAACTTAAAGGACCAATGTATATCTTCAGGAAAATTATATAAGAAAACTTCCCTAATCTAAAGAACGAGATGCCCATAAACATACAAGAAGCCTATAGAATGCCAAATAGACTAGACCAGAAAATAAATACCTCCCATCACATGATAATCAAAACACCAAGTACACAAAACAAAGAATGAATATTAAATACAGTAAGAGAAAAAGGTCAAGTAACATATAAAGGCAGACCTATCAGAATTACACCAAACTTCTCACCAGGTACTATAAAAGCTAGAAGATGCAGGACAGATGTCATACAGACCGTTAGAGAATACAAATACCAGCCCAGGCTACTATAACTAGCAAAACTCTCAATTACCATAGATGGAGGAACCAAGATATTCCATGACAAAACCAAATTTATACAATATCTTTCTACAAACCCAGCATTACAAAGGATAATAGCAGGAAAGCTTCAATACAAGGAAGGAAATTATACCCTAAAAAGAGCAAAAAAGTCATCCTCTTCCAACAAATCCAAAAGAAGATAGCCACATAAAGATAATTTTATTTCTAATAACAAAAATAACAAGAAGCAACAATCACTGTTCCTTAACATCAATGGACTCAGTTTCCCAATTAAAAGACATAGGCTAATGGACTGAATACATAAACAAGGCCCAGCATTTTGCTGCATACAGGAAACCCACCTCAGTGGCAAAGACAGACTCTACCTTAGAGTAAAAGGCTGGAAAACAATTTTTCAAGCAAATGGCACTAAGAAACAAGCTGGAGTAGCCATTCTAAAATCTCCTGCCAGAGAACACAAAGAAAGGGACTCATGGCTCCACCTGTATAGGTAGTTGAGGGTGGCCTTGCCAGGCATAAGTGGAAGTGGACAGCCTTGATACCTGAAAGTTCGAATTTCCTAGTGTTGGGGGATTTCAAGAGCAGGGAGGTGGGAATGAGAGGATGGTGGGAGCACACCCTCATATTAATTGGAGGGGGGATGGTGTAAGGGGTTAGGCATCAGTGGAAGTAGAGGGCCTTGGTGCCTGAAAGTTTGGATTCCCTAGTGTTGGGGAATTTGAGAGCAGGGAGGTGAAAATGGGAGGATGGTGGGAGTACACCCTCATAGAAACTCCCAGAATTATATGGATTAGACATGACAGAGGCAGACCACCAGAAGACTAGATTCCAGAATTCAAACAAAAAAATTATCTTGATACTAAAATTTGTTTTGAGAATTGTATATTGCAGAATACACAACCTCGGTGTATCTACTCATCAAGTGAGCTGAGCAGACCTGCTCGAACCTCTGATGTCCTGGAATTCCAGTTGGATGCAGTGAAGACACAGACGAAGCTTATCAATTTACTCTTCCCCCTGCCCCTCTTCTAATATTTCTACACCCATAATCAGCTTGAAGAAGTTAATGAAGTGTTGGCTCCCATATTCCCTGGACTTGGGGACTGAGGTGGTTAGTATTGGGCTGTCTTTCTACAGAAAAGTAGTGGTTTTGTTGGAACAGGGAGGATTAGCTAGGATTTATTGCATACCCATAACCTATTCGTAAAAATATGTATAACTGTTATTAAGATGAAGTTATAATTTCTTAAATGGTACAAAATTTACTTTGATTTCTAATTTAAAGTTTTCATTGGTACGAGCTTCTTACTGACATAAAGTGAGATTAATATTGGTACTCTCATAGGCATTGTGCCTATATAACACATTTAGGAATACAAGCCTTAGCCCCAGTCCTTCTTTAAGTTTTTAAACTGATTTGAGATAGTTAGCCTGTGAGTTAATGGCCTATAGCAAATTCATGGCTCTGAGTTTATTGTTAGGGTGTTTTCTATATTTTATTTAGCTGAGAGGAGTTAACAGACAACAGTCTTGATTGCCTTACATGGATAGTTGGTTTTCAAAAGGTCAGAAGTCCACAGAATTGACGTTACAAACATTTTTGTATTAATGTCCATTTTGATTAGAGACATGTCTGCTCCTGACAGCTTCCTGTCTTGGATTCTAAGAAGAAATTGAGCATCTTGGAGTTACTCCAGTTGTGGTGAGACAGCCACTAGACAAGAATTGCCTGTTTTCATCTACAGACAAATCACTGTCCAGAAAAGAACACACTTGCAGAATAGTCGACTGATTATATCTGCCAAGACAGAGTAATCAGCCCTTAATAATTCTGCATGACTTGGTCTGTCAGATGATCCTGGGCCAGAAGGCTGAAGATTGAATGCCCAAACATTTTGTAGTATAGGCATTGTTCAGGTGCTTAGTGGTCTTTATAATTTGGATAAGTTTTAGGAGCTACGCTTTGTACTTCCCATAATTTCAGTTAACTCAGTCATTCTGGATTTCTGACGGATTTGAAGACTTATAGTCTCATAGCCAATCCCGGCTATTTACTTTGAGAGAAAAGGTTTGAGACGATGGTTTTCAGCTGACATTCATTCTAAAGCCAAGAAAAAAGCCAAGTTCAGAATTAAGTCTTCTACTTAGGAGGGACAGTCTTTTAGCTAGGAGGTTCTGTTTAGTCAACAAAATGATAGACTGGATATTAGGACTATCTTGTACCTTACTGATACAAGTTCGTATAGTTAGGCTCTAATTGTATTCTAAGAAAAAAATTTTATTTTAACAGGAACAGTGTTATGTAGGTGGAGCTAAGTTGGGAGGAGTAAGAAGAGGAGGATAAGGAATAAAGAGAGGAGAGGTGGAGCTAGGTGACAAGAGGGGGGACACTGAGGTGGATGTTTTCATGTCCCCGCCAGTCAAAGATAGTTGATATATGTAGGTTGGGTATTGGGTTACACTTCTGATTGATATTGAGCATTACCAAGCATATAAAGCCTTTGATTAACATTTAAAAAAAAGTATAAAAGCGAAAAAGGAGAAGTGGGGGTGGGATGGGGGTATTCTAGGGAGGGGAAATGGGGAAAGGGGATGGTATCTGAAGTGTAAATAAAATATTCAATAAAGATTATCACATTAAAAATGTATTCTAGGCTGCTCTGAAAAAGCGCTTCCCCATAGGCACTCACCAGGCCTGCTAAAGTCAAACTCCAAATATAAATTTTGGTCGAGGTAGAGGTCTTTGGGTAATTAGTCTGTAATTTATCTTTGACAAGAAAAGTATTTACTAAAAGCACAAAATATATTAGAATGATGGTTTAAGTGACAGGTTAAATTATGTTCAGAGCTAGCACTTGGAAAATATAACACCTCATGATCATACACAGACTTTTGTGCAAACTCAAGTCAGGACTATTAGAAAGGGACAACTGGTGTGACGAAATCTCACAGAATGCATAACAATATAAAGATAGAGAAAATACACTATGCGAGCAGAATTACAAGGTGAAGTCATATATGTTCATTGAGAGTTACTGTGGAAATGCTCAGAATCTCTGTTGAAACTTTCCCTGGGATAATTATGCAATCCTTAGAATCCTAGTGTGAATATGGTAGGAAAGAAGGCGATGAGTTACACAGCTCACCAGTGCAGTGCAAAGGGAGGAGTTGGCCAGGACACTGTTCCTATTCCTGTGAGAGAAGGTGTCTGCACACCATTCTTAAATTGAGTAAGATCCCTTGCAGTAACAGACAGTTGATGCTTTGCATCAGCACTAGTTTGAACCTAGAATTCCCAAAAAGAGCTTTGTCTTACACAACTCTCATCTGTCACACAGGCACAATTAGCTGAACAATCAAGAACTGGGGCTGGTCATGCTGTAAATTCTGGGTTGTGAAGAAGTTTAAACAGGGTGGGGAGAACAGCTGAGGCCATAGAAACTACCAGATACAAGCAGTCTCCTTTCCATGTACTGACACTCTAGTACACCTAGAAAATGGCTGCAGGAGAAAATAGAAAGTACTCATCATTTTGAAATTAGAAGTGAGTGTTTATGTGGAAGTGAGTGTGTGGAGAGTTCATGAGACTTGAAAAGGACCATTCTGAGGATAACCACACAATAGGTTTGCTGTTCACATCATCCAGTATCAATCAGGGGAGCATTAATCTGCAGACCACTCACACATATCTAGTAGCTGTTCATGATCAATGAACTGATAAGCACAAAATAGAATTTTACATACCAGTTATGACCTCAAAAGATTCCATGCCATCTCATCCATGAGAGGAATGAGCGACTGTGACTGGACAACAAGACAAGAACCCACCAAGGTTACCAGGTTCCACAGAGCAATCAGCCACCATGACCAATGTGAGCATTGATGGTTGCACAGTATAAAGGAAGTCTGTAAAGATTTGGCTGTGCTTGAGGATCACACCATGTTTAATTGCATATAGAAAAAAATTCTGAGCTTCATTTGTAACATCCAAAGATCTTCTAGGTCCGTGTCATCTGGCTGGAATGACACACCTTTAACCCAACTGGCTGGAATACAGACAAACCCTTAGTACATATATTTAATCCCAGCAATGAATTAAATTTAGTTTGTAGCAGAAAGCAGTCATGTTTGAAAGTTATATCTGACTAAGTGGCAAAGTGTTGAATCAGAGAAATATTAGACATGATGAAAAAGAGATGGGATATGTCCAATTCCCAGGAGAATAGCATAGGAAAGAGAAACTATATCAGTCAGGCAGAAAAACAGAGTGAGTCAGTTGGAGGTCAGTGCAATGAGTGCAGTGCAGTGGAGTTGAGTTCATAAGTGAGTTCATGTAGTGTAGTGCAGATCAGCTAAGGCAGTTGAACCCATAGAATAAGGAGCAAGAACATTTGATCAAATATCTAAACTTTGAGGCCAAGGATCTCTACTGCATGAGGAGCCAAGAGAAGCAAGATTGAGTCTGTCACGTTGGAGAAAAGTTGAGCCAGAATTTCTGAGTTGAACCCACCAGACAGAGTTCAGAAAGAAGTAGAATGGGGAAGCTCATTCAGCAGTAAGCTTCTGAGATGACAATTACCTCAAATGAATAAAAGTTACTTTTAAGGTTTCTATAGCTTTACCTACCTGGAGTTGTGTTTACTGAGAGGCCATGCCATTCACAGAAAGAGGATTCCAGTGAACCTATACCAACTATTTCTGAGAGGCTGGTAGCAATTCCACATAATTATTGATAAGAAGATATATGATAAGAGCTGCTGTGGCATTTGAGGCTCCTTAGTTGCCAATGACTAAAAAAAGATGTGTACCACATGGTTCAAAACTTAGTATATCTGTATCTATCTGCTTTTACTGTAGTTAGGGAAATAAACATGTTAATGTAAAGAATAACTGTGAGCAGTGTCCACCAGTTTGAGAACACTTCTGTGTTCAAGATTGTAAGGTCATTCTGATTAGTCTAGAAATGTGTGTTTGTTTTCATAGCCATAGTATTCTGTACATAGAGGTACAGTGTGGTCATTTACATTGAAATCCAATATTCTCACTGATAAATATTCACTCTGCTTTATTCTGTGAAGAGTTAAGTGTATAATGTCAAATATAATTTTTAAAAGATTTATTTTTATTGTATGTTTATTGAACTGTAGTTTTCAAACTGAATAGCATTTCTTACTGATCATAGTTTAGATCAACATAGAAACTAAAAACCAGTACTAAGGCTCAACTGATTTCTCTCTTAACAATTTAACACAGTCTTATGCCACTCATGGAACTAGACAACAAAAGCTCCCTCTTATAGGTCCAGCTCTCCAAAACACAACTGTCCATGATTTTATTATCTTTCAGTTCCATATATTCATTGACATATCATCCAAAAATGAAATGTCTTTAGAAACAGTTCAAAGCCTGCCAATCAGAATGATTCATTTTATACTGACTCAGACATATTTTCCCTCAAGGTGAGGTTAGGTTGCATTCCTCAATATCTCTGCTTCCAAAGATCTCACAATATCACATCAGGACCATTTTTAGTGACCACATGAGCCAGTTTATAGAAGATACTCTCCTTCCTTTCTCTGAAGACTTCCCAATGTAGCCAAGTCAGATACAGAGTGTCCCTAATTTTTCACACTATCATGTACTGAGCCATGATAAAATACCATGTCCATACTCAATCTTATATGTTTCTCTTTCCCTACATTCTCACAGGGTACACATATGCATCCAGGCAAAACATTCATGCACACACAATCAAAATAGATAATACATGAATCTTTTTAAAAATAAGTTTCCATTTTTACATCATGGCCCATTTCATAGGCAAATGGCAAGTACACATACGGCTGTGGAGATTTTAATAAAATACAGTATCCTATGCATAGTCTGACCTGACAGAAAGCTGTCATAACTTCCAGGTTGATTTCACAGGCACAAGATTAATCTAATGTTTATGGTGTCCTTGGAAATATGCATTCTTATGATTGAAGATTAAAGGCTCTATTGTTAACAACAGATGAATTATTACCTTGTTTCTTGGTACAGAGTATAATATGAAACATTAATGTGCTGAATTAGTATGAAAAGATATTTAAGTTATTAAATTATAATTAAATTTAAAATGAATTCTAATTTTATTTCAAACTCTATATATTTCCTACTTCCTATATTGATGAATCTAGTATAATAAATTTTATAGTGTACTCAAATAGAGGAGATAACATGAAAGATACATAAATATGAACCAGAAACATGTGAAAAGGAAAACATTGTCCAAACAGAAATAAAGAACTGTATGTGAAGACAAACATAGCTGAGTGACAGATCCCTGACCCTCCATGGACAAAGCTAAGTTTTCCTTTAGCCACTGCAATAAACAGTGAGCGAAGGCATGTGTCATGTTATGTTGAACATTAGAGTATGACGAAACCAGAGCAGATAACTCAAGAATATCTGGTTCTACCCTGGTAATCATCTATGACTTCCCTTTAATGATACTTCCTTGATTTAAAACTGGAGGTTTTAAACCGGCTACTATATCAGGGTCCATTCAATACACATGCATTTACTGCCTCTCTCACCTAAAAATGTACCAACATTTAAGAATAAATTTTACTCTAGACAGATTCTATAAATATTATGCACATTCCCATGTTTGTGTGCTTCTTATATTTCTGTTCGAGTGTTTACTATAATGTGAAAACATGAAAATTTCACATGTAATAGCCACATTCGCAAAGATAATCCTACAGTATTGTAAGGTGAGGGTAAATATTACATCTACTTCTTACCACCGATCTTCAACACATTCAAAAATAGGCTGTCTGACCCACAGTCACACTCAGTGTGGGACTTATTGCACAACAAGAACCAAGAGGAACAAGCACAGGCTAGGAACAGTTCTAAATTTCTCACCCAACTCTTGGCTATGGAGTTATACTTGTGATTTTTGTTTCGGTTCTATAGAAATGTTTCTATACCAGATTCCCATTACCAGACAGGAATATTTTTTTCAGGCCTCTTTTCTTTGCTGGCTCTGCAGCACACTAAAATATAAAGTACTCACTTGGCTCCTTGCCTCTGCAGTACTGTGGGTGTACTCCACATATCATTTCTTCACAATAACAAGCACTGTGGGAGGGAGGCAGTTCATGCCTGCAATAAAAGTCTGTGACTCTGTTACCTCACTTCCCTCTAGAATGACAATTTCCATTTCATCTGCAGTGGCAATAACAGGATTGGCTTTGAGAGACAAAATTATTCTTGAAACTTTGTCTACTTCCTAATTTAAATGGATCCTTATGCGTTTCTTATTAATATCTCCAAAGGGACAATGTCTTATGAGGACATAATAAGTTTTCATCATAACCACAGGCTGATTTGGTCTCCTATACAAGATTGTAAAATATTTGATATCATATTCATAAAAAATTCAGAAAAGTCTCTATCATTAGATCCTGGCTTTTTTGATATCTTCCAACATAAATGCACTTAAGTTTATTTTTTGTTTGTTTGCTTTTTAAAATTTAGAAAATTTTCTACTTAAATGCCTCTGTCTATTTTATACATACACTTTGTTTTAGTGAAGTCCACTCCTCTCTGCATTTTTGTTTTCCAATTTTGTTCTTATCCCATCACCACTATTCTCTCCAAATTATATGTGATTTTTGAAAGAGAAAGCACAGCAAAGCAAAACACGGCAACAACAAAAACAACAACAGCCACAATTATTAATAATGTTACTATTATTACTACTACTAGAATACATTGAGCCTACATAGTTTTAGTCAGTATGTACCTATTGCAGGGGCATCTATGAATGCATGGATAACTTTGAGCCACATGTACTTGCCCCTGAAAACACTGCCAGGTATGGGTTTCATCTTGTAAACTAGGCCTTCATTTCATTCATGAAGAGGTTAGTTATTGCCATGATGTTCATGGCACTACCACGAGAAGCCTGTTGCTATAACTGTCAGGGTTCATATCTGGGTAAGATTTTTGATAATTTCTAGCACTGTGAAAACTATCCCCTGGGAATGAAGCTTTATGATATATTCTGCTGACTTTCTCATGGTCTATGACCCCACTATTTGTTATCTTCACCATGAGGGTCTTACCCTCTAGAGGTCATTGTAGGCTATATACATTAATCTTGATTGTTGTCAATTTATCTCTTAACTTTAAATATTCACCACTCTGCCACAGTTTAACTTTCTCACCAAAGGAAAAAATCAAATAGGAAATGAATATCTAGTGAACTAAGAACAAAAGTAAAAATTTTGTGGGCTCCAGTTATCATAGAAGATCATTAAAGCATTTAGCACAATACAAATTAAATTTATGGCGATAGCAGGAAAGCATTCTAACAAGAAATGCAACAGCAAGTTCCTAGTCATTAACCAACCGTCTCCTCAGAGTCAGATAAAGGTTAGGTAGTTGGAAGTTAGATATAGGTTACGTGTTTCATTTTAGATAATATATTTTTAGACTTCATGTGGTAATTATTTAAGGAAAAGCATTATATGAGGATGGACCAAAAAATTTGTTTAATATAATCTAAGGGGGTACATTGTATAGTACTGTTTTAATCTTCCACACCCATGCTAATGACAAGTCCTTTCATGAAGACCATCAGCATGTTGTGTACAGTTTGGTATTTGCTCTGAAGTTACTAGATTCTTCTACATGAGGGCCAGAACTACTTATACTGTTAATATTTTCAATGTGTTTTTGAAATTATTTGTTAAAAATACTGTGTTTATTCTGTCAGCAAATGTCTGTGTTTCATCAGAACAGAATGTCATCAGAATGCTTGGGCTATTTTAGTGTCCTCCTTTAGATAAGTGGATAGTGGCTTGTCTTCTGACACACCTATGGGTCATTTTGTACTTCATAGACCTAATATGTTTCTACTTTGTAGAAAGTATTCCATAAAAAGAAACAATCGTGCATGTACTGTAAAGGATCTGAATTAGCAAATCACCATGAAATATAGGGAACCAGGCACTGATGTGGGCCCATATTTCCAGCATGTGAAGAGCAAGGAAAAGAGAATTACATTGTAAGTCTATCTTTTCCTATAGATGTTGGCCTGTGCTACCTAACAAGAACTTACCTCAAAGAATAAAAAACATAAAAATTAAAAAATAAAGGAAGAAAGAAAAAAATAAAAGGAAAAAACGTTTTACAGACAATATAAGAATTAGCCATTTTTTAAAAAAAAAATCTTTGTCATCTGCAGACTCCATTCCTGCCCTGCAGTGACTCTAATTAACCTACAGTGAAGACAGAGCTAATGTCTATGGCTTCTGATTTCCTCTTTCATGTCTAGATTCTGGACAGGACTCAGGGACTCTCAATTTATCAGTGTAAAGTCAGTACAACATCTCTCACCTCCTCAGGCACTTGGGGACTTCAAGGAAGCATTGTGAGGACAGAGACACAGGGTTCTTTACTCTATGACTGTCTTCTCAGCCTTCTGAATTGAATGCATGGATCTCATATCACTAGGCCAGAAGTCATATGAAACCTTTCTCCTAGAGCTATGCAATCTACTAACCACTTTTGGGAGCTCAGAAACTGTGCCTTTAGTGGCAAATTAAGGTAATTTTAGATACCACATCCAGGAATCTATCTAAATTTGTGGTTTTTTAAGCAGCTACTTATAGATACACCACATGACTCAGCTACATTTATCTTCACAATAGGTTCAAAGGACTCTGTAACCTACTACAGAGCCATGTTGCATCCAAGCTCATTCCCACTCTGTTCATAATATCTAGAAAATGGGAATACCCAGGATGTCCAGCAACTGACGAGTGGATAATAGAAATATGGTGTATTCACCCAAAGGGAATCATAGTTACTCATAAATAAAAATGGAAAATGAATAAAAATAGAAAAAATATTGTAATATAAG
>JANHMN010000003.1:22505756-22519202 GCA_030674055.1 Rhabdomys pumilio | reverse complement strand
TTCAATGGCCTTTTCCTCTCTGCCTTTAAGTTCCTTAGATAAGGGTTTGTCAATTTATTATCTTACTAAGGAATCACCATCTTATGTAATTGATTTCTCATATTGGATTTTCTTATTGCTATTTTTTTTATAGTTTATTGACTTTAGTGTTTCTGTCTGAGAGATCTCCAGGATCCAGATTAATTGAGACTGCTGCTCCTCAGTTTCTTCCAGCCTTTCCATAATTCAACCATATGGGTCAGCAGCTTCTGTCCATTGGTTGGTTGTAAATATCTGCATCTAACTCTTTCATCTGCTTGTTGGGTCTTCCGGAGTGCACTCATGTTAGGTCCCTTTTTGTGAGTGCTCCATAGCCTCAATAATTGTGTCAGGTGACCTCCCCTTGAGCTGGATCCCACTTTGGGCCTGTCACTAGACCTTCTTTTCCTCAGGCTCCTCTCTATTTCTATTTCTGCAGTTCTTTCAGACAGGAACAAATTTCAGACAGGAACACAGTCAGAGTTTTGACTGTGCGATGACAAACCCCTTGCTCACTTGATGTCTTCTCTTTCTGCTGAAGGTAGGCTCTTTAAGTTTTTCTCCCTACTGTCAGTCATTTTATCTAATGTCCCTCCATTGTATTCCTAAGAGTCTCTCATCTCCCAGGTCTCTGGAACATTCTGGAGAGTCCCTCTGACCTCCTACCTGTGAAGGTTGTCTGTTTCTATTCTTTCTGCTGGTCCTCAGGACTTCAGTTCTTTCCCCTCACCCAATACCAGATCAGGTTCCCCTCTCCACACCCTCCCCATCCTGACCAACTTTCCCTCCCAGATACTTCCCTCCCTCCTCACTTGTGATTGCTTTCTTCTCCCTTCCAAGTGGGAATGAGGTGTCCTCACTTGGGCATTTTAGCTTGTTGAACTTTTTGAATTCTGTGGAATATATCTTGGGTATTCTGTACCTTTTTGGACGAATATCCACTTATTAGTGAGTATATACAATGCATGTCCTTTTGGGACTGAGTTACCTCATTCAGGATACTTTCTAGTTCCATCCATTTACCTGTAAAACCAGGATGTCCTCATTTTTAATAGCTGAGTATCATTCCATTCTGTAAACAAACCACATTTTGTGCCCAGGTGGGACATCTGGGTTGTTTCCAGCTTTTGGCTATAACAAGGAAGACTGCTATGAACATAGTGGAACACATGCCCCTGTGGCTTGGTGTGGCATCTTTTGGGTAGATTCCAAAGAGTGGTATGGGTAGGTCTTCAGGAAAAGCTATATCCAGTATTCTGAGGAACCTCCAGATTGATTTTCAGTGTGGTTGTACCAGTTTGCAATCCCACCAGCAATGGAGGAGCATTCTTCTATCTCCACTTCCTTGGCAACCTGAGTTAACACCTGAGGTTCTGATCTTAGCCATTCTGATTGGTGTAAGGTAGAATCTCAGGGTCGATTTGATTTGCATTTCTCTGATCACTAAGGACTTTGAACCATTTTTAGGTACTTCTCAGCCATTCAAGATTCCTCTGTTGTGAATTCTAGGTTTAGTTTTATACAGCATTTTTGATTGAATTGTATGTTTTTTTGATGATTAGCTTCTTGAGTTCTTTATATATTTTGGATATTAACCCTCTATTGGATGTGGAGTTTGTGAAGATTTTTTCCTAATCTATAAGTTACCAATTTGTCTTATTGACTATGTCCTTTGTCTTACAGAAGCTTTCCAGTTTCATGAGGTCCCATTTATCAATTCTCGATCTTAGAGCATGAGCCATTTGGAGTTCTGTTCAGAAAATTCCCCACTGTGCCTATGAGCTCACTTTCTTCTATAAGATCCTGGTTTTATGTTGAGGTCCTTGATCCACTTGGACTTGAGCTGTGTGCAAGGTGACAAACATGGCTCTATTTTCATTTGTCGACATACAGACAGCCAGTTAGACCATTACCATTTATTGAAGATACATTCTTTTTACCATTGTATACTTTTGGCTTCTTTGTCAAAGATCAAGTGTCTATAAGTGTGTGATTTTATTTCTGGGTCTTCAATTCTATTTCATTGATCAACATGTCTTTCATTTTACCAATATCATGCAGTTTTTATCACTATTGCTCTTTAGTACAGCTTGAGGTCAGGGATGGAGATTCCCCCAGTCGTTTTTTTATTGGTAAGAATTATTTTTGTTATTCTGGGATTTGTTTTTTGCCTTTCCAGATAAATTTAATAATTGCTCTTTCCATGTCTTTGAAGAATTGTGTTGTGATTTTGATGGGGATTGCATTGAATCTGTAGATTGACTTTGGTAGGATGGCCATGTTTACTATATTAATTCTGCCTAATCATGAACATGGGAGGTCTCTCTATTTTCTGAGATTTTCAATTTCTTTCTTGAGAGACTTGAAGTGATTGTCATACAGGTCTTTCACTTATTTAGTTAGAGTTACCCCAAGATAGTTTTTATTATTTGTGGCAATTGTGAAGGGATTCCTAATCCCTTCACTCTAATTTCCTTATAAGACTACTTATAATTCATATTATGGAAGGCTCCTGATTTACTTGAGTTAATCTTATATCTGGCCACTTTGCTAAAGTTGTTTATCAGCTAGAGCTCTCTGGTAGAATTTTTGGGGTCACTTATGTATACTATCATATCATCTACAAATAGTGTTACCTTTATTTCTTCTTTGCAATTTGTATCCTCTTGATCTGTTTTTGTTGTCTTATTGTTCTAGCACTTCAAGTCCTATATTGAATAGATACTGGGAGAGTGGGTATCCTCTTCTTGTTCCTGATTTTAGTGAGATTGTTTCAAGGTTGTCTGTAATTTGATATTTCCTGTTGGTTTGCTGCAAACTGCTTTTATTACTTTTATATATCGGCCTTGAATTCCTGATCTCACCAATACTTTTAACATGAAGGGCGTTTTATTTTGTCAAATCCTTTTACTGCATCTAAGGAGATGATCATGCCATTTTTTTCTTTGAGTTTGTTTATATAATGGATTATATTAATAGATTTTCATATATTGAACCAATGTTGCATCCTTAGGATGATGCCTATGTGGTTGTGAATGATGGTTTTGATGTGATTTTGGAATTGGTTTGCAAGAATTTTACTGGGTAATTTTTGCATCAATATTCATAAGCAAGATTGGTCTGAAGTTCTGGTTTTTGATTGAGTCCTTGTGTTGTTTAGGTATCAGAGTATTTTGGCTTCATAGAATAAATTAGGTAGTATATAATAAGTATATTCTCATAAGTTGAGAATGGAAGTGGTAGGCAATAAGGGGTGGGGTTTTGGTGTCTGCTGGAGCCAAAGCACTGCCTAAACCCAATTATGGGTCTGGGGCAGGCTTAGGGCACTGTGTGAGTGTTCTTACCTACTGCTCTGGGTTTAATGGTCCCTCTAGGATGTCTTGCGATCCGATGTGGACACCAGAGCAGACCAGTCATGTCCCACCATTTTTCTTTAAAGCCTCCATTTCCCCAACTTTCCTAATTTTTTTGTTTGTTTCCCAGCTTTGAGGCATACTTACCTCCATAAAAATATGCTTACATAAAAATTAGAAGCTTGAATATGCATATGAAAGAAAAAAGCCCTATTTATCTTTCTGGGCTTCCTTATATTACAATATTTTTTCTATTTTTATTCATTTTCCATTTTTATTTATGAGTGACTATGATTCCCTTTGGGTGAATACACCATATTTCTATTATCCACTCATCAGTTGCTGGACATCCTGGCTATTCCCATTTTCTAGATATTGTGAACAGAGTGGGAATGAGCATGGATGCAACATGGCTCTGTAGTAGGTTACAGAGTCCTTTGAACCTATTGTGAAGAGAAATGTAGCTGAGTCATGTGGTGTATCTATAAGTAGCTGCTTTAAAAACCACAAATTTCGATAGATTTCTGGATGTGGTATCTAAAATGACCTTAATTTGCCACTAAAGGCACAGTTTCTGTGCTCCCAAAAGTGGTTAGTAGATTGCATAGCCCTAGGAGAAAGGTTTTATATGACTTCTGGCCTAGGGATATGAGATCCATGCGTTCAATTCAGAAGGCTGAGAAGACAGCCATAGAGTAAAGAACCCTGTGTCTGTGTCCTCACAATGCTTCCTTGAAGTCCCCAAGTGCCTGAGGAGGTGAGTGATGTTATACTGACTTTACACTGATAAACTGAGAGTCCCTGAGTCCTGTCTAGAATCTAGACATGAAAGAGGAAATCAGAAGCCATGGACATTAGCTCTGTCTTCACTGTAGGTTAATCAGTCACTGCAGGGCAGGAATGGAGTCTACAGATGACAAAGATTTTTTTTTTTTAAAAAAATGGCTAATTCTTATATTGTCTGTAAAACGTTTTTTCCTTTTATTTTTTCTTTCTTCCTTTATTTTTTAATTTTTATGTTTTTTATTCTTTGAGGTAAGTTCTTGTTAGGAAGCACAGGCCAACATCTATAGGAAAAGATAGACTTACAATGTAATTCTCTTTTTTTTTCTCTTCACATGCTGGAAATATGGGCCCACATCAGTGCCTGGTTCCCTATATTTCATGGTGATTTGCTAATTCAGATCCTTTACAGTACATGCATGATTGTTTCTTTTTATGGAACACTTTCTACAAAGTAGCAACATATTAGGTCTACGAAGTACAAAATGACCCATAGGTGTGTCAGAAGACAAGCTTCTATCCACTTATCTAAAGGAGGACACTAAAATAGCCCAAGTATTCTGATGACATTCTGTTCTGATGAAACACAGACATCTGCTGACAGAATAAACACAGTATTTTTAACAAATAATTTCAAAAAACACATTGAAAATATTAACAGTATAAGTAGTTCTGGCCCTCATGTAGAAGAATCTAGTAACTTCAGAGCAAATACCAAACTGTACACAACATGCTGATGGTCTTCGTGAAAGGACTTGTCATTAGCATGGGTGTGGAAGATTAAAGCATTACTATACAATGTACCCCCTGAGATTATATCAAACAAAATTTTTGGTCCATTCTCATATAATGCTTTTCCTTAAATAATTACTACATGAAGTCTAAAAACATATTATCTAAAATGAAAGAAGTAACCTTTATCTAACTTCCAACTACCTAACCTTTATCTGACTCTGAGGAGACGGTTGGTTAATGACTAGGAACTTACTGTTGCATTTCTAGTTAGAATGCTTTCCTGCTATCGCCATAAATTTAATTTGTATTGTGCTAAATGCTTTAATGATCTTCTATGATAACAAGAGCACACAAAATTTTTACTTTTGTTCTTAGTTCACTAGATATTCATTTCCTATTTGATTTTTTTTCCTTTGGTGAGAAAGTTAAACTGTGGCAGAGTGGTGAATATTTAAAGTTAAGAGATAAATTGACAACAATCAAGATTAATGTATATAGCCTACAATGACCTCTAGAGGGTAAGACCCTCATGGTGAAGATAACAAATAGTGGGGTCATAGACCATGGGAAAATCAGCAGAATATATCATAAAGCTTCATTCCCAGGGGATAGTTTTCACAGTGCTAGAAATTATCAAAAGTCTTACCCAGATATGAACCCTGACAGTTATAACAACAGGCTTCTCGTGGTAGTGCCATGAACATCATGGCAATAACTAACCTCTTCATGAATGAAATGAAGGCCTAAATTACAAGATGAAACCCATACCTGGCAATGTTTTCAGGGGCAAGTACATGTGGCTCAAAGTTATCCATGCATTCATAGATGCCCCTGCAATAGGTACATAGTGGCTAAAACTATGTAGGCTCAATGTATTCTAGTAGTAGTAATAATAGTAACAGTATTAATAATTGTGGCTGTTGTTGTATTTTGTTGTTGCTGTGTTTTGCTTTGCTATGCTTTCACTTCCAAAAATCACATATAATTTGGAGAGAATAGTGGTGATGGGATAAGAACAAACTTGGAAAATGAAAATGCAGAGAGGAGTGGACTTCACTAAAACAACGTGTATGTATAAAATAGACAGAGGCATTTAAGTAGAAAATTTTCTAAATCTTAAAAGCAAACAAACAAAAAATAAACGTAAGTGCATTTATGTTGGAAGATATCAAAAAAGCAGCGATCTAATGCTAGAGACTTTTCTGAATTTTTTATGAATATGATATCAAATATTTTACAATCTTCTATAGGAGGCCAAATCAGCCTGCGGTGATCATGAAAACTTATTATGTCCTCATAAGACATTGTCCATTTGGAGATATTAATAAGAAACCCATAAGGATCTGTTTAAATTAGGAAGTAGACAAAGTTTCAAGAATAATTTTGTCTCTCAAAGCCAATCCTGTCATTGCCACTGCAGATAAAATGGAAATTGTCATTCTAGTGGGAACTGAGGTAACAGAGTCACAGACTTTTATTGCAGGCATGAACTGCCTCCCTCCCACAGTGCTTGTTATTATGAAGAAATTATATGTGGAATACACCCACAGTACTGCAGAGGCAAGGAGCCAAGTGAGTACTTTATATTTTAGTGTGCTGCAGAGCCAGCAAAGAAAAGGGGCCTGAAAAAAATATTCCTGTCTGGTAATGGGAATCTGGTATAGAAACACTTCTATAGAACTGAAACAAAAATCACAAGTATAACTCCATAGCCAAGAGTTGGGTGAGAAATTTAGAACTGTTCCTAGCCTGTGCTTGTTCCTCTTGGTTCTTGTTGTGCAATAAGTCCCACACTGAGTGTGACTGTGGGTCAGACAGCCTATTTTCGAATGTGTTGAAGATTGGTGGTAAGAAGTAGATGTAATATTTACCCTCACCTTACAATACTGTAGGATTATCTTCGCAAATGTGGTTATTATATGTGAAGTTTTCATGTTTTCACATCATAGTAAACACTGGAACAGAAATATAAGAAGCATGCAAACATGGGAATGTGCATAATATTTATAGAATCTGTCTAGTGTAAAATTTATTCTTAAATGTTGGTACATTTTTAGGTGAGCGAGGCAGTAAATGCATGTGTAATGAATGAACCCTGGTATAATAACTGGTTTTAAACCTCTAGTTTTAAATCAAGGAAGTATCATTAAAGGGAAGTCATATATGATTACCAGAGTAGAACTAGATATTCTTGAGTTATCTCCCATGGTTTAGTCATACTCTAATGTTCAACATAACATGACACATGCCTTCCCTCACTGTTTATTGCAGTGGCTAAAGGAAAACACAGCTTTGTCCATGGAGGATCTGGAATCTGTCACTCAGCTATGTTTGTCTTCACATACAGTTCTTTATTTCTGTTTGACAATGTTTTCCTTTTCACATGTTTCTGGTTCATTTTTATGTATCTTTCATGTTATCTCCTCTATTTGATTACACTATAAAATTTATTATAATAGATTCATCAATATAGGAAGTAGGAAATATATAGAGTTATAAATAAAATTAGAATTAATTTTAAATTTAATTATAATTTAATAACTTAAATATCTTTTCATACTAATTCAGCACATTAGTATTTCATATTATACTCTGTACCAAGAAACAAAGTAATAAATCATCTGTTGTTAACAATAGAGCCTTAAATCTTCAATCATAAGAATGCATATTTCCAGGGACACCATAAACATTAGGTTAATCTTGTGCCTGTGAAATCAACCTGGAAGCCATGACAGCTTTCTGTCAGGTCAGACTATGTATAGGATACTGTATTTTATTAAAATCTCCACAGCCTTATGTGTACTTGCCATTTGCCTATGAAATGGGTCATGATGTAAACATGGAAACTTATTTTTGAAAAGATTCATGTATTATCTATTTTGATTGTGTGTGCATGAATGTTTTGCCTGGATGCATATATGTGTCCTTTGAGAATGTAGGGAAAGAGAAACGTATACGATTGAGTATGGACATGGAATTTTATCATGGCTCAGTACATGATACTGTGAAAAATTAGGGACACTCTGTATCTGACCTGGCTACATTGGGGAGTCTTCAGAGCAATGAAGAAGGATAGTATCTCTTATAAACTGGCTCATGTGGTCACTAAAAATGGTCCTGATGTGATTATTGTGAGATCTTTGGAAGCAGAGAAATTGAGGAATGCAACCTAACCTCTCCTTGAGGGAAAATAAGCCAGAGTCAGTATAAAATGAATCATTCTGATTGGCTGGCTTTGAACTGTTTCTAAAGACATTTCATTTTTGGATGATATGTCAGTGAATATATGGAACTGAAAGATCATAAAATAATGGACAGTTGTGTTTTGGAGAGATGGACATAAAAGAGGCAGCTTTTGATATCTGGTTCCATGAGTTGCATAAGACTGTGTTAAACTGTTAAGGGAGAAATCAGTTGAGCCTTATCACTGGCTTTTAGTTTCTATGTTGATCTAAACTATGATCAGTAAGGAATGCTATTCAGTTTGAAAACTACAGTTCAATAAACATATAATAAATCTTTTAAAAATTATATTTGACATTATACACTTAACTCTTCACAGAATAAAGCAGAGTGAATATTTATCAGTGAGAATATTGGATTTCTATGTAAATGACCACACTGTACCTCTATGTACAGAATACTATGGCTATGAAAACAAATACACATTTCTAGACTGGTCAGAATGACCTTACAAACTTGAACACAGAAGTGGCCTCAAACTGGTGGACACTGCTCACTGTTATTTTTTACATTAACATGTTTATTTCCCTAAATACAGTGAAAACAGATAGATACAGATATACTAAGTTTTGAACCATGTGGTGCACATCCTTTTTAGTCATTGGCAACTAATGAGTCTCAAATGCCACAGCAGCTTTTATCATATATCTTCTTATCAATAATTATGTGTAATTGCTGCCAGCTTCGCAGAAATAGTTGGTATAGGTTCACTGGAATCCTGTCTCTGTGAATGGCATGGCCTCTCAGTAAACACAACTCCAGGTAGGTAAAGCTATAGAAACTTTAAGAGTAACTTTTATTCATCTGAGGTAATTGTCATCTCAGAATGCTGAATGAGCTCCCCCTTTCTACTTCTTTCTGAACTCTGGCTGGTGGGTTCAACTCAGAAATTCTGGCTCAACTTTTCTTCAATGTGACTGACTCAATATGACTTTTCTTGGCTCCTCATGCAATAGGGATACTTGGCCCCAAAGTTTAGATATTTGATCAAATGTTCTTGCTTTTTATTCTATGGATTCAACTGCCTCAGCTGACCTGCACTACACTGCATTAACTCACTTATGAACTCAACTCCACTGCACTGCACTCATTGCACTGACCTCTAACTGACTCACTCTCTTTTTCTGCCTGACTGATAAAAATAGTTTCTGTTTCCTATGCTGTTCTCCTGAGAATTGGACATAGCCCATCTCTGACTCATCTTGTCTAATATTTCTCTGATTCATCACTTTGCCCCTGAGTCAGACATAACTTTCAAACGTGGCTGCTTTCTTCTACAAAGTAAATTTAATTCATTTCTGGGACTAAATATATGTACTAAGGGTTTGTTTGTATTCTAACCAGTTGGATCAAAGATGTGTCATTCCAGCCAGATGACACAGACCTAGAAGATCTTTGGATGTTACAAATGAAGCTCAGAATTTTTTTCTACATGCAATTAAACATGGTGTGATCCTCAAGCACAGCCAAATGTTTACAGACTTACTTTATGTTGTGCAACCATTAATGCTCACATTGGTCATGGTGGCTGATAGCTCTGTGGAACCTGGTAACCTTGGTGGATTCTCGTCTTGCTATGCAGCCACAGCCTCTCATTCCTCTCATGGAGGAGATGGCATGGAATCTTTTGAGGCCATAACTGGTATGTAAAATTCTATTTTGTGCTTATCAGTTCATTGATCATGAACAGCTACTAGATATGTGTGAGTGGTCTGCAGATTAATGCTCCCCTGATTGATACTGGATGATGAGAAAAGTAAACCTATTGTGTGGTTATCCTCAGAATGATCCTTTTCAAGTCTCATGATCTCTCCACACACTGACTCCCACATAAACACACACTTCTAATGTCAAAACTATGAGTACTTTCTATTTTCTCCTGCAGCCATTTTCTAGGTGTACTAGAGTGTCAGAAGATGGAAAGGAGACTGCTTCTATCTGGTAGTATCTATGGTCTCAGCTGTTCTCCCCACTCTGTTTAAACTTCTTCACAACCCAGAATTTACAGCAAGACCAGCCCCAGTTCTTGATTGTTCAGCTAATTGTGCCTGTGTGGCAGATGAGGGTTGTGTAAAACAAAGGCCTTTCTGGGAATTCTAGGTTCAAACTAGTGCTGATGCAAAGCATCAACTGTCTGTTACTGCAAGGGATCTTACTCAATTTAAGAATGGTGTGCAGATGCCTTCTCTCACAGGAGTAGGAATAGTGTCCTGGCCGTCTCCTCCCTTTGCACTACACTGGTGAGCTGTGTAACTCACTGCCTTCTTTCCTACCATATTCACACTAGGATTATAAAGATTGCATGATTATCCCCGGGAAAGTTTCAACAGAGATTCTGAGCATTTCCACAGTAACTCTCAATGAACATATACTGACTTCACCTTGCAATTCTGCTCGCATAGTGTATTTTCTCTATCTTTATATTGTTATGCATTCTGTGAAATTTCCTCACACCAGTTGTCCCTTTCTAATAGTCCTGATTTGAGTTTGCACAAAAGTCTGCGTATGATCATGAGGTGTTACATTTCCCAAGCGCTAGCTCTGAACATAATTTAACCTGTCACTTAAACCGTCATTCTAATATATTTTGTGCATTTAGTAAATTCATTTCTTGTCAAAGATAAATTACAGACTAATCAACCAAAGACCTCTACCTCGACCTAAATTTATATTTAGAGTTTCAATTTAGCAGGTCTGGTGAGTGCCTATAGGGAAGCGCTTTTGCAGAGCAGTCTAGAATGCATTTTTCTTGGAGGATTTAATGGCAAAGGGCCCAGAAACTTTTGTTTGGCAATTGACACCAGGAACTTAAATACAACTAAGTTTCAAAAATATTACAGAATTAAAAAACCTGCAGTTAGCTGGAGCATTTTGACCCACATGGCCTAGAACAGGGTTAGGTACTTTTCTGTAAAGTTTTTCAATGAGCATTTAAAGAAGGGAAGATCTATTAAATGTTAAAACAAAGGCATCTGTAGCTGAGAAAAGATAAAGGAAACGTTGTCCTGTTGAGGAAACTATACATATATTCTGAGTGATATTATAAATATCTCATTACTTATCCTTTGAATCTAGATGAGCTAAACATTAAGTATTGGTTTACTAAAGAGAGCTGACAAGGCTGCAGTGAGCATATGGACAACACAAATTGGACATAGCATTTTTTTCTACTTTTGTATACAATATTTATGAATTTTTTTTCTTATACAAAGCAGAAGGGTTGATCTGGGAAGATGGGAAAGTGAGTGTGATTAGGGGAAATTATATAACACTCTCTAATAATCAATAAAAATATTTTGTTGGTAAAAAGAATTGCTTTATTTAAGTTTTGTGGTAGTTAATGTAATTGATTTCTTTATAACATAACTAGCAAACAGAAGTATATTCTGATAATCTTACATTATGTTCATTTATATTACCTGTCACTATTCCTGGTTTCTCATGGGCCAACATTACATCATCCTGAGTGCTGCATTTCCTAGGGAACTTTTTTGTTCTCTTTCCATCAAACATACTGTGGTATTGAGAAATCCACAGTAACAAGCATGAGAACTACCCACTTCTGTCACAGTTTTTGAGATGAGTTCTTTTTTTATGTGGTCTATGCTGGACTTTTGCTCCCAAGGAAAAGAAATTTCTGTTTCATCCTCTCAGTACCTCCATGGTTTAAAGATGTTTCTCTTTATAATAGGCTATAATCAGTTGACATTATTCTTTTGACCAAACAGTTACTGTGGCCATAGTGTAAAGGAAATTGTCCTGAATGACAGAATGGACTTCTGAAATATGGCAATAGGAATCATTTTCTTATTAGAAACTACAATTGGAATTTTTAGAAATCTCTCTCTTATAATCTACTATCTCATGAGATACTATAGAGAATACATATTAAAGCCCACAGATTTCATTCTCTTTCACCTAATGATAGCCAGTGCCTTGATCATCATTTCTTCAGGAGTACCCCAAACACTGTCAGTTTGGGGATTGAAGGAGTTCCTGAATAATTTTGGATGTGAGCTCCTATTGTACATTCAAGGATTTGGCAGAAGAATGTCCATTTGTACCACCCGTCTTTTGAGTGTCTTCCAAACCATAACTAAAAATCCCAGGAAACTCTGTGGAAAATATCATAATGTCATATCTTCAAAATTCATTGGCTGCTCCATTTCCCTCTTCTGGGTTTTGCACATGTTGATTAATTTCATTATCTGTGTATACACAACTATAAAAAGGACTAAAATATGTCACAAGAATATGAGATTTTGGATACTGTTTTCATATAACAAGTGATGATATCAGTGACTTCATCTATACAGCATTGGTGGTGTGCCCTGAAGTTTTCTTTACTATGTTCATTGCCTGGTCCAGCACCTCCGTGATTTTCATTCTGTACAGACACAAGCAGAGAGTTCAACACATCCACAGCTCTCATAGTTCCAGAAGAACCTCCCCTGAATCCAGGGTGACCCAAAAATATTCTTGCATTATTATCTACATTTCTGACCTTCTACACTCTCTCCTCCATCTTAAGAGGCTGCATTGCTCTTTTTCATAATCACAGTTGGTGGCTGATGAACATCAATGTCCTCATTTCTCTGTGTTTTCCCTTGTTTGCTTCATTTGTTCTCTTCAGTCATTACTCCATTTTGTCTAGGTTCAGTTTGTACTGGTTAAGAAAAAAATAACTATTCCTAGGTTAAATATAAGTATGTAAATATTAGTATTTCTTGTTATCTAATCTTTTATTCACTTATCACCCTAAAAGATCAATAAGGAAAATTAAACAGTAGCTCGTAGTCTATGCAAATGAATAAAAATGTGCTTGGGAGTTTTCTCTGCTGCTTGCGTTAGCAGCTTGCATGAGCTGATCATAAATTGTTTTACCCATTTTACTCTTCAATTTATATCTAATAGAGTGCTTCATTGCTTAGGTGATGCTAGTGAGCAAACTGTCAATAAAGCTGCCCTTCTTTTGGCTTGCATTCTGTCAGGAATTCTTGGCTGATTGACTGCTGCACAGACATGTTGTAGCTACCATGTGTTAACTGAAAGGCAAACGGAGAAGGATGGATGATCATAAACTTGTGCTTCAGGCAACACTTGTCACATGAAAGACAATCGAGTCTGCAACAGAACCATAAAATTTCTTCATGATAATTTCCCAGATACTTTGCATGCAGGTGCTCCAGAAAAATTCCTATTTGACTCTTAACCTTGTCTAACAGTCTTCAATAAAGCCTGGGAATATAGGCATAAAGCCACTTAGAACAAAATTTGTGATTCAAGTCTTTTACTATGTACCAAAGTCAATTAA
>JANHMN010000003.1:22492870-22505656 GCA_030674055.1 Rhabdomys pumilio | reverse complement strand
GCTCTTTTTAGGGTATAATTTCCTTCCTTGTATTGAAGCTTTCCTGCCATTATCCTTTGCAGTGCTGGGTTTGTAGAAAGATATTGTATAAATTTGGTTTTGTCATGGAATATCTTGGTTTCTCCATCTATGGTAATTGAGAGTTTTGCTAGTTATAGTAGCCTGGGCTGGCATTTGTGTTCTCTAAGGGTCTGTATGACATCTCTCCAGCATCTTCTAGCTTTTATAGTATTTGGTGAGAGTTTGGTGTAATTCTGAAAGGTCTGTCTTTATATGTTACTTTACCTTTTTCTCTTGTTGCATTTAATATTCTGTCTTTGTTTTGTGCACTTGGTGCTTTGATTATTATGTGATGGGAGGTATTTCTTTTCTGGTCTAGTCTATTTGGCGTCCTATAGGCTTCTTGTATGTTTATGGGCGTCTCGTTCTTTAGATTAGGGAAGTTTTCTTATATAATTTTGTTGAAGATATTTATTGGTCCTTTAAGTTGGGAGTCTTCACTCTCATCTATACCTATTATCCTTAGGTTTGGTCTCCTTATTGTGTCCTGGATTTCCTGGATATTCTGTGTTAAGAACTTTCTTCATTTTGCATTTTCTTTGACAGTTGTGTCAATATTTTCTATGGTATCTTCTGTACCTGAGATTCTCTCTTCTATTTCTTGTATTCTGTTGGTGATGCTTGTGTCTATGACTCCTGATTTCTTTCCTAGATTTTCTATCTTGAGGGTAGTCTCCCTTTGTGATTTCTTGATTCCTTCACCTGTTTGGTTGTGTTCTCTTGCAATTCCTTAAGGGATTTTTGTGTTTCCACTTTAAGGGCTTCTACCTGTCTGCCCGTTTTCTCCTCAAATTCTTTGAGTGTTATTTATGTCCTTCTTAAAGTCCTCTATCATCATCATTAGACGTGATTTTAAATCTAAATCTTGCTTTCCTAGTACTATGGGGAATTCAGGACTTTCTTGTGTGGGAGAACTAGTTTCTAATGATGACAAATACCCTGGGTTGCTGATGCTTATGTTTTTGCACTTTCCTTTTGCCATCTGGATCTTTTTAGTGCTACCTACCCTGTCTCTCACTGGAACCTGTCTTTCCTATTATCTTGGTTTTATCAAAACTGTGTGGGGTGGGTGTTGTTACTGGGGTAAGAGCAGAAGCCCAAAATCTGCTCAGGCCAGGAGTGACTTCTGGGTCCTAGTGATTTCAGGTTACTCCCTGTTTGGGGCATACTTTTCTTTCTCCTTACCTAAGATAATGCCAGGGTGAGAGTATCCGGAAGCCCTGCTTCCTCTAAATTCTTGGAGATAGGGGGCAGAGCTGCCACCCAGGATCTGCTCTGTGATTAGGCCCAAACTAGAAGGACTAGAATGCATTTTTCCTGGAGGATTTAATGGCAAAGGGCCCAGAAACTTTTGTTTGGCAATTGGCACCAGGAAGTAAATACAACCAAGTTTCAAAAATATCATAGAATCAAAAAACCTGGAGTTAGCTGGAACATTTTGACCCTCATGGCCTAGAATAGGGTTAGGTACGTTTCTGTAAAGTTTTTCATTGAGCATTTGAAGAAGGGAGGATCTATTATATGTTAAAACAATGGCAGTTGTAGATGAGAAAAGATAAAAGAAACTTTGTCCTGTTGAGGAAACTATACATATATTCTGAGTGATATTATAAATATCTCATTACTTATCCTTTGAATCTAGATGAGCTAAACATTAAGTATTGGTTTATTAAAGAGATAACAAGGCTGCAGTGAGCATATGGACAACACAAATTGGACATAGCATTTTTTTCTAATTTTGTATACAATATTTACAAAATTTTTATTTTTATAAAAAGCAGAGGGGTTGATCTGGGAAAGTGGAAAAGTAAATGTGATTAGGGGAAATTATATAACACTCTTGAATAATCAATAAAAGTATTTTGTTGGTAAAACAAATTGCATTATTGAAGTTTTGTGGTAGTTAATGAAATTGATTTCTTTACAACATGACTAGCAAACAGAAGTATATTCTGATAACCTTACATTATGTTCATTTATATTACCTGTCACTATTCCTTGTTTCTCATGGGCCAACATTACATCATCCTGAGTGCTGCATTTCTTGGGAACTTTTTTGTTCTCCTTCCATCAATCGTTCTGTGGTATTGAGAAATCCACAGTAACAAGCATGAAAACTACCCACTTCTGTCACAGTTTTTGAGATAAGTTCTTTTTTATGTGGCCTATGCTGGACTTTTGCTCCCAAGAAAAAAAAATTCTGTTTCATCCTCTCAGTACCTCCATGGTTTAAAGATGTTTCTCTTTATAATAGGCTATAATCAGTTGACATTATTCTTTTGACCAAAGAGTTACTGTAGCCATACTGTAAAGGAAATTGTCCTGGATGACAGAATGGACTTCTGAAATATGGCAATAGAAATCATTTTCCTGTTACAAACTACAATTGAAAATTTTGGAAATCTCTCTCTTATAATCTACTATCTCATCAGATATTATAGAGAATACATATTAAAGCCCACAGATTTCATTCTCTTTCAATGCCTTGATTATTCTTTCTTCAAGAGTACCCCAAACATTGTCAGTTTGGGGATTGAAGGTGTTCCTGAATAATTTTGGATGTGAGCTCCTATTGTACATTCAAGGATTTGGCAGAAGAATGTCCATTTGTACCACCTGTGTTTTGAGTGTCTTCCAAACCACAACTACAAATTTCAGGAAACTCTGTGGGAAATATCATAAAGTCATAGATTCAAAATTCAATGACTGCTCCATTTCCCTCTTCTGGGTTTTGCACATGATGATTAATTACATTATCTGTATATACACAACTATAAAAAGGAATAAAAAATGTCACAAGAATACGGGATTTTGGATACTGTTTTCGTATAGCCAGTGATGATATCAGTGACTTCATCTGTACAGCATTGGTGGTGTGCCCTAAAGTTTTCTTTACTGTGTTCATTGCCTGGTCCAGCACCTTCATGATTTTCGTTCTGTACAGACACAAGCAGAGAGTTCAAAACATTCACAGCTTTCACAGTTCCAGAAGAACCTCCCCTGAATCCAGGGCGATCCAAAATATTCTTGCACTGTTATTTACGTTTCTGATCTGCTATACTCTCTCCTCCATCTTAAGAGCTGCATTGCTCTTTTGAAAAATCACAGTTGGTGGCTGATGAACATCAATGTCCTCATTTCTCTGTATTTTCCCTTATTTGCTTCATTTGTTCTCTTCAGTCATTGCTCCATTGTGTCTAGGTTCAGTTTGTACTGATTAAGAAAATAATAACTATTCCTAAGTTAAATATAAGTATGTAAATATTAGTATTTCTTGTTTTCCAATTTTTTATTTACTTATCACTGTAAAAGATCAATAAGGAAAATTAAACAGTAGCTCCTTGTCTATGCAAATGAACAAAAATGTGCTTGGTAGTTTTCTCTGCATGAGAAGAGAGCAGCTTGCATGAGCTGATCATAAAGTGTTCGACCTGTTTTACTCTTCAATTTATATCTAATAGAGTTTTTCATTGCTTAGGCGATGCTAGTGAGCAAACTGTCAGTAAAGCTGCTCTTCTTTTGGCATGCATTCTTTCAGGAATTCTTGGCTGATTGATTGCTGCACAGACATGTTGTAGCTAACATGTTTTAACTGAAAGGCAAACAGAGAAGGATGGATGACCATAAACTTGTGCTTCAGGCATCACTTGTCACATGAAAGACAATCGAATCTGCAACAGAACCAGATTTCTTCATGATAAATTTCCCAGATACTTTGCATGCAGGTGCTCCAGAAAAATCCCTATTTGACTCTTAACCTTGTCCAACAGTCTTCAATAAAACCTGGGAATATAGGCATATAGCTACATAGAATAAAATTTGTAATTCAAGTCTTTTACTATGTACCAAAGTCAATTAAAAAATGAATTAAATATTTGATGTGATCTTGAGGTTTGTTTGCTAGTATTTTTCTTTTATTCATTAATTAAACATAGTTTATTTTCTTATGATATAAAATCTGAATACAGTTTTCTCTCCCTCTCCTTCTCCCCATTCCTATCACTCCTCTTATCCAGATCTACCTTCTTTTAGTCTCATTAGGAAAGGACAGGCTTATAAGACATAACTATAAAATAATATATGAGTGAACCAAATACAATATATGAGTGAACAAAAATAATGTCATCTCAAAATAAGGCAAGATAGGATATAATGAAAGTAGCTCTTAATTAAGGCACAAGAAAGAGAAATACATTTATTTTATGAGTCGCATAAAAGTAATAAACTCAAAGCCATAGTACAAATACAGAGGAATTAGTACAGACCATTTAAGTTTTGCTACTTTAGTCTCTGTGATTTCACATGAGCCAAATCTCAAAGAAATGTTAAATCACACATTTTTTAGAAACTATCATACATATCAGTGGCCATGTTGTATACTGTGGTGATAAATGTGTGTGTGTGTGTGTGTGTGTGTGTGTGTGTGTGTGTATGAGAAAGAGAGAGAGAGAAAGAGAAAGAGAGAGAGAGAGAGAGAGAGAGAGAGAGAGAGAGAGAGAGAGAAACTACAGAGAGTGTGAAAGAACATCAGAGAGAAACTGTAAAATTACATCAGCTGTAGCCTCCCAGAAACTAAGGACAAACTGAGTTCACCTGAAAGGAGCTCTTTAAATGTAAAGAAGACAGAGAAGCTAGAAAAACATGGAGCCAAGACAAAGTTTTTTGATCAAAGCTCAAAGTTTAATATTCAGTACTTCATGTGTATATGTAGGGAATTCCCCACCACATCCATTATCCATGCTTTGTTTTAGCTGGCAAGCATATGTTTATGTTGCAAGGCAAGCTCAGTGGGCAGTCTATTCTTCTAAATTCCTGGAGGATGTTGTATGGCCAGCCAGGGTAGATGACTCCTCCTGGGTCTTATTGAGGCAAAGTCTATTGTGGTAAACAAGGTCTTATTCAACCTGGTCAAGACTGGTGGAGGACACAATTATCAGCTAATAAATTTCATGCAGATTTCCCATAGCTATTGAGATCACTTCAAAAATAGCATTGAAGAGCTTTTTGTGGTCCTTGTAACTGGTAAAAGAGGGTGAGCCAAAACTGTTCATGCTTCGGGAATGCTATCATTGACAACACAAACCAAAGCAAGCAATTTGTAACACTTTCAGAGAATGAGTATGCATAGAATGCAGATAGTTGAAGTCACAGGAGTTCAGAGACTAGAGAGTACAAACTGTGCAGGATGCCATCCCTTAAGAGTTCCAAGGATCCGGTCAGGATTAATACCTGAGATTCTTACGAGTATAACAGACAGCCTTCAGTGACTGCCTCCCATTATAACTGACTCTCTGAAGTTCCCATGACGATACTGACAGACAAGGTTAGATGAGTAGGATGACTATCATTTGGTTCAAACCATAGAGAGACAGTTAGAGACAAGCAAGAAATGTAGAGATGGGGAGAAGTATTCTTTTCAATGAAGAGCCTCTTAATTCATCTTTCACTATCACTGGTTATCTCAAAAAATAATACATAAAAGGTATACATTATAGATCAAGCAGGTTGTATACACACACACACACACACACAGACACACACACACACACACACACACACACATGCAGGTTAGTTACTTTCTGAGAGAAGAAGCATCAGATTTCTTTAAGATGTTCACATTTTAGAGACTCCTCATAGTTCCATTAATGCTTCTACCCTAGGCTCACGCTAGCTTCTCTCAGTATACTTAGTGATTGTTTTGTTATTTGTTTAAGGAACACTTGATATTCACAGGAAACTGTGGTGGGTGGTTAAAAAATGAAAGGAATTAAAAGAGAATAATCATTTTTAAACATGTATAAAACACATATGCTTATATGAAGTACTCAAAGATTTTAAGTAATACATATTGTAAATCCAAAAGTTAATTAAGTTGATTTCTGTTGGAATTAGTAATTGAAGACAGGAATCCAAATCAGTACAAAGACTTCTCCAACTTTCTGACTGTTCTCACCTCAAAGTTTTTAGCACTTTCCAGAGTACTCCTGATCAGTCTTCACAGGTCTTACAAACAAAATAACTCCTAAAAACACCTTATCCCTTTGGAAAAATTTACAATAAACTCTCTTTAATATGTTTTTGTTAATTAATACCGAGAAACTTTGTCTAAATAATCTTGTCTCTTCAAACCAGTTCTGTCATTGCCAATGAAGTTGGAATGAAAATTGCAGTTCTGTAGGGAGGTGAGGTCACAGAGTCACAGACTTCTACCTTGGGCTTAAGTTGGCTGTCTAACAGAACTGCTTATCAATGAGTCTGAATATGCTCAGTGAACCCAGCATCCTGCAGAGGCAAGGGTCCAGGTGAGTGCTTTGTATTTCAGTCTGAGTGGCAGTGCCAGCAGAGAAAGAAGCCGTAGGTAAATGTTCACATCTGCTAACAGGGAAGTGATAAAGGAAGAGATGTAGGGAATGGACAGAGAGGACAAGAATAAATCTAAAACTAAGACATGACTGAACAGGTAGAAGTGTTCCTGACCATGTACTATTCCCTGTTACTTTTTACTGAAATATAATGCCCCTACTAAGGGTAACTGTGGATAACACCAGAGTAATGCAGCCCAACTTTGAAGGTGCTGAAATATTGTGAAAATAAGTCAATGGGATAACTTGTTACCTTACACAATGTGTAGACTAATCTTAAAGTATTATTATTATTATTATTATTATTATTATTATTATTATTATCCTTTAACTCATCATGATTTTATGCCATAGGGAACACTGGGATGGAAATATAAGTAGCATACAATCCTGGGAAGTGCAGAATGTGAATATGTTTGTGGATTAAAAAGTCTTCATATGTGACACTAATCTTTGATTTGGTTAGAAAGGCAGTCACTGTGTCTGTGTTGAGGCCATTGATATAATGTCAGGTTTGAAGCCTGTCCCTCTTAAATGTGGGAATGCAACATGAAAGAGAAGAGACAGTTCGAGCATTGAGCAATTGCAGCCAGAACCAAATGTTTCCTGTTTTCCTTGGTTTAATCACACTCTAAGGCCAGCATGATGTCACATCTTCTCTCTATGTTTGTTGTTGTTCATAGAACACAGGGCCTTGTTCATGGCATGATCTCAGTGTTCTATACATCAGATAAAGTTGTATTCACACCTAGTGATGTATCTCACTGAACAATGGTTAATCTTTACATTTCTTCAGATTGTATTTTTTTTAATGCATCTCCTCTGTTGACTGCATCATAAATTTTATTATAACAGCATCATCAATGTAGGAATTATCAAGCAAGCCAGGTGGGTATTGAAAACTTTCAACCTCATCATTTCAGAGGCAGGGACAGGCAGATCTCGTTGATTTTGAGGACAACCTGGTCTATGTAGTAAGTTCCCGGATAGCTAGAGCTACAAAGTAAGAGAGAGCCCATCATAAGAAAAATGCATGTAAAAAAGCAAATACATGTTGAGCTTTAAAGGAAATGTTTTAGTAACTTAATTTTCATATGATAATTGAAAATATGCTTGTATTTATGTTACATATTGTAGGGAATAATAATATTATTAATTTTTCTGCACTTCCTCCTAGACCCCTTAATTTTGTAGTGACAATGCTCCACATTTATAGTGGGGTTTTAAGTATCAAGTCCACCTTTTGCTCCTGAAATCAAGTTGTGATGATATCGCTTTACACCTTGATCAACTGTACTCACACTTGGGGTTGGGAATGAGCTGGCATGGAATCAATGGTGGATATTCCAGGAGCAGGTAAAAATGCAGAAACAAGCTTGTTTATTAATACTTTAAAGGGGAGCACCTTTTATACCCTCCACCTATGCCTCTTGGTGCCAATCAAGCCTGTCCTCCAAGTGGAAGTTCTGGATTGGATGTCATTGTCTACAGTGCCGATCTCTAGACTCTCAGGCAGCCTTCAGTTTGGCCCTCATGCAGAACTTTCCTCCACAACTGGACTCGCCCCACTTGGTTTTTGTCACTGCTCATGTGTAAGTGTCTACCACTTTATTAATGAGGTTTGCCATTCCTCCCACAGGACATGGGACAGCTTTCTGTCAGTTCAAACCACACTGAGAACACTGCAGTTTTTTAATAGCTCAATAGCATTATAATTTGACATTAGCCTATGAATTTAATCTTCATGTTAGAATGAAAAGTTATTTTATAAATGGCATATGTGTGCAATGTGTTTTTCCTGTATGTCAGAACCCATGGAATTGGGTGTTTTTCAATGCTAACACAGAGTCAAGGGGAGACAGTAAGTATCTGGTAGTTCCTAAGGGAACAGCTCATTTACTTTCTGTGTTTTATCTTCTTTAGGTTCCAAGCTTCAGTGCCAATTCTGTCTCTGTTCTTGATTGTCCAGCTCACTGTCCGTGCATAGCAGAGGAGAGTGTACAGTCACATTTTCCCACTGGAGTTTTTTATTTAGATGTTACCATCAGATTCTGCAATGGATTCTCTCCTGATTTAAAACAGTATTTTCTCACTAATTGACTCACAGGAATAAAGTGTGGCATTCTGAGGATTTCCTTCCAGATTACTGCACTGATGGGCCTTCTTTTCCACGATTTCCACTGTAGTCTCTTGAGTGGTGCATGATAATGCACATACAGTTCTAATAGAGACACACAGTGTTTCCTCAGAAGGTATCATCCAGCAGATTTCTCCTCCTCCATCATGTTTCATTTGACATTTTTTCCTTTATTTTTGTGAAGTTAAGAATTCTGTAAGATTTCATCACATTGGATATCCCCATGTCTCTAATAACATAGTCCTGAGTGTTCACACATGCATGTGTGTCCATGTGGTATGACTGCTTAAGAACTATGTCTTAACTCAGTTAGTTATATGTTGTCACTTGAACCATCTTTGGTGTATGTTTTTTCTGTGATTAATCAAATTTTCTTATCCATGACCATAGAGATATTATAATTGATATTACTAATTTTTATAACATACCATGTAACATTTGGTGAGATGTACCTTAAGAATTGATATTTTTGAGGTTTTTAGTTGCTATTAAAATTTGTTTCTTTTATATATTATTAGAAAATAAAGGTATGTTTTTGTATTCTTTATTTATACTTGATAGTACTGGCATTCTTTTTCATTGCTTTTTATAAACATCTTGCCAATGATGCTTCATATTTTATGACCATGAAGGCATGTTTCCAACCAATATGTGTGTCCTCAAGTCTTCAGCAATCTTACGATAGGATACATTGTAAGTAATAATTGTTATTGTATGAAACTTTCAGAAGTTTTTATAGACTACATAGACTAGTCTATGCTGACATTGTATTCCTGAGCTCAAACAACCTTCTGATTTAGTCTCTTAGTAGTTCTTCAGATCATTAAATCTTTGCAATCATCTTGATCAGAAATGGGTGTGGCCCAAAGCTAAAGAGAATCATGTCCAACGATAAAATATACTTATGGAATCTAGCAATTCAAATAATTTTCTTATTACAAACTACAACTGGAATTCTGGGAAATTTCTCTCTTCTTATACAATATCTAGTCTACTATAGAAAATACAGGTTAAAACACACAGATTTGATTCTCATTCACCTCTGTGGTGCCAATGCCTTGATAGTTCTTTCTACAGGAGTGCCCCACACAATGGCAGGCTTTGGGCTGAAGCAGTTTTTAAATGACTTTGGATGTAGATTAATTTTGTACATTCGAAGAGTAGGCCGGAGTGTGTCCATTGGTACCACCTGTTTCTTGAGTGTCTTCCAGGCGATCACCATGAGTCACAGAGAATCCTGCTGTAATAATCAAAAAGACAAAGTTGCAAAGTACATTGGCTTCTCCATTTCCCTTCTCTGGGTCTTTTTCGTGTTTATACATTTCATTTTCTTTTGGGACATATTTCTCAAAGGGAATAGCAAAAACATTACAAGAAATCTAAATTTTGAGTATTGTACCATTGTCAACCATGTTGAAATGAATGACTCACTTTATGCAGCATTAGTGGTCTGCCCTGAAATCTTCTCTTCTGTGCTCATGGCCTGGTCCAGTGGCTCCATGATTGTCATTCTGTACAGACACAAAAAAAGGGTTCAACATATCCACAGCTCTCAGGTTTTCAACAGAAACTCTCCAGAATCCAGAGCCACCCAGAAGATCCTGTTCCTAGTGTTTTCCTTTCTGGCCTTTTACAGTCTCTCCTCCATTTTACAAGGTTTCGTTACTCTTTCACATAATCACAGTTGGTGCCTGTTGATGGTCAATCCCCTCATATCTCTCTGTTTTCCAACTTTTGGACCCTTTCTTCTCATCAATCATTCCTCTGTTCTGCCCAGACTCAGTTTGGTCTGGATAAGAAATACCATCCCCTAATCTTATTTTACATATTTAAATCATATATTTTGCTTGGTGTCTGGTTTTTCCCTCACATTTTTTTCTCAAAAGTTCAATACAAAAATTTAAATTAGTTGTTCCTTTTTTTTTTTTTTTTAAGATTAACCAAAATGAGTATGGGAGTTTGTCAGTTGATTGATTCAGCAGTCTACATGAGCTGATCATATTGTTCGAAGCCTCTGAAGAGTCTTCCCTTTGGCCACTCAATGTGCAAAGGAGCCTGAAAGAAGGAGAAGAAAGATAAAGAGGAGGAGGAGGAGGAGGAGAAGACTGAGGAAAAGAATGAAGAAGATGAGGAAGATGAGGAGGAGGATGAGGAGGTTAAAAAGAAGGAATTGCAGGAAAAGAGAAGAAGGAAAAATAGAAGGAGGAGTACAAGGATGAGGATGAGGGGGAAGAGGAGGAGGAAGATAAAGAGGAGCACATGGAGGAGGAGGACATGGAGGAGGAGAAGAAGAAAAAGGAGGAAGAAGGAGAAGGAGGAGAAGGAGGAGGAGGAGGAAGAGGAGGAGGAGGAGGAGGAGGTGGAGGAGTAAGAGGAGTAACTGTCAATAAAAACTAAACTTCCTTTTTTTGGCTTTCATCATGTCAGGGCAGATCACTACTTGGGAATTTCACAGAGATCTTGTGGGCCCTACATTCTAAAAGCAAGAAAAATTGAAATCATTATTGGCAGTAAATTTGTTTTTTGGAGGACCTTTTCCCATCACAATTGCTGTACTAGGCCTATTAAAAATATGGTTAATATCTTTCATGTCATACAGAAATAAATTCAAAATGAATGATAGTTTTGACATGATTTTGAATTTTGTTTTTTAATATATTATTGAGAGTTTTTTTCATCATCAAGGATATTTCATTGCAAATTTACTTTGTTATTATTCTGTTTTTATTTTGTTTGATGCCATGGTCATGCTAAGTTCATCAAAAAACTTTTGATGAAATTAATACAGACATTATGAAAATCACTTTTGTGATATTCAAAAAATTAAAAATTGAACTAATATTTGACCCAAATGTTCAACTCCTGGGCATACACCCAGATATCTTCATATTATCCAAAAGAAATATTTGTACATCAATGACCATTTTGTTTGTTGTAATAATGATACATATTCATAATTAAATAAATCAAATAATAAATTTTTCATATATAAAATGAACTATAATTCTAATGTAGTGAAAGATAAAATCACAAAAACTATAGGAAAATTGGTTGATAATGGATAAAATTAATCTGGATTAATCAAAATCAGAAAAAATTACATGTTCTCCTTCATATACAGATCTTATCCTATAATATTCACATATATATGTAAATATGTTGGGAGCTGATTCATAGTAGAAAGTGGCTATCAGCTTTGCAGCCATCTCGAGCCATGTACCCTAACAAGAGACTTGTTTTTCAACAGCCTACAATAGCTGCGCACACTCTGATAAATATCTTGTTTATCCCACATATCTTGTTTTGCTGTTTAGTGACCCCAGCTGCAAGGCAACAAGTGATATCCACACCTGCAAGGCACATAGTATCCATGCGCCTACAAGGCATGTGGCAAAAGCCTATAAATACCCCACACTTCCCTTCAATGGGGGCGACAATGAACGAGAGTTGACACTTGATCAGAATCTCTGTCTTGTATCCATTCTTTGCACCTTTCTCCTTCATCCCCACTCTCTCTCTTGCTAGACCCTGACCCACAGACCAGAAAAGCAGCTCCAGTGGGCCCAGTGGAAAGCAAACAGGGCAGCTCAGTCCTGGACACAAATGAGTGTAACTATAACTTTATTATCAAATATCGAAAGCAGGTAATATTAGGTAGATAAGAAAGAATTAAAAAGAAAGATACAAAAAAAGAGAAAGGTACTATTAGGTGATAGGCAGGCAAAAAATACAGAATTAATAAAAGATGACATAAAATAATTATATTACTATTTTCAATGTTGTAAATTTAATTTTGTTCCTGGTGCATAGAAGCATCAAAATACAATTGATACAGAAAATGGAAAACCATAATAAAAGCTCTACAAATTCAACATGGTTATTTTAACTCTTGTAGTTCATTGAAATATAAAGTAATTTGGCCTGAGCAAATATTCATTTGACATTTGACTGGCTATGTTATTGTAGGTTTTTAATGCATTTATTTGTGAGTTCCTTAAAATGAAGTGATTTCATTTAAAATGAAATACCATACCATCACAATTTTTCTGAGGATGCAGAGATTATTCCACATATAGCCATTAGTAAATGTTAGTATCATACAAATGGACTCGATGACAGAAATCACTTGATTATCATGGATAAGCTGGAAAACCTTTTTTCTTCTTTTCTTAATATTTTGTTGAAAATATTCTGTTCTCATAAATATATCCAGATTACAGATTTCCC
>JANHMN010000003.1:22436806-22469765 GCA_030674055.1 Rhabdomys pumilio | reverse complement strand
AGACAGAAGCAAAATACAGATAAGATCAGGATAATTGATATTATAAAACAAATCGACATAACACATGTATACAACATTATACTCATATTCAAAGAATAAATGTTCTTATCAGCACCTCTTAGAACTTTTCTGAGAATTGAACACATATTCAAAAACAAAGAAAATCTTAACAGACTAAAAAATAAAAAAACAAAAACAAACAACAAATTTAACTACAAGCAGTACACCATATGACTACTCTAGATTAAAACTGAATATCAACATCAGACATTTTAAAATAACATGGAAACTGAGAAAGTCACTACTGAATGAAACATATTTCCAGATAAAAATAAGAAATACAATAAATAAAATAAATAAAATGGATGTTCAAGCATTGAATGGAAATCTATTTACCACATGCCCAAACTTACAAGACACGATGATGGTGGTTTTAAAAGGAAAGTTCATAATACAGATTGCCAACATTAACAAAAAATAATGAAGAAAACCGAGGAATCTGATATTATTAATAGTAGACAGAAGAGATCAAGAACAAAATGAAGAAATCACACTCAAAAGGAGTAGACAGCAAGAAATATTCAAACTCAGGGCTGAAAACAATAAAATACAAACAACAACATAGAAAATACAAAGAATCTATGAAATCAAATGTTATTTTCATGATAAAATTAATAACATTGTCAAGTCCTTAAATAATGAGTTAAAATGCAGAGAGAACATCCAAATACACAAAATTATCTAACAAAATAGTACATGAGCACAGATCCATAGTACATTTGAGAATCTTATGGATACACTTTAAAATTCTATATGTCACTAAATTGGAAAAGCTAAAAGAAATAGAAAACTTTTTTCATACACACAGGTAACAAAAATGAAATTCAGATGAGAAACACAATTTAAACAGACCTACAAACCATAATGAAATACAAGTAAGCATTAAAAGGCTCTCACACAAATAATCAAGCAAAACAAGAAACAAAACCACAAACTAAAAACAACAGCTGAAATCCGGGGTTAGATTGGTTTTATCATAGAATTCTACCAGAATTTCAAAGAAATGTCAATGCCAACACTCTTTAAATTATTCAACAACAACAACAAAAAAAAAAAAAAACAGAAGCATTGCCCAATTCATTTTATGAGGTCATTTAACCCAATATTCATCCACATTAAAAAATAAAAGCAGAGAGAGAGAATTGGAGAAATTTTTCTCCCATGTACATATATGCAAAACCTCTCAACAAAATATTTGCAAATCAAATCCAAAATATATAAAACAGATCATAACCTTGCTCAAATATACTTCAACCCAGAGAGGTGAAATGGTTTAATATATGCAAATCAATAAATGTAATTCACCATATAAACAAACTAAAATAAAAAGACAAAACAAAACATGATTGTATCATGAGTTGCAGAAAGGGCCTTTAACCAAAGCCAATAGCACTTCAATAAAAATTCTGGAGAGACTAAGGATACAAGGGACAGTGTTCAACAAAATAAACACAGTTAACAGCAAGCCTACTCCAGTTTAGACTTTAATGGAGAGAAACGCAAAGCAATTCTATAAAAATCAAAAAGAAAAGACTATGTTCCACTGTCTGCAAACATAGTCAACATACTTGAAGTCTTAGCTGGAGCAATAAGACAACAGGAGATCAAGGAAATAGGAATTGGAAAGGAAGTCATAGTATTTTTATTTGTACATATGATAGTAAAAAAAAAGGGGGGGGAGACCCTGCGCTGACCTTTTGCCGAGCTCCTGGATCTGAGGCCTGGTGCACACCTGTGTACTCTCCACTCCAGTGCAGACACTGGACTCCTCCTGAGACATCATTAAGGGTTCACTGAACCTAGAATTGTAGGTAAAAAGACCCAAACACTGACCTATGCCCACAGCTGGGTGTGGGGAGTGCTCAGATTACAGCAGAAGCCTAAACCCGGCCCCTGCCCCTGAGGAGTGGAGCTGCCCTTCCGCCCAGCTCCCGGATCAGAGTTCCGGTGCAGACTTGCGCATTATTTACTCCAGTGTGGAAACCAGACTCCTCCTGAGACATCATAGAGGGTCCACTGAACCCAGAGTGGCAAAGGAACCACTGCATTCAGAGCAGTGGACATCTTATCCTGAGTCACCCTAGAGGAGACACTGCACTCGGAGCAGTGGGCACCTGATCCTGAGGCATCCAAGAGGAGACACTGCACTCAGAACAGCAGACATCTAGCTGGTCTGCTACCATGGAGGTACCATATCCTGAGGTATCCTAGAGGTACCACTGTACTCAGAGCAACTGGAGAAGATCACAAACACATCTGGACCCCGAGGAGACCAGACACTAGCAAGATAACTGGAAAGGCAGACTTCAGTCAGAGACAGCGAATACAGGTAGCCCTAGAGTTAGCCAGATGGTGAAAGGCAAGTGCAAGAATGTAAGCAACAGAATGCAAAGTTACATGGCATCATCAGAAACAAGTTCCCCCATAATAGCAAGCCCTGAACACCTCATCACAACGGAAAAGCAGGACTCAGAATTAAAATCACTTCTCACGATGATGATAGAGGAATTAAGAAGGACATAAATAACACTCTCAAAGAACTAAAAGAGAACACTGGTAAACAGATAGAAGCCCTTAAAGAGGAAACACAAAAATCCTTTAGTGAATTGCAAGAAAACACAACCAACCAGGTGAAGGAATTAAACAAAACCATCCAAGATCTAAAAATGGAAGTAGAAACAATAAAGTAATCACAAAGGGAGACTAATCTGGAGATAGAAAATCAAAAAAAAAAAAAAAAAAAAAGACCAGGAGTCATAGACACAAGTATCACCAACAGAATACAAGAGATAGAAGAGAGAATCTCATGTGCAGAAGATACCATGGAAAACATTGACACAACTTTCAAAGAAAATGCAAAATACAAAAAGCTACTAACCTAAAACATACAGTAAATCCAAGACACAATGAGAAGGCCAAACCTAAGGATAATAGATATAGATGAGGGGGAAGAATCCCAACTTAAAGGACCAGTAAATATCTTCAACAAAATTATAGAGGAAAACTTCCCTAACCTAAAGAAAGAGATGTCTATAAACATACAAGAAGCCTACAGAACTCCAAATAGTTTAGACCAGAAAAGAAATGCCTTCTTCCACATTATAATCAAAACATCAAGTGTACAAAACAAAGAAAAAATACTAAAAGCAGTAAGAGAATAAGGTAAAGTAACATATAAAGGCAGAACTATAATAATTACACCAGACTTCTCACCAGAGTATAAAAGCCAGAAGATCCTGAACTCATAACATACAGACCCTAAGAGAACGCAAATGCCAGCACAGACTACTATACCCAGCAAAACTCTCAATCAATATTGATGGAGAAACCAAAATATTCCATGACAAAACCAAATTTACATATATCTTACCAAAAAATCCAGTACTTCAAAGGATAATTGGTGGAAAACTCCAACAAAAAGTCACAAGGAGGCAAACTGCAACCTAGAAAAAGCAAGAAAGTAATCTTCCAACAACCCTAAAAGAAGGTAGTTATACAAACATAACTCCACTGCCAATAACAAAAATAACAAGAAAAAACATTCATTTTTCCTTAATATCTCTTAATATCACTGGACTCAATTCTCCAACAAAAAGACATAGACTATCAGACTGGATACATAAACACTCCCAACATTTTGCTGCATACGGGAAACACACCTTTGTGAAAAAGACAGATACTACCTCAGAGTAAAAGGATGGAAAACAATCTTACAAGCAAATGGTCCAAAGAAACAAGCTGGAGTAGCTATTCTAATATCAAATAAAATCTTTTTTTAAACAAAAGTAATCAAAAAAAGATAAAGAAGGACACTTCGTATTCAACAAAGTGAATACCTACCAAGAGGAACTCACAATTCTGAACATCTATGCCCCAAATGCAAATAAAAAAAACTTTACTAAAGCTTAAAACATACATTGCACGAAAAACAATAATAGTGGGAGATATCAACACCCCACTTTCACCTACAGACATAATATGGAAACAGAAACTAAACCGAGACACAATGAAATTAACAGAAGTTATTAACCAATTGGAATTAACTGATATCTATAAAACATTTCATCCTAAAACAAAAGAATATAACTTTTTCTCAGCACTTCATGGTACCTTCTCCAAAATAGACCCTATATTTGGTCACAAAACAGGCCTGAACAGATACAAAAAGATAGAAATACTCCCTTGTACCCTATCTGATAACAATGGACTAAGACTCATCTTTGATATGGACAAAAACAATGGAAATCACACATACACGTGGAAACTGAACAATGCTCTACTCAATGATAATTGGTCAAGGAAGAAATAGAGAAAGAAATTACATAATTTTTAGAATTTAATGAAAATGAGGACACATCATATCAAAACTGGTAGGACTCCACGAAAGCAGTACTAAGAGGAAAACTCATAGCTCTAAGTGCCCACAAAAAGAAACTGGAAAGAGCATACACTAGCAACTTGACAGCACACCTGAAAGCATTAGAAGAAAAAGAAACTAATATACCCAAGAGGAGTAGATGACAGGAAATAATTAAACTGAGGGCTGAAATCAACCAAGTTGAAACAGAAAGAACTATACAAAATATCAACAAAACCAGGAGCTGAGAAAACATTTGACAAAATTCAACATCCCTTCATGTTAAAAGTCTTGGAAAGATCAGGAATGCAAGGTCCATACCTAAACATAGTAAGAGAAATATACAGCAAGCCAGTACCCAACATCAAACTAAATGGAGAGAAACTGGTAGCAATCCCACTAAAATCAGGGACTAGGCAAGGCTGTCCACTCTCACTCTACCTATCAATATAGTACTGGAAGTCCTAGCCAGAGCAATTAGACAACAAAAGGAAGTCAAAGGGATACAAACAGGAAAAGAAGAAGTCAAAATTTCACTATTTGCAGATGATATGATAGCATATTTAAGTGACCTTAAAATTTCCACCAGAGAACTTCTAAGCCTGATAACCAACTTCAGTAAAGTGGCTGGATATAAAATCAACTCAAAGAAATCAGTAGCCTTTTTATACTCAAAAGATAAACAGGCTGATAAAGAAATTAGGGAAATGACACCCTTCACAATGTTACAAACAATATAAAATATCTTGGAGTGAACCTAACCAAGCAAGTGAAAGATCTGTGTTACAAGAATTTCAAGTCTCTGAAGAAAGAAATAGAAAAAGATCTCAGAAGATAGGAAGATCTCCTAAGCTCCTGGGTTGGCAGGATTAAATTAGTAAAAATGGCCATCTTGCCAGAAGCAATCTACAGGTTCAATGCAATCCCCATCAAAATTCCAAATCAATTCTTCTAGAGATAGAAAGAGCAATCTGCAAATTTATTTGGAATAACAAAAAACCCAGGATAGCGTGAACTATACTCAACAATGAAAGAACTTCTAATGGAATCAATGTCTCTGACCTAAAACTGTACTACAGAGCAGTAGTGATAAAAACTGCATAGTATTGGTACAGAGACAGGCAGGAAGATCAATGGAATAGAATTGAAGACCCAGAAATGAGCCCACACACCTATGATCATTTGATCTTTGATAAAGGAGCAAAATCCATCCAGTGGAAAAAGGACAGCATTTTCAGCAAATGGTGCTGGTTAAACTGGAGGTCAACATGTAGAAGGATGCAAATCAGTCCTTTCTTATCTCCTTGTACAAAGCTCAAATCCAAGTGGATAAAAGACCTTCACTTAAAACCAGATACACTGAAACTAATAAAAGAGAAGATGGGGAAGACCCTCGAATACCTAGGCACAGGGGAAAAGATCCCGAACCAAACACCAATGGCATATGCTCTAAGATCAAAAATTGACAAATGAGACCTCATAAAATTGCAAAGCTTTTGTAAGGCAAAGGACATTGTCAATAAGACAAAACGCCAATCAACAGTTTGGGAAAAGATCTTAACCAATCCTACATCTGATAGAGGGCTAATGTCCAAGATATACATAGAACTCAAAAAATTATACTCCAGACAACCAAACAACCCTATTAAAAATTGGTTACAGAGCTAAACAAAGAATTCTCAACAGAGGATACTCAAATGGCTGAGAAGCACCTTAAGAAATGCTCAACATCCTTAGTCATCCGGGAAATGCAAATCAAAACAACCCTGAGATACCAGCTCATACCAGTGAGAATATCTAAGATCAAGAACTCAGGTGATAGTAGATGCTGACGAGGATGCGGAAAAAGAGGAACACTCCTCCATTGTTGGTGGGATTGCAAGCTGATACAACCACTCTTGAAATCAGTCTGGTGGTTCCTGAGAAAACTGGACATATGCATTACCCGAGGACCCAGCTATACCACTCCTGAGCATATACCCAGTATATGCTCGAACATATAACAAGGACATATGCTCCACTATGTTCATAGCAGCCTTATTTATAATATCCAGAAGCTGGAAAAAACCAGATGTTCCTCAACAGAGGAATGGATACAAAAAATGTGGTACATTTACACAGTGGATTATTACTCAGGTATTAAAAATGATGAATTAGAGAAATTTTTATGTAAATGGATGGAACTAGAATTTATCCTCCTGAGTGAGTTAACCCAATCAATAAAAAACACACATGGTATTTACTGATAAGTGGATGTTAGCCCAAAAGCTTAGAATACTGAAGACTCAACTCACAGAGCACATGAAGCTCATGAAGAAGGAAGACGAAGTGGGGATGCCTCAGTTCTACTTAGAACCAGTAACAAAATTACTTAAGGGAGCAAATATGGAAACAAAACATGGGACAGAAACTGAAGGAGGTGTCATCTGGAGACCATTCCCCCTTTTATCCATCTCATGTAGAGTCACCTAAGCTAGACACTGATGTGGATGCCTGGATGTGCATGTTGTCAAGAACATGATATAGCTGTCACCTTAGATGTTTGCCTAAGACAGACACATTCAGAGGATGAGGATCACAGCTAACCACTGATATGATCAAGGGTTTCCCAATGGAGAAGTTAGAGAGAAGACTGAAGGAGCAGACAGGATTTATGACCCCATGAGGAAAGCAACATTGCCAACCAACCAGAGCTTCCCAGGGTCTAAGCCACCAACCTGTGAGCACATAGAAAGGGACCCATGACTCCAGCTGTATATGTAGGGGAGGATGGACTTGTAGGGCATAGGTGGGAGAGGAGATTCTTGGTCCCATGAAAAATGAACAGAGTGTGGAGATGTGAGGGTGGGGAAGGGGTAGTGGGAGCAGGGTGTAGGTGGGGGCACAGCCTCATAGAAGTATGAAAAGGGGGGATGGGATAGGAGGTTTCTGGGTGGTAGGAGGAAGTAGCGTAACAGAATAAAATCTGAAATGTAAATATAATTCCTTAATTAAAAATTTTAAATAAAAAAAGAAAGCAAATATTGAAAAAAATAAAAATAAAAAAATAGCTTGATACTAAAATTTGTTTTGAGAATTGTATTTTGCAGAATACACAGCCTTGGTGTGTCTACTCATCAAGCAAGCTAAGCAAACCTGCTCAAACCTCTGATGGCCTGAAATACCATCTGGACGCAGTGAAGACTCAGCATCAGAGGCTTATCAATTTACTCTTCCCCCTACCCCTCTTCTAATATTTCAATGCCCATAATCAGCTTGAAGAAGTTAATGAAGAGTCAGTGCCCCTATTCCCTGGGCTTGGGGACTAAGGTGGTTAATATTGGACTGTATTTCTAGGGAAAAGTAGTGGTTTTGTTGGAACAGGGAGAATTAGCTAGGATTTATTGCATAGCCATAACCTATTGGTAGAAAGCTGTATAATCATTCTCAAGATGAAGTTACAATTTCTTAAATTGTACAAAATTTACTTCAATTTCAAATTTAAGGTTTTCGTTGGTACAAGCTCCTTATCGATATAAAAGTGAGATGAATATTTTTACTGTCATAGGCACTGTGCCTGTATAACACATTTAGGAATACAAGGATTAGACCCAGTTCTTTTTTAATTTTTTAAATAATTTGAGATGGTTAGCCTGTGAGTTAAGGGACTATAGCAAATTCATGGCTTTGAGTTTATTGTTAGGGTGTTTTCTATATTTTATTTAGAAATAGCTGAGAGGAGTTAACAGACAACAGTCCAGATTGCCTTACATGGATAGTTGGTTTTCAAAACATCAGAAGTCCACAGAATTGACTTCACAAACATTTCTATATTTATGTTCATGTTGATTAGAGACCTGTCTGCTCCTGACAGCTTCCTGTCTTGAATTCTAAGAAGAAATTGAGCATCTTTGGAGTTACTCCAGTTGTGGTGAGAGAGCCACTGGGCAAGAATTGCCTCTTCCCATCTAAAGAAAAATTACTGTCTAGAAAAGGACACACTTGCACAATACTAGACTGATTATATTTGCCTAGACAGAGTAATCAACCCTTAATAATTCTGCATCAATATGTTCTGTGGAGCGCCACTGCCACAACCTTAAGATGGCGTCTCCAGGCTTGTGCTTTGGAGTAAACAAGTCCTTATTTGGTATGGAGACTGTGCTTGCTGGTAGCCGGATCTGTCGTCACAACCTCTTAGCCTATGATAGTGTGAAGCTTGGTATGGGCATATGGGCAGTCCCATGAAGAGCATTTAAGCAGCTCTCGAGGGGTAGTAGGGGGCACACCCTTGTTTCAGATGTAACAAAAAGCACCTGAGTAAACTGTCTCTGGAAGGAACTGGTGTGCTAGTCTTTCTTCCCGCTGGTCGGGGTGATCCGAGCGGCACATTTGGTGGCCCGTATGGGGAGCACCTCTTTTTCCAGTGCTCCCGAAGTTCCAGAACCAGAGGCAGACAGGGCGATCGATTGGCAAGTGGTCGGTAAGTGAGACCCTTCATTGAAAGATCTCGGAAGGAGACAACATTGTTTAAGGTCCTTGGAAGGAGGCAAGCGAAAGTGAAAGTAAGGCAGCTGGTAGGCAATGTTCGTGCTGGGAGGTGTCTCTCCTGTGATAGTTGCTTTAGTGGTTCTGCTAACAGTTTTTGTGACCCTGGTGGCATGTTTGTGCCTTAATGGTCATTGTCCAGGGCGTGAATGTCGCTGCTGACCATGGGAACCTTTCCATCCTGCTGGATGCAGCTGGCTCTTCATGAGCTCCTTGCCACCAAAGGGCTGAAATTTAAAGATAAAGTCCTGACTCAGTTCTTCAGTGAAGTAGACACTGTTGCCCCTTTGTTTGCTGTGGCAGGATGCATTACACTAGCCAGTTGGGACAAGTTAGGGAGAGATCTAGATTTGGCATGGGAGAAAGGCACGTTGCAAGATAAGAAAGGAAAGACAGGGATCAGGGGCTTGTGGAAGGTTATATGCAGTTGCCTGATGAGTGAGGAATGCAAATCAGCAGTGCAGGCAACAGTGGAGGCGCTGGAGCACATAAAAAAGATTCGATCAGAGACTTACTCAGGCAACTCTAAACAAGATAAAGATGGAGAGGAGAGGAGAGGAGAGGAGGAAGATGACACGTCTTTATCCTAGTGTGAGGGATATTTTTTAAGAGTCAAAAGTCAGGGTCAGAAAGCAGCCCCGGAGAAGAACTGGAGGAACTGGAAGAGGCTATGCAGGGACTTTTAGTCAAGATGGAGGAGATTGCAGAAAAGAGGAAGCAGAAACCACTGAGCAAGAAGAAGGAGGAAGCAGGATAGAGTGAGCCAGGAAAGGTGGGGCGGAGCGCACCAGCCCCTTTTGGGGAAGTTCCCATAGAGGGACGGCCATTGCCACCAGGGCACGTCGCCAACGCCATCTTGTACCTTTCGTCCTCAGACTTGGCCTGAGGCGGCAGCTGCTTTTCCAGTTTTTGAGGATGCTAATCAGGAGAGATACCATGAGGCCTTAGAATTTAAGACTTTGAGAAATCTGGCTGAATCAGTGAAAGCCTATGGAGTAAATGCCTCTTTCACTCAAGCCCAAGTAGAAAGACTTGCTCAACAAGCCATGACGCCAACAGACTGGATGTCTACTGTGAAGGCATGTCTTTCTATGGGACAATATCTTTATTGGAAGTCCATATATACTGACTATGCTCAACAGCAGGCCCAAGAAAAGGCAGCGTAAAATCAGCCAGCATGGAATATTGATATGCTTATGGGGCAAGGCCAATGGCTGAACAACCAGACAGCATTTCCCCCTGAAGTGTACACGCAGATAAATACCATGGCTATAAAAGCATGGAAAGCACTGCCCAATAAAGGGGAAGTGTCAGGAAATTTAACAAAAATAATTCAAGGAGCTACTGAGCCTTTTTCAGACTTTGTGCTCGAGTGATGGAGGCAGCAGGTAGAATATTTGGAGATCCCGATTCTACCATGCCTCTCATTCAGCAACTTATTTATGAACAATGTACTCGAGAATGTTGCCAAGCAATCACTCCATGGAAAGCTAAGGGTTTAAGAGCTTGGATGAAGGCCTGCAGAGAGTTAGGAGGACCTCTTTCCAATGCAGGCTTGGCGGCAGCTGTTATACAGAGAATAACACAGTATTCCAAGAACAAGGCTAGAACTCCTGGAGCCTGCTTCTCCTGTGGCTGACAAGGACACTTGAAATACCAATGCCCCAATAAAGGGAAGGGAGCTTTAACTCGCCCTCCTGGTCTATGCCCAAGGTGTAAGAAGGGCAATCACTGGGCAAATGAGTGCATATCTGTGAAGGATATTAATGGGCAACCCCTAGAACAAATAAACAACAATCCCGTCTCAAAAAATGGGATGCATGGCCCCAGGTCCCAGGGCCCTCAAATGTATGGGGCCAGAGAGAATCAAGGGACTCAGAATCTCCCCCTTCCAAACATGAAAGCCCGAGACAGGCCACTACAGGCTCTGCAGGGCTGGACCTCTGCTGCACCTCCCGACTCGTATTAACACCTCAAATGGGGTGCAGTTAATTCCTACAGACTTTAAAGGGCCTTTACCCTCTGGAACAGTGGGTCTACTGATAGGTAGGTCCTCATCAGCTTTAAAAGGATTGATCATTCACCCTGGGGTTATTGATCCAGACTTTGAAGGGAAAGTGAAGATTCTGGCCTCTTCCCCCAAGTCATTACAGCGATTTCCCCTGGGGACTGCATTGCTCAATTGTTTATCTTGCCTAGTCTGCATGAGCTATTTCCTTCTCAAAACCAGAAAAGGGGAAGTCAAGGCTTTGGGTCAACAGGTGTAGACTCAATGTTCCTTAGTCTTGATTTGGATCGACGCCCCCTGGTGAAAATTAAAGTTAATGGACAAGGTATCTTGGGGCTTTTAGATACCGGTGCTGATCGTAGCATCATAGCCATGAAGGATTGGCCTAAGGACTGGCCTGTTCAATCCTCGTCTCAAACCTTACAAGGATTGGGATATGCTAAAATTCCTAATATGAGTGCTAGAGAGCTCCCCTGGGAGGACCCAGAAGGACACAGAGGACGTTTTCAGTCCTATGTGTTGGAGTTGCCAGTTAGTCTTTGGAAAGGCATGAATTATAGACTTTTTTTATTATTACAAATGAGGGTTATTTGTTACCCTCTCAACACATGATGCAGGAGATGGGCTGGCGTCCTTCAAGGGGCCTTGGAAAATACCTTCAAGGTAGAACACAGCCTTTAGAGGCTGTGCCTGATCTGTTGTCACGACCTCTTAGCCTATGATAGTGTGAAGCGTGGTATGGGAATATGTTTTTCCTAGGGGCCGCTGGGGAAGGAATTCCAATAACGTGGAAGACAGAGGACTCAGTATGGGTTCCTCAGTGGCCACTTTCCTCTGAAAAGTTGCAGGCAGCTCAACAGCTAGTTCAAGAACAGCTGTCTTTGGGTCATATTAGGCCATCTGTGTCTCCTTGGAATACACCCATATTTGTCATAAAGAAAAAATCAGGAAAATGGAGACTATTACATGACCTACTGGCAATCAATCAACAAATGCAAGTCATGGGTCCTGTACAAAGAGGACTACCATTGCTATCCACATTACCTGCATCCTGGCCCATTATAGTTATTGATATAAAGGATTGTTTGGTTTTTTTCCATTCCACTTAATACTAAGGACTGTGAACGCTTTGCTTTTACGATCCCATCTTATAATCATGAAGAACCAGATCAGAGGTATGAATGGATAGTATTAACCCAAGGTATGGCAAATAGTCCTACTATGTGCCAGTTATTTGTGGGAGAAGCTATTGCGTCATTAAGAAAAGAATTCCCTCGGTTGAAGTGCATCCATTATATGGATGACATTCCATTAGCTGCTTCAGATAAGAATGTTCTTGATTTGGCTTTTAGTAAGTTAATCAAATTATTAAAAGAAAGAAAATTATGTATAGCCCCAGAAAAGGTACAGAAAGATGAAATCGTTAATTATTTAGGAGCTAAGATTCAGAATTTAAAAATTGTGCCACGAAAGCTTGAGATTAGAAAAGATAGATTGAAAACTCTTAACGATTTTCAGAAACTATTGGGAGACATTAATTGGATACTTGGATATGAGGTTATTTGAGTTTACCAAATTATGAATTAAAGCCCCTATATAATATATTAGTTGGGGATTCTGCATTGGATTCGCCCCATCAATTAACGCCAGAAGCCCGATTAGCCCTAAATAAGGTGGAGAAAAAATTGCAGGGTGCCTTTCTTCAGAGATGAATAGAGGGAAAACCAATTATTTTATGTATTTCGGCAACGCATTTACAACCCTCTGGTGTTTTGTGGCAGGATGGCCCATTGTTGTGGATTTATCCAAGGGTATCCCCAGGTAAATCCATAGAGTATTATCCTACTGCAGTAGCCACACTAGCCATGCAAGGAATACAACAATGTTTACAATATTTTGGCATGCCACCAATGAGTATTATAATACCTTATTTGGCTCAGCAAGTGAAGGTGTTATGTGGAACAGTGGATGACTGGGCTATTTTGCAATGTAGTTTTGAAGGCATCCTTTATAATCATTATCCCAAACATCCTTTATTATCATTTTTTAGGGAGCATCCGGTAGTCTTTCAAAAAATTACTGCTAATGAGCCTGTTAAAGGAGCTCTTAATATTTTTACTGATGGGTCCAAGACCGGATGTGGTGCCTATATGGTGGAGGGACAGAAGCCAGTACTATGCCAATTTAATATGAGTTCTCCTCAAGTGATAGAACTGAAAATAGTGATTGAAGTGTTTGAAAAATATAATTTTGCATTTAATTTGATTTCAGACTCTCATTATGCAGTTAATGCAGTAAGAATTTTGGAATTGGCAGGTCCAATAAAGAACACCAGTACGGTGTGCATTATTAAAAAGGTTGCAGAATATTATTTGGCATAGACAAGAGCGCTTTCATATTCAGCATGTTCATGCCCATACAGGTTTGCCAGGACCATTAAGTGAGGGCAATGCTCTGGTTGATCAATGGACTAGGATGGAATATGCCTTCTTGAGCTCTGCTTTAGAGCAAGCAGCCCAATTTCATCAGAACTTTCATATTAATGCTAAGACTTTACAACAAAAGTTCAACTTGCCCCGTGCAGATGTGCGACAAATAGTGTTGAATTGCCCTCAATGTGTGGTGTTTCATCACCCACCTAGTCTTGGGGTTAATCCCAGAGGACTACTGCCATTGAAAATATGGCAAATGGATGTGACTCATATTGCTGAGTTTGGTGCTCTCTGATACGTGCATGTTTCGATGGATACCTGCTCAGGCATTACTCATGCTACACCTTTGAGTGGTGAAAAGGCACGCAATGTCATAGGTCATTGCTTAGAAGCCTGGGCTGCCTGGGGTAAATTACCCCAACAGCTAAAGACTGATAATGGACCTGCCTACACAGCACAACAATTTAAGTCCTTTTGTGCTCAAATGGATGTTCAAATTAATCATGGATTACCCTACAATCCTCAAGGCCAAGGAATCGCGGAACGTGCACATCGCACTCTTAAAGAGGTTTTACAAAAACAAAAAGAGGGAGTTGGATATGGTCGCACCCCAAAAGAAAGAATATCCCTTGCCTTATTTACCTTAATTTTTTTAAATTTGGATGCTTCAGGCTGTTCAGCAGCGGACAGACATTATGATGCCTCTGGAAGTTCTCGAGGCTTTGTAAAATGGAAAGATGTTTTGACGGGCATTTGGCATGGCCCAGATCCTGTATTAACGTGGGCACGAGGGTCAGTTTGTGTGTTTCCACAGAATCGACAGGATCCCATGTGGGTGCCAGAACGGTTGGTGAGAAAGGTCAACAATGAAGATCCTGTGGCTATTCCCATTCCTGGTGATCTTGAGGACACCCCCAGTAGTAATAGAGCCTTCCCAATTCCTATGCCTGTGAGACATGATGCCCAAGTTTTTCCCTGCTTTTTTTATTAGTAATAAGAGCATGAATTCGCCTTTTTGGCCTAGGAAGATAGAAATAACTAGTGTAGGATATGAAAAGAATTTTAGTTTACTAGGTAATTTGTGTTTTGTTAGGGTAAGGAATATTAGTGATAAGAGTGATTATATTAAGATGTATATTCAAACAGCTGCCTGGTTTGAGCTACCTGAAGGCCCATTGACAGGTACCTATTATTTAAAGGGCACCTGGTTGAAAGGGTGGACTTATGATCCTAAATCAAAGGATTGATTTGGTGCAGGAGCAAGTGGATACTTTGTGGCAATTAGCTCAATCAGGATGTGAATGGAAAACACTGGGACTGTGCATCACTTCAATACCTTATCACAATATGTCTAAGGCTGCTAATTAGTCTAACACATTATTTATCTTATAGGAAATTGGTCCCATGGTTTTGATGCACTGATGCAAGAACTTCGAGTGGTGATTATAACTGTCAACTCTACCCGAGTGGATCCGTCTATGGCAGAGGGCTTGTCATTCTGGATTCTACAAGCAGCTCATTGCCTGAAGGAGTGGGCGGGGTTAGGAGTGCTAGCTTTGGTTCTAGTGGATGCCTGTGTGTTCTTCCTTCTTTGCATCTGTTGGATGGAAAGAGATCAAAGACACGAAAGGGCACTAGTAGTAGTACATACCTTCCAAGCAATTGAGGCTGGTGTATCTCCTCAAGCATAGTTGACGGCATTGAAGCAGTAGCCATAGGTTACCCCATAAGATATTCTTCGATCCAGACAGCCCTTGCACCCCCAGAAACCTTAATGTCTCATTGCAAGAGGGATGGGTGTCTGGTCAATCTTGTGGCGCTCAGCTCTTGCACCTGGCGGGCTTTCCCCATTCCACCCAGGAGAGTGAGTACCACTATTTTAAGCCTGTCTGCCCTTGATCGTGAGATCCTACGTGATGGAACTTGCTTGATCGAGCAGTAACGGCTTACTTTGCTTATACAATAAAAAGGGGGAAACTGTGGAGTGCCGCTGCTGCAACCTTAAGATGATGTCTGTCAGGCATGTGCTTTGGAGTAAACAAGTCCTTATTTGGTATGGAGACTGTGCTTGCTGGTAGCCTGATCTGTTGTCACGACCTCTTAGCCTATGATAGTGTGAAGCGTGGTATGGGAATATGTGCAGTCCCATGAAGAGCATTTAAGCAGCTCTCGAGGGGTAGTAGGGGGCACACCCTTGTTTCAGATGTAACAAAAAGCACCTGAGTAAACTGTCTCTGGAAAGAACTGGTGTGTTAGTCTTTCTTCCCGCTGGACGGGGTGATCGGTACGGCACAATGTTCTGTCAGATGATCCTGGGCCAGAAGGCTGAAGATCAGATGCTCCAATGTTTTATAATATAGGGACTGTCCAGGTGTTCAGTGGTCTCTATAAATTGGCTAAGTTTTAGAAGCTATTCTTTGTGCTTCCCATAATTTCAGTTAACTCAGTCATTCTGAATTTCTGATGGGGTTGAAAACTTATAGTCTCATAGCCAATCCTGGCTATTTACTTTGAGGGAAAAGAATTGAGTGGATGGTTTTCAGCTGACATTCATTCTAAAGCCAAGAAAAAAAATCCAGGTTCAGAACTAAGTGTTTTAGTTAGGAGAGATGACAGAGGTTCTAGTTAGTCAACAAAATGATGGACTGGGTATTAGGACTATCTTGTACCTCACTGGTAAAAATTGGCATAATTATGCTCTAATTGTATTTTGAGAGAAAAGTTTTATTTTAACAGGAAAGGTGATATGTAGGAGGAGCTAAGGTGGGAGGAGTACAGAAAGGAAGAAAAGGAATAAGGAGAGGAAGAGAAGAAGGAGAGAAGAAGCTAGGTGATGAGAAAGAGAAAGAGAGAGAATGAGAGGGGGAGATGTAGAGGCAAATGTTCACGTGTCTCCACCAGTCAAAGATAGTTTACATAGCTAGGTTGGGTATTGGAATACACTTCTGATGGAGCATTACCAAACTTATAAAGCCTTTAATTAACATTTTAAAAAAATGTATAAAAGCAAAAAGAAAAAGGGGTCATAGGATAGGGGTTTTCTAGAAAGGGGAAATGGGGAAAGGGGATGACATCTGAAATGTAAATAAAATATCCAATTTAAAAAAGGGGGGGGAGACCATAAAAATTCTAGTCGGTACTTCATACAACTGACAAAAAAACCTTTCTGTAAATAGAACAAAATAAAATAAACTCACAAAATTTAGTAGTTCTACTATATACACAGGAAAAAAAGACTAAGAGAAATAAAAATGAAAAAGGTCTTTCACACAAGCTTCGGATAATTTAGAACATATTGGACTAACTCTAACAAAGCTGTTGAAAGACTTGTGTGACAAAGCAGGAGAAAAACTTTAAGATACTGACAAAACAAATAGAAGAACATATGAGAAGATGATGGAAAATTTTCTATGCTTGTGGATCAATAGGTATAACAGTGAAAATGTCCATCCTACCAAAAGTAATGTGCAGATCACAAGGCAATCCTTATCAAATTCTAACAGATTCCCACACAGACCTTGAAAGGATAATTTTCAGCTTTATATGGAAACAGAAAAAAAAACATGAGCTAATGTAATCCTGAACAATACAAGAAAGTATGGGTGTATAAACATGCCCAATTTCAAGTTGTACTTCAGAAGAATAGTAATAAAAACATCAAGCTTTGGTATAAAAACAGACACATCAATCACTAGAATCAAATCAAAGGCCCATACATAGATCACAATTCTGGATACTTACTTTTTGATTAAAAACAATTAGAAACACCTTACATGAAAGAGTCGAACTGTTTAGATGCATGTAGAGACACAGGAGACTGCTTTCTGACAAGGACAGCATTAACATAGGTACTAAGGTCAACAAATATTAAATGGAACCTCATAAAATTAAATAACACTTGCATGACACAAACATTTAGATTTGTTCACATGGCAGCCTACAGACTGGGAAGAGATTTTAACTAAATTCATATCTGATAGAAGGCTACTATCTAAAATATATAAAGACCTCAAGAAGCTAAACAATAAGAAAGCAAATAATATAATTTTAAAATGAGGAAAAGAAGTAACAGAGAAATTTCAATAGAGAAATCTCAATAAATGAGAAACACTTAAAACTTTCTAAAATCCTGAATCACCTGAAAATTGTACATAAAAACTATTCCACAAATTATAAACATAAACAATATTGTCCAGTTCAGTTTACAAAATGACACTTGCACTGATACTCAAAACACATAAAGACTGAACAGATAAGACAACTGAAAGAGATCATGTTGATTCAGTTGGAAAGAGAGAAATCAAAGTCTGTTTATTTATACATAACCTGATAGTATACATACAAAAATAACCCTAAAATTGCATGGAGGAATGCTTACAACTGAAAAAAACTCTTTCACCAAAGTAGTTGTATAAAAAAATTAAATCATAAAATGCAGTATCTCTCCTTTTGTGGAAAACTAAGAATCTCCCACATTTCCCCCTAGGTGCTCCCCATAGCCAAACTTCACTACCCTAATTCCAGCAGCCAATCATCACCAGCCACCAAATGCTTCTTATTCTCACTGTCATCATGTGCCCAGCATCCTTATATGTATGTGCTACACCCTTTATAAAGACTGTGTCTGCACAGCCCCATGATCTTTCTGTCTTTTCTCAGACTTTTTGTATGTTCACCCCCATAATCTATGGCGTGAGGTCATTTCCTTGGTGTGACTTTGTGGCATGACTTGTACTTCCAGGTGCTGTGAGTCAGGGGTGGCAACCTACAACACTTCTTTATATAAAGAATAAACAGACTGAGAATGAAATCAGAGAAACATCCCCTTCAAAATGCCTAAAGTAATACAAAGTATCTTGGGGTATGTTTAAATAAGGAAGTGAAGTGAACAACTTTTATGATAAAAATTTAAAATCATTGTAGAATGAAAATGAAGATCTAGCAGATAAAAATATCTCCCCTGCACAGTAAAACATAAATCCTATCAAAAATAATATACTGATTCATGATAATCCCCATGAAATCTTCAACTCACTTTTTCAAAGATCTTGACCTGTGCCCACCTTGATTCTTCCCCCAACAAGGTCACACTTTCTAATAGTGGCACTGCCTACAGAACAAGCATCAAACACATGCATCTACTGGAGTAAAACATATTTAAACCATAGAAAATGATCTAGAGATCAGTGAACCCTAAACATTACAGGCTTTTGACATTACTTTTGATTCTCTCCAATTTATTTCTTTAAAAATTAATTGATTCTTTGTGAAATTCAATTCAGGATCCCAGTCACCATCATCTTTATATCTTTTCCTATCCTCTTTCATTGGAAACTCTACCCCAAAGAAAACAAACTAACAAAACAAACAACCATGTCTCAGTGGATATTGTGGTGTGTCAAGGTGTGTCATATAGTACTCTTTTGCTCGCACAGCATTTATTTTTAATTTTCATTGCAATGAAACACTGGTCTGGGTCTGGTCCTCTGGCCTCTGCTTCACTATCTACACTAGATCCTCACTGGACTCCTCATGGATAGCCAGTGGTCGCCCTGTGTCCAGGATCCTGTAGCTCTGTGTTTCAAGAAACAGCCTCCTCAAGTGAACTAGCAGTTCATACATGGAAGAGATGTTGAAGAATAGTAGGCATTATCAACTTAATGAGCATATGACTTACATATATATTGTATCATATATAAATATATAGTAATAATTATAATTATACTGTATCCTTACTGGAATTTCTCTGGAATAGCCATAGTTGTTCTGTGTCAAGCAGATAAGGAGATGCTGTAGCTCAGATTCAAAAGAACCCTACTTTCTATATGTGTGGGTGTGTGTGTGTGTGTGTGTGTGTGTGTGTGTGTGTGTGTGTTTGGGAGAGTGCATTTGTATGTTGTGATTCCTTAGATTGTGTTATGCGATATAGACTGTATCCACATAACAATATTTTCATCAAACTGGACAGAATGGGAAACTTGTAGCTATTCACATTCTGTTATGGTGGATATGACAGAATTTCTAGACTGACATAAAAATCCTGAAGATTTTTTGGTAAAGTGTTGTCTCCAAATAGCTCAGCTGAAGAACAATTGGTTGTTGAAGAATCTTCTGGTTTTTGAAGATGTCAGGACAGCTACTGGGCAGACAACAAACAATCAAATTATATGTATATGTACATACATATGTACATATGCATATACATAGTTATGTATGTATATATACACACACCTACATACATTCATGCATACATATATGCAAGCATGCATGCACACATGTATACACACATACAATGCTTTTATATAAATGATATTATGAAATAGAAACAGTAGCCAATAACTGAAAATACTGTCCTCAATTTTTGAGTAACTGTAGTTTTCATCAGAACATCTATTTGTATGCCAATATTATATAGAATATTGCATAGGTTTATTTCTAGCAGTTTATTTATTTCTAGAAGTTTCTGTGTTTCAGGTTTCACTTTTATCTTGAATCATTGTTTAGCACTTTGAATCTATTTGGAGTTGGATATTATGCAAAGTGAAATACACAGGTCTCACTTTATTCTTCTGAAGGTGTAAATTCAATTTTCTTACAGCATTCATTAAAGATGCTTTTTTTTTTTTTTTGCTCTAGTGTAGTTTTGGGCACATTTCAACTAATCTTTGTACTAGGTGAAATATATAATCCTATATTTTATGTGCCTACTGCAGGCTATAGTGATTATGATGGAACCATAGCTTCCTGAAATAAAAGTGCATGGCGAGCCATGGTTTTGGTTTTCCTTGTTGTTAGAATGTTCATCTCATCCCACAGGCTCTCTATAAAATTCGCAAGGATCCACCTGTCTTTTCAAGATATAAACCACCAAAAGTTACGTTTTATTGAGTCTCTCTCTCTCTCTCTCTCTCTCTCTCTCTCTCTCTCTCTCTTCCTTCCCCCTCTCTCTCTTCTGGCTCCTTTGTACATCTGGTAGGCAAATACAAGTTGATATTTGCAATGAACCTCATACAATATGATCAGTTTATTTAGGCTGCCAATTCAATCAAATAACAAACTCACATATTTGGTTTGGCTAATTTTAAAAAATGCAAGGTACTGCTAATTTACTTCTTTTTATTGGCCCTTTGAGGAATAGGGATGAATTAACAACTGAAAGTGTAGCAAAGATGTATCATTCAAATATTTAAAATACGCTTAGGATGTTTTATTCCTTATCAAGACCAAACTGAGGCTGGGCATAACAGAGTAATTATTCATCAGGATAAAGGGTCCAAAAGATGGAAAACCTAAATAAATGAAGTGAGTGATATTCATCAGCCACAAACTGTGATTATGCAAAAAGGGATAGCACACATTTAAGATGGAGGAGAGAGAATAAAAACACAGAAAATAAGACACTAGAGCCAGGATGTTCTTGATAGCTCTTGATTCAGGGGAGTTACTGATGGAAACATGAGTGCTGTGGATGTGTTTAACCCTCTGCTTGTGTCTGTACAGAATCACAACCATGGAGCCACTGGACCAGCCAATAAGAACTGAACACAAGATTTCTGGACATATCACCAATGATGCATACAATGATTCATTGATGTCATCATGACTTACAATGAAGCAGTACTTGTAATCTATGTTTCTTGTCACATTATTGCCATTCCTTTTGACAAACATATCCACAAAGAAAATGAAATGTATAAACATGTAAAATACCCAAAGAAAGGAAATGGAGCAGCCAATGTTCTTTGCAGCCTTGCCCTTTGAACACTTATAACAGGATTCCCTGTGACTGATGGTGATGGCCTGAAAAACATTCAAAAGAAAGGTGGTGCCAAAGGACACACTCCAGCCAACTCTTTGAATATACAAAATTAATCTGCATCCAAAATCATTAAAAATCTGCTTCAACCCAAATGCTGCCATTGTGTAGGGAATTCCTGTAGAGAGAACTATCAAGGCATTGGCTGCCATTAGGTGCATGAGAATCAAATCTGTGGGCTTTAATTTATGTTCTCTATAGAAGACTAGATAGTAGATAAGAAGAAAGAAATTGATCAGAATTCCAGTAGTAATTTGTGATAAAAAAATTATTTTGATTGTCATATTCCAGAAGTCCATTCTCTGATTGTGCCTGATTCTCTTTAGATTCTGGTCACACCCATTTTCAGATCAAAATGAATGAAAATTATTAATATTCTGAACACTCTATGGAATAAATACAAAAGAAAATACAATGTATTCTATTGTACTGTGCAAAGTAACAGTTTAATAAGACCAATATCATGATTCAGCTTAAATATTTTTTCTTAGCTTACATTTTTTTAAATGTGTGATTTTATGGGGGTGAGTACGTGTTCAACCCCCCAAAAAAACTAGAAACAGGCCAACAACATGGTTTTGAAAAAGCCTCTATGAAAAAGGATGTTTAGAAGCACACATTATAAGGAAGTAGGAGAATTGTTTGTGGAACACATAAGCTGTCATTAATGCAGATACATGGGACAAAGTAATAAGAGTTCAGTCAATACACTAAATAGAAAAAGCCTAAGAGAAATGTGCTATCTTGAAACTAACTAAAAGAATTAACTAAAAGTGATAGAAATTCAAACTGTACTAAAAGTGTATAAAAAGAATAGTTAACAATATTAAATTTGAATATAGTTCTGAAACTCTTAAGAACATCGTGGCCCAGCAATGAATGAGCATGTCACTAATAGTGTGGAAACTGGTCATATGTTCTTATATTACAGAAATACAAACCTACATGCCAGTAATCTCAGACCTTTGGATATGAACCAAATTTTTTCTTCATGTCATAGAAGAAGAAATTGATATTTCAAATCAAGTAATATTTTTGGGAGTTTCAACCTGTGCTTTATTCACATGCTACCATTTACAACCTGCTAGGAGTGATCTTAGGGAGGCTATAAACTAACAGGTTATATTTCTGAGATGTTTTTACCGTGGACAGGAAAATTTTGATGGATGAGCCCTTGTAGACAAGGCTGAAAGGATTATATTTCTAGGATTCTAGGAAAGATTGCTGCTATCAATATTTTATATATATATGACATATCAATATTTTATACATATATATATGACAATCACTATGTTTTACCCAACCTTTTTGAGCAGATATCTGTAGATCAACTAAAATCTCAGATATACCAGCTTGTAGTGACACTATATAGACAAATATACCAGTTTTTAATTATTAATGGTTATACTGTAAGTATTCTTAATATATACTAGTAATACTTAAATCCTTTATAACAGGACTGCTATTAAAGTCCTCTCTGATATAAACACTGCAACTATAACTCTACCAGTCTTCACATGTCATGAGTCAATTACTTCTGAAATAGGAAATACTCATTGACAATTTAAAACACTTTTCAGTAGGTGTTGATACCATTAGCCAAAGGTTGTGAAAGGGAGATAATGATTTATTGTAGGTGCAAGGGCAGAAAATAAAATATTGACTTGGTTTATCTATACAAAACTTTAATGGTAACTGAGTTACAAAATTATAATTTTTAACTTTCAATGAACCTGTTGAGCTTGTGACAGATAATGAAAATCAAGATAGATTACTAGTCTTAATGTAAACATTTGTACTCATCTCTGTTGTAAACTTCTTAACAATTTGTTATTTGAATTTATTTTTGAACTTTTAGTGAACTTCTGCAAAAATAAGAATGCTTAAAAAACTATGTGATCTATTCCCCTAGAAAAGATACAAAACACAGTTACTTTTTATGGCATTATAACATTAGAGCACGAGGAGAGGGGAAGATTGGGGAGAAGGAAGGATGACAGCAGAGCAGAGTAACAGTAAGAAAAGCGACTTAGAGATTTAGAAAGCATGTAGTCTGGTATGTTTTCCCACTTTTATTATTTCATAGAAATAGACAGGACATTGGGGCAAGAAGAGAAGAAAAGAGCAATAAGCAGAGTGGAGAAAGAGGAACAAAGATTCTGCAGAGAGAGCAGAGAGAGTTGACAGGCTTTCCCTTACCATGGGACAGGGGAGGTCTCTTCTTAACAGCAAACTAAGCTTAGTCTTAACAAAGAGGACAAAGCTTTGTCGTACAGTCTTCAGTTAGATTCACTTAGAAATATAAGAGTAGAAATGTTTCTTTCTCTATGCAATAAAGATTGGTACCCATTTTTCATCCAGAATGAGCGAGTTCTTTAGGCACTGACATTGAGCTACTGTTCCATATGCATATGTAAGGTTTTGTGTGTGTGTGTGTGTGTGTGTGTGTGTGTGTGTGTGTGTGTGTTAAGTCTGTAATTATAAGATAAGTAAGTAGTTGGAACTTACTGGAATGCATGAATGTGTATGAGTATGTGTGCATAAATTTGTATATGAATCTATGTGAGTTTATACATATTTACTTGTGGAATTTTTCTCTTTCTGTGAAAACCTTTTGCTAGCAGGCTGGAAGCTGAGTGAACTCCAAGTCCTAGCAAGAAAGTTACAGTGTAGATAAGTACAAAGGTTACCTTCCGTAATTCCCTGCTGTTTTAAATGAGGTGCTAAACTCATTTATTATTAATTATTATTATTATTATTATTATTATTATTATTATTATTATTATTAAATTTATTTATGAAGAGACTTTGCAGTTCTGGCCTCAGAGGATCTCAAACAGGCAGGCCAGTTACTGCTGCAGAGTATTTTAAAACCAAAACAACCCTAATTTTTCACAAGATAAAGTTTTGCCATGGCCAATGTTCTTACCCTCTGCTACCTTTAAAAGAGGACAAAACCTCCAGACCTGGCCTCTGGCAACACCCCATAATGAATTAATCAATATAGACACAGGATAAATACAATACTATATAGCCATAGACCCTTAAAAATCTTACCATATATATTCATGCTTTATGTACTGGATTCCAAGTTATGTTTTACTTGAGAAATCGTCATGAGATGTATGATTATGTGACTTGTTTCCTTCTTTAAAAATATACAAGTCACAAACAAGAAAGAAATTTAGTTTAATTTCAGGTTGTTGAAGGAATGTCAGCTGGTATACATAACTTCATCTCACAGAGTGACAATTTGAGTCTAATATCTAAAGAGATATGATCCAATAGTTGGGGCAACGATACTAGCTGAGGTTTGAGTTCATTAATATGTTCATCAGAATAGTATCACAACCATGGTTTTTCATATTTTGCTGCTTTATCTGAGGAACATATATGTAGGAACTAAGACAGAGACTAGAACATACATGGTCAAAGGGAACAAGGGAAAATCGAACATCCTTGGGAGCTTCTTAAAGTCTATTTACCTGAAGGTGTTTTCTTGCTTGGAGGCCAGGCAAATTTATTGGAAAAGGCCAATGGTGTTAGCCTGCAACATCTGTGAGAATAGAAAAGAAACCAAAGTATTGACAAAAGGCTTTATTCTAAGAGCCATTGTGACTTTGGTGCTCCTTGTCTGACAATAACTCTCTGTTCCACATGCTTAAGAATTGAGTCTTTAGATAGCTGCCTGAATTCAGTTTAGTGAAGTAAGCTGTAATGCTAAAGAAAAGAAATGGTTACCAATGTTAATCATTGTATGTGGATACTGCTGTGCTCAGATCTGTGAGGTCACTGTGCCCAGTCTGTACATTTGACATTATAGCCATAGGATTCTACACACAAGAGTTACAGTGTGATCACACTGGTCACATTCACCGAAATACAATATTCCTCATAAATATTCACTTTTTAAAATATCAATAATTGTTTAGTGTTAAATGGAAAATATAACTGTTCTGAGTTAAGTGTGAATGTGGTAAATACTGACAATTGGTGAGCTACCGCTATCTTCTCAGGTTGACATTGTCTGAGTAAAATTAGTTCCTCAGACAGAACAGAAACTTATAAAAACAAAGGGTAAATGTCACTTTAAATACAAAAATGTTTTAGAGACAGAGTGGATACTTGAAGAACTTGTACATGTGTAGCATGGCACAAACACAGTCCCCTCAGTCTGTTCTCATAAAGTCAAGAGAGATGCTTGCACACTGACTGTCCTTGTGTGTAGTCTGTGTTTCTCACTTGACATTGTGTTTGCTTCCTTTATATGTTATTGTTTGCCTTTTGCTACAAAAGTTTTAATACTGGAAAACAAGAGAGATGGCTCAGTGGTCAGAAACACTTCCCTGGGTTTCAGAGGATCCATGTTTGGTTGCCAGAACCCACATAGTACCTCACAACTGTTTGTAACTCCAAATCCATGGGTCCTGACAGAGTCTACTGGCCCCTGAAGACACTGGATTCCCATAGTGCACATATATACATGCAAGGAATACATGTTTACCTACACATACATGCACATGCACATGTAGATATATAAACCATTTTAAAAATAATTTTTTACTCTAACATAGTTTAATTTTATAGGTGAGTGCCAAATGCTAATGCCTTTGAACTTTTAATAAAATGGAGTTTTATCTGTGTGGTCTGACCTGGCAGAAAGCTGTCCCATTTCACAGGTTGATTTCAGAAGTACAAGGTAGACTTGATAATTAATATACCACTAAATGTATGACGTATTGTCACTGAAGAGATAAAGGCTATAGAAGGAAGTGCACATGAATTACTAATATGATTACCCTGTACAGAGTACAACATAAAATAATATATGTTTAGCAAATTATAGCATGGAATGAAATTTAAGTCACTAAAACATTTCATTTAAAACTCAGCATGTATTTGCTATTTTTAAATGTATTTTTCTCATGATTTGTTCTTCCTGTTTAGCTCTAGATGTTCTGGAAATCACTATGTAGATAATTTTGTCCTCAAAACCACAAAGATCTGGCAACCCATGTTTCACAAATGCTGGCATTAAAGGTTTTCATCACACACCTGGCTTACTTGAACATACTTATATTGATGACTCTATTATAAAGAATTTTGGATGCATTTAATAGAGGAATTGCGTGAAACACAATAAAGTTTACAGTAAACAATCTGAAGACTGTGACACCTTAAGCATTGTCCAATGGGATATATCACTAAGTGTGAATACAAATTTATCTGAAAGATTAAACCTTGGTACATCACGAACAAGGGGCTGCACTCCATGAATAACAACTGTAAGCAGAGAGTTAGGCATGTTATAAGGTCAGGCATAGAGTGTGAGTAAACCTGGGAAAATATTACAAAAAACATTTGGTCCTGGTTGTCATTGCTCAATACTCATTCTATACCTTACCTTCAGTGTTGCCTTTCCGCATTCATGACAAATTCTCAAACCAGACATTGTACCAATATCCACTCAATATTGACTCAGTGCCTCTGTAACAAGATCAAAAGTGTATTGACACATATGAATACTTTTCACTTCAAAAGCATATCCTGCCCTTCCCAGGATTGTGTAGTACTTATATTTTCATTCTAATGTTGCCTATGGTATGAAATATAATAGGTTAAATGATCGTAACAGTACTTTAAAGTTAGTCTTCCCATCATGTACAGTGAGGTGCATATGACATTTACTTATTACACAACCATTCAACACCTGCACAGTTAGGTTACATTATCCTGGAAATACCCACATCAACCTTAGTTGGGAAATCATATTGCAGTAAGAAATGACAGGGAGTAGACCAGGGAGAAGAAAATGTTTAACTTTTTCAATCATTTTTAATTGTGGAATTATTCTTGTACCTTCTATGTCTGTTCCATGGATCTGTTTCAACAGCATTTTCTGATTAGCAAACCTGAGCATTTACTCAACTTCTCTCTTCTTTGCTGACAGCCACTCAGACTGAAATACAAAGTAGTCACCAGGCTTCTTCCTTCTGCAGGACAATGCGTTCATTGATCACATCCGGATTCATTAATAAGCAGTGCTGTAAGAGAGTCAACCCTGAGTAAAAGTCTTTGACTCTGTGACTTCATCTCCCTCCAGAACTGCAATTTTCATTTCTCTCACAGTGGCAGTACAACACCGGCTTTGGGAAAAAGACCATCTATTAAATTTTCCAGTTGTTAATTAATAATGACACTTTAGAAAATGTTTCTTGTGAATTTATCCACAGGGATAAGTTAAACATCTTGAGGACTGATTCTGTTTTCATGATCCATGAAGGCTAAACAAGTCTCCTTTGTAGAGTACATGAAACTTTAAGGTCAAATTTATGAGAAAGCTAGAGATGTCCATTTGTTGATTCCAAACCAGGATTTACTGACTTCTTTCAACAAAATATCAACATAGTTTATTCTCCTGAGATTTACAACATTTATTAATTAAAATAGTTGACTGTTTTATACATGCATATGTTTTACTCATGTCTATAAGTGATTATTTCTTTCAAATTCCTTCCTAACTAACCATCACAATTTTCTCTAACTTTCAGGTGTTCCTTAAAACAAACAATCAAAACTTTGAGTTTTCTTAATGAATCTAGTATGTGTCTAGAACAGGGGCATTGATGGAAACATCACTAGTTTCTAAAATTTTGAAATCTTAATGAAATCAGACACTTCCTCTATCAACTGGTATCTGTCACCAATAGCTCTTCAGCTGGGAACAAAACATCCTGAACTTTTTCACTCTTATGGTAATTTTCTAGTTGATCTTGTCATGTTTTTTTTTTTAACATACAGTCATAATATGTGAATTCACATGTGCAAGACCTCTGTTCTGTGAGGATAAATCCTCTCTGTTTCCGCAAATAGGCACCTAATACTCTTCTGTCTCTTGTTCCATGAAGATACCTACCCTCCATGCTATAGGGATTTCATTTTCTATCAACAACCCTGAATTATTTCTTACTACTTACTATGATTCATCTGGGCTGATTTTATCTCCAATTGGCTCTCCCACAGGGTCACAATTTTATGTTTCAGCTATTACATGGTGGATTCTCCTTATCTCTCCTTCGAGTTTTTCTGCAATTTCTCTCACCACAATCCCAAGAAACCAAAACCCCAACTATGTGTCTTCTACCCAGCTATTAGCTATTGGCATCTTTATTCACCAATCAGAAATAACTTGAACATGGTCAAGAAACTACTTGCAAACTCCAGGTTCTGGGAGTCTTCATTTACCATTATAATAGACAGTAAGAGACAAAAGATGTTAGGTGACAAGCTATAGACAGCATGCTGGGTCTTCCCTTTGCATTCTGGGGAATAAATGCAAATCTACCCTAGGTAGAATGTATTGCAAAGACAGACAGAGTCATCAGTACAGCCTCCTTTTTCTACTGAATCTGACCCAACTTGTAGATGTCACATTTTCAGCACAGACAACTCACATTATGTCAGTAAGTCCAGGCACAGCAGTGTGTCTACACAACTTCTTTCAGGGACATTCCCCATACAGCCCATGTGTGAAAGATATTTTGTTTCTTTATTATAATATGCATGAGCAAAAGAAAGGACAAACTCATGTTAGATAGGAGTACCAGTGCAAACTCCCTCCACCCCTTACTGGTATGAGTTGAAGTTCATACCAGTAAGACTCCAGTAAAACAGGTGCACTAATGGGATGTTACTTTAGAACTGCCACAAAAGAGCATTAAAACATCAGTTTCTGACTTGGTGCAAGGCTAAAAGCCTTCTTGCCTTTCTTATTGGCTAAGGTTGGGGGTCCCTATGCCCACAAAAGCATCCTCCATTTGCTCACAATCAGAGAACATTGACTACTCATCTCCCTAGTGCCTCCTACAGGACCATCAGGGAACACTCGATCCACAGATCTTCAATGCCTCCCACAGGAAGTAACTCACTTCATAGCTACTCACTGCTGTGTACAGGGAACAAATTCAGTCCTCGGGCCAATTCCATATAAGAGGCACATGAAATAATTACTGCAAATATGGATGCCAGTTCTCTCCTCTGCAACTAGGAGACATCTAATTCATGGGGAATATGTGGTTGCTATGAGCTGCCAAGTCACTTTTCTCAGATTTGGGGATTAGGATTTGAGGTGTGGGATGCTGTTTGTTTCTAAAGAGAGTGTCATGAATTCTAGACTGGTCTCAAACTCTCTCTGTTGGAAGATGACCTTGATTAAATGCTCCTCTTGTCTCTGGCTCCCAATACTGGGATTCTGGCCATGAACCACCTGATTTGATTTGATACTGGCCAAGAACACTGGGACTCCTGCATGACTGGCACACTGAACTACAGAACTAGACCTGTTGGTGGTGGTGGCTGTTGTGGTACTGGTATTTTAAAAAACTTATACTGCCACCAAAGTAGACTCCTGCTGTCTATTATAGTCCAGAGTGGCCTTGAATTTAAGGCTATTATCCTATCTACTAAGCCTGCATAGTCCTGAAATTGTAAGCATATACATTCATACTAGTTCTGACACCTAGTCTTATAAAAAATTTAAACTCCCTATAATTGGGAAAATGTGAGGCAAATGAGATCACCCAAGGCTTGAGGGGACTAAACCTTCAAACAGTGAGCTCAAGGCTAGATCTTCCAATTTTCCTCAACTGTGTGTTTGAGCTGAGGCTTGTAATGGCTTGTGCCTTCTCTTCTGTCCATTTTTCTGCATAGAGAAATTAGATGTGGTCAGCTGGAGAGCTAGTAGTTAGAACAAACCTGAAGAGCTCTTTGGCTATACAGGGACAGTATTAAAAACTTCTGCATATTGAACTGAGTTTTCTTGAGATCACCTGGAACTGGGAAAGTCTTCTTTCCATCCCTCCTACCAGCTCAATGCTCAACAGATTTAGAAAGCGAAATTCAGCTATACCTAATGCTAGTAGTACTTGGAAATATTATCAGTAGTAAGAAGAAATCATCTAGAAAGGAAGGAAGAAAATGCAGAGTTAGTGGCATAGACATTCAAGTTTATAAAAAAGACTGGAGAAACAGGAGGATTGAGAAATCAGGTCAACTACAGAGTGAGTCCCAGGCTAGCTTGATCTACAGAGTGACTCCTCAGTTGGTATAGCTATTCTGTGGCATGTAGGAATCCCCATGTTTCACTCCAGAACCAAATAAATCAGGCTTGTTAGATACATCCTATAATCTCTACATTTGATAGAGGGAGACAGAGAATTCAAAGTCAAGGTTATTCATAGCTACATACATTAAACAATAACAAAGTAAGATTAGGAGCAAAGAGAGTTATTGGCAAACCTGTGAGGTGATATGGCCCTGCAGGGCCAGCCCAGTATGTCCTGTGTGTTTCAAAGTCAATAAGAAACACTCTCCTCTGTCTTTCTATTTTGAAGTTCTGAAGAGGACCAGCTTCAGCTCCATTGCTTCTGAGCAATGGGTTGGAGGTTAACTTTCTGAAAACTCCAAAGCCCCTCTGAGAAGCCAGGCAAGATGTCTGGGAGCCAGTATGTTTATAGGCCTATCTTGCACAAGAAGAGTTGTCAACACCAGAACAAAACTCTCCAGGAAAATTCAAGGCTGGAAAGGCTGCCTTTTCCTTGTGTGTTGTTCAGAGGAGAGGGATGAGGTTCAAAAGAGCCCCAAGTACTAGGATAAACAGTAGCCCTGTAACCTCTCCTCCAGCCTGGATAACTATCAGAGATTGTTCTATCAAAAGTGGCTTCTTTTGCTCCCTGTTTCTTTCAGGGAGCATGGCCTTTTTTATGAGGTAGACTTCTCTCCTTAGAGAAGTCTCCCTATTCATTATGTCCCACCTGACCCAGAATTGGTTTCCGGGTTGAGAACAAGGCCTGTAAGTGCCTCAGTGTGAATCCTCAGGAGGGCAGCTTCTGATAAAAGTTTACATATAGCTATAAACATTCCATTGGACCTGATTTTATTTTTTTTTAATTTTTCCTTGCAAGTTTGGTTCCAGCCATATCACTGAGGGCCTGCCTCATATGTTCCCTGGTACCTCAAGTATCAACCAATCTTCTAGGAAAAGATGTCTTATAAACCTTAGAGTTAGTTCTTACCATCCAATCAGAAAGGGACCATATCAAGATAGAAGACATTACCTATTAAAAATAAGTAATATTCAAGGAGACCATAAAACCCCACCTTTAAATCACCCCCACACTCTTATTTAATATGCCTTAAACAGCTCAATGGTTGGACTAATACATTTCCCACTGATATTACTAAGATATTATTTATCAAAACCTATATTCCATCTTTTCTGCCCTGGACCCAGATCGGCAATGCTCTCGGGCAGAGTTCCCCAGGACCTGTGTGACATCTAAGTTCTCTGTCTAGTACACCTCAGGCATGGATTCTACTCCTTTCCCAGCATGGTGGCTATCTCTTCATTCTCCTTTCTCAGTCCCTTCCCTGGAAATCCTGAAGGCCTGCCTCTGTCTCCCTGACTAGATATTGACCATTGGAATCTTCATTTACCAATCAAAACCAACTGGGGTCAGGGTTCATCAGTGTCTTAAGTGCAGATGTGGGGATTCTAGGGCAATTTTGGGGGACCAAATTAACATAATACATGCAGCATTAGACCTACTCCACAACATTTTAGTACCATTATTTTTCTTAAATTCTAAAGAGTTTTAAATCTCTCTTTTCTCTCTCTCTCTCTCTCTCTCTCTCTCTCTCTCTCTCTCTCTCTCTCCTCCCCTTTTTTCTTTCTCTTTACTTACCCAGTCATTCAGGAGAGGGTTTTTAAGTTTTCATGAGTTTATAGGCTTTCTGTTATTTCTGTTGTTTTTAATTCCATCTTTAATTCATGGTGGTCTGATGAGATATGAGGGGTTCTGTCAATTTTTTTGTATCTGTTGAGACTGGCTTTAGGATCAACTATATGGCCTATTTTGAAGTAGCTTCTGTGGTGTGCTGAGAATAGTGTATATTCTTTTTGCGTTTGAATGAAATATTCTGTAGCTATCTGTTATGTCCATTTGTTTCATAGCCACTGTTAGCTTCATTATTTTTCCTCTTTTGTTTGTGTTTCAATGATGTGTCTATTACTATTAGTGTGATTTTGAAGTCTCCCACTATTTATGTGTGAGGTTCTCTATGTGACTTAATCTTTAGTAATGTTTCTTTTACATATGTGAGTGCCCTTGTATTTGGAACACAGATACTCAGAATTGAGATATCATCTAGGTGAATTTTTCCTTTGATGAGTATGAAGTGTCTTCCACATCTATTTTGATTACATTTGGCTGAAAGTCTATTTTACTAGATATTTGAATGGCTACTTCATCTTTCTCTTTGCTTCCATTTGCTTAGAAAACCTTATTCTAGTCTTTAATTGGAGGTATGTCTACTTTGTTGCTAACATGAGTTTTCTGTATGCAGCAGAATGAGAGATCCTGTTTTTTCAGCCATTTTTTTAGAATGTGCAGTTTATTGAGGAATTAATTTGAGTGATGTTGGAGATATTAATGACAAAAATTGTCAATTCCAGTTATTTTGATGTTGTGGAGATGTGTGTGTGTGTGTGTGTGTGTGTGTGTGTGTGTGTGTGTGTGTGTTTGTCCTTTTGTTTGATGCTATAAAATTATTTATTTCATGTGTCTTCTTGTGTATAATTTGCCTCATTAGATTGGAGGTTTCCTTCTTGTATCCACTGTAGGGCTAGGTTAGTGTAAAGATATTGTTTAAATTTGGATTTGCTGTAGTCTATCTTTTTCTTCCATCTATGGTAATTGAAG
>JANHMN010000003.1:22421497-22436706 GCA_030674055.1 Rhabdomys pumilio | reverse complement strand
ATGACTTCACAATGATTAGTAAAGACTCTGAATCATTTTCTGACACTGGATATTTGTCTATAGTGCAAATCCCTGACCAGTCTTCAGAGATACTTTAAATACTTTTTGCTCTGAATCTGGAATCTACCCATACATAGTTCTAGATACAATAGTAACTTTTAACATAGTAGGGATCTTCTAGATATTTAGATGTTGAGCTTACAAATTTGTGAAGTAGAGTCTGGATCTGTTCTTGGAAGTAGACACACATGGTAAGATGCATTATTGTGTGTATTTAATTTGTTATACGAAATATCTGCACTTGGGAGGCAGAGGCAGGTGGATTTCTGAGTTCGAGGCCAGCCTGGTCTACAGAGTGAGTTCCAGGAGAGCCAGGGCTAAACAGAGAAACCCTGTCTCGATAAAACCAAAAAAAAAAAAAAAAACAAAAAAAAAAAAAAAAAAACAAGAAAGAAATATCTAACATCAGAAGGGCTCCATGCTATGCTAAATTTTCTCCTTGGCAACAGTGGTTGATTGTCCAGAAGGAATGAAGCTGTGGATATTTCACTATCATATATCCATTTTACCAAAATTATTTGTACATCTAATATAATCCTAATGAAAACCTCCATGTCATTCTTTTCAGAAATAAAAGAAAATAATCCTAAAATTCATATGGTCCCACAAAACACCTAAAAAGATAGTGAGCAAAAGGAATGATGGAAGAATGACTATTTTAATTTTGTTGCTTTGCTTTCTTTTCTTTTTTTTTGTTGCTCTTCTTTTTTTTAAAGTATGTATTTGTCCATTTTACATTCCATTATCAGCTTCCCCTTTATTTCCAGTATGACCTCACACAGGTCCCCGTCCATTCCACCCTGATCTTCTGCTTTGTGAATGGAAAGTTCCCTTCTGGGGTTGTCCAGGCGTTCAATGGTCTCTATAAATTGGCTAAGATTTAGAAGCTATGCTTAGTGCTTCCCATAAATTCAGTTAATTTAGTCATTCTGGACTTCTGACGGTATTGAAGACCTATAGACTTATAACCAATCCAGGCTATTTACCTTGAAAGAATAAATCTGAGTGGAGGGTTCTCAGCTGACATTCATTCTAAAGCCAAAAAAAAGCCAGGTTCAAAACTAAGTGTTCTAGTCGAGAGAGACGGCAGAGGTTCTGGCTAGTCAACAAAAGGATGGACTGGGTATTAAGACTATCTTGTACCTCACTGGTACAAATAGGAATAATTATGCTCTTGTTGTATTCTGAGAGAAAAGCTTTATTTTAACAGGAAGGGTAATATGTAGGAGGAGCTAAGGGGAAAGGATCACCTAGAGGAAAAGATGGAGTAAGGAGAGGAGAGGATGAAGTAGATGAGAAGCTCAGTAATGAGAGAGAAAAAGAGAGAGAAAGAAAGAGGGGGCATGGAGGCAGAAGTTCATGTGTCTCCACTAGTCAAAGATAGTTTACATAGCTAGGTTGGGTATTAGGTTACACTTATGATTGAGCTTTACCATACTTATAAAGCCCTTGATTAACATTCAAAAAATTTGTATAAAAGCCAAATGGAAAAGGGGGGGGCACGGGATAGGGGTTTTCTGGGGAGGGGAAATGGGGAAAGGGATTGGCATCTGAAATATAAATAAAATATTCAAAAAAAGGATAAAAAAAAAGAAAGGTCCCCTCTGGTTGTTAGGTCCTCACAATACCACACACCCCCATGCCTATCCTGCACATCAAGTCATTTCAAGGCTAGTCACATCCTCTTCCACTGAGGTCAGACAAAGAAGACTATTTCTTTGCATATGAGAACAAGCTCTCATATACTACATATGTGCAAGGGGCTTAGGTCCAGTCCATGCTGGCTCTTTGGTTGGTGATTCTGTTTCTTGGAATTCACAAGAGTCCAGGTTAGTTAACTCTGTTAGTCTTCTTATGGAATCACTGTTCTCCCAACTGTTCTATAAGACTCCAGTGCTCCATCTAAGGTTCAGCTGTGGGTCTCTGAACCCACAGCTATCTATTTCATGGGCTGCCAGATAAAGCCTCTTGGAGGACAGTTATGTGCGACTCCTGACTGCAAGCATAACAGAGTATCATTACTATTGTCAGGGACTACTATTTTACTTATGGAATGTGTCTTAATTTGGGGCATTTCTTGTTGTCATACCTTTTGCTTCTTGTCTTTGCATTTCTTGTAGGCAAGATGCATTTTGCGTCAAAAGTTTTGTGGGTGATTTATAGTACTTATCCATAAATTGGGAGAAGTGGCCACTTTGGATTCTGTTGAAAACCGCAATAGCCCACGTTTGGGTGCCAAAATATTTTGGACCGCACTGTCAATGTTAGACCTGCACTGCCGAAAGCCTTGGGGGTTAAATTTTTCTGGCTCGGACTGCCTCAAGCTGCTCCAGTTCACAGGTCAGGTTCAGCAAGAGAGAGAGTGAGGACCAACATGAAGAGTAGAGACCAGACAGAGTGTCACTCATTCTCGTTTATTCTTCAGTCTCTCTTCCTAGTCCAAGTCCCAAGTCTTGATTTCCTAGTCCCTAGTTCCTAGTCCCTAGTGCCTCCAAGTTCCAAGTTACTTCTTCCAAGTGCCTAATTCCTACTGCCTAATAACTAAATCCAAGTTGTACTTGTCTAATTCCAAGTTCTTCCTCCAAGTGCCAAGTGCCTAATATTTAATTCTCTGTTCCAAGTTGTACTATGCCAAGTAATCTGTTGTCTGGTTCTCTGATCAATGTTATACTCTGTCAAGTAATCTGTTGTCTGGTTCTGCTGAACACTCTTCTGTCTGCCTCTTGCCTTTTACATGTCTCGCTCCTAAGCCATGCCTCTGAGTTATGCCCCTAAGTCCTGCCCTTAGGCCTTGTCTCTAAATCTAATCTCTAAGTCATGCCCTTAAGTCTCAGCTCTTTAAGTCTCACCTTTAAGTCTCACACACCCATGGGAAAATCTTGGGTATCTAAAACAAGATGTTATCAGAGTGTGCTCGACTGTTGTCAGGGTATATGGCTCAAGATGGCTGCAAAGATGATAGCAGCTCTCTGTCGGCTACCCACAGGATTCATATCCAATACTGCTAGGAGACTCAGCTAGAGTTGTGACCCCCCCTTATATCCCCCTTGGGCTTCCATAAATCCAGGTCTCTGGCAGGTCCTAGAGTTTGCTATCCCACACAGCCTCTTTTCCTCATCTCTTCCCTGCTTGACCTACATTTGATGACCCTCACCTGGCACCCTTCTTGATCCCCTCTCTTACCTACTGCCCTCCTTTCGTCATCTCTAATATTCTATTTTGTTTCTCTTTCTGAGAATGATTCATCCAGTAATTTTTGGTCCCTTCTTGTAATTTGGCTTCTTTACATCTGTGAATTATAGGATGGTTATCCTGTATTTTATGGCTAATGTCCACTTACTATGCATGTATTTTTGGTTCTGGGTTACCTCACTCAGGATGATATTTTCTAGTTTGCCTGCAAAATTCATGATGTCCCTGTTTTTAATGGCTGAGTAGCATTCCATTGTATATACAAACTACATTTTATTTATCCATCCATTTTTTTTTCAGTTTCTAGCTGTTACAAAGAAGGCTGCTGAGAACATAGTTGAGTAAGTGTCCTCGTGGCATGGTGGAGCATCTTTTGGGTATATGCCCAGGATTTGTATAGCTGAGTCTTGAGATAGAACTATTCAAAATTATCTGTCTCCACTACCCCCTCTCTTTCTCACTCTTCCTCTCTCTCATCATCTAGCTTCTCCTCTTCTTTTTCTTCTCCTCTCCTTACTCCATCTCTTCCTCTCAGTACTTCTTCCCTCTTAGCTCTGCTTACATATAACCCTTCCTGTCTAAAAAAAAACTTTCCTCTCTTAATACATTAAGAGCATAGTTATGCCTATTTGTACACTTCTGATTGAGCATTACAAAACGTATAAAGCCTTTGATTAACAGTTAAAAAATTGTATAAAAGCAAAAAGGAAAGGGGGCATGGGATAGGGGATTTTTAGAGAGGAGGAATGGAGAAAGGGAATGGCATCTGAAATGTAAGTAAAGTATTCAATTAAAAAAAATAAATGATATTCTAAGGTCCCTTGCTCCACAACTCATCAATATTTGTTGTCACTTGAGATTTTGATCTTAACCATTCTAATTTCTCCCCATGTGTAGTAAAGCCGAGAGGTCATCTTCCTCCTTTTTAGAACAGATTATATTTGTGCTCACTCTTTATCTTGTATACTGGAAGTCATAAATTAATAATAATAATAATAATAATAATAATAATAATGCTCATCAAAATATGATATGAATTATTATTATTATTATTATTATTATTATTATTATTTATTACAAATGTCAAGCCATAAAATCCTCATGTCTTTTTCACATTGTCTTTTCCTACTTATGTGGATACGCTTTTTAAAAAAAGGTAGCTGATTCTGTTACTTGCCTTATTTCCTACAGGAGAGTCAGCAGAACCATTGCCACAACATGCCATCTTCTCTCATAAATACCATTTTCAATGATTAAAATATACTCTCTTTTCACCACCCAATAAAGGCTAATTCATGAAAAAGTCATGAAATCACATACCATGATGTTCCTGGGTTTCCCTTTAAGGGTACTTCATTCACATATGGCCCAGCATTGTTTGTAATGTGTTAACCATTAAAGGACACTTGTGACTGCTGTGTAGGAAAAATATTAATATCCAAAACCTAAGTGGGACATATAGACATATAAGGACTGCAATCTAGGCTGTTCCACTTCAGGTTCTCATGCCTAGTTTTATGTGTTATTATATATTCATGGATCTTCTACCCTCCCAGCTTATCTTTAATTCTGTCAAAAAACATGTTAGTAACTTTCCTAGACTGACCAAAAAATGAAATCCCTTTGCCACATAATAACCAAAACACTAAATATACAGAACAAAGAATGCATTTTAAAAGCTGCAAGGGGAAAAGGCCAAGTAACAGAACTATGATAATTACACCCAGTTTCTCAACTGAGACTCTAAAACCTAGAAAGGCCTGAGCAGACATCATTTTGCAGTTTCTAAGAGACCACAGACGTAAGTTCCAGTCTACTATACCAAGCAAAATATCAAATCACGGTAAATGAAGAAACCAAGATATTGCATGACAAAAATCAAATTTGAACAATATCTTTTCACTAACACAGTCCTACAGAGAATACTAAAAAGAAAACTCCAACCTAGTAAGACTACTAACTCTACTCAAGAGAACACAAGAAATAAATAATTTCACATGATCAAAATTAATAGGAGAGAAATACACATACACACACACACACACACACACACACACACACAAACTGCCACAAACAACATTAAAATAACAGGAAGCAACAATCATTGGTTGTTAATAAGTATCAAGTTCAGTGGGTTCATTTACCCAATAATAGACACAGGCTAACAGAATAAATGGGAAAACCAAATCTAACAATCTGTTGCATACAAGAAAAACATCTCAGCAACAATAATAAAAATTATCTCAGAATAAAAGGCTAGAAAATATTTTCTCAACAAAGAAACGTAAGAAACAAGCTGGAGTATCCATTCTAATAGCTAATGAAATAGACTTTCAATTGAAGGTAATTAAGAAAGTCAGAAAGGACACTTCATACTTGTCAAAGGAAAAACCTAACAAGATGATGTCTCAATTCTGAACATCCATAACCACAAAGTAAAGGCACCCACATTCATAAAAGAAACATTACTAATGTTTAAATCATCCATTGAACCACACACATTAATAATTCAACACTCCACTCTCACCATGAAACATATCATCAACTGTCAGGCCTTGGACATAACTCAATTTAACCTGCGACCTTCAGTCACATAGCACACAGGTAGAGGGCATGATTAGCAAGTCTCCACCTACAGAGATTAAAATATTAATGAGTTATCTAAAGGCTGGGAGGCATAGCTAATTAAGTTATTCCCACCCCTTTTCCCGCCTCCCTATAAAAAACCAAGCCCCCTGACATTTTGGCAGGAAAAGCGCACACCATCTATACCCATTCACCAGGCCATGAACAGTAAAAGCTTTGGAAAACCAGACTCCACATGTAGCCTGGGCCTTCCTGTGCCTGCTGCCAGATTCCCAGCCTTTGGAACCCGGGAATCTTCCCAATGGAGCTGCAGCAGCTGCGTGAATGTGGGACTGCCAGGGGTGTGGGAAGCCTGCCTAGCCAGGGACCCCGCTGCCAGACTCCTTGCAAGATTTTTTCCCACAATCAAAACAAGATGTAAACAGACAAATAACAAAACTAATAGAGGTTATTATTCAAATAGACCTAACAGAGAGCTGTAGAATATTGTATGCAAATAGAGAAGAACATACTTTATTCTCAGCACCTCACAAAAGTTCACACAAAGTGACCATAAAATTGGTTAGAAAGCAAGCCTCAATTAATACAAGAAGATTGAAGGAACACTATACATCTAATAAAATCTCCACAGATTAGGGCTGGACTTACAACAACAGAAACAACAGTTTATGGAAACTGAACAACTCTCTAATCAGTGATCACTGCATCATGGAAGGAACAAGGCTAGAATTCAATGAGAATGGGGGACAACATGCCCAAACTTATGAGACATGATGAAAGCATTGCTAAGAGAAAATTTCATAGCACTAAGTGCCATTGGAAAGAAATTGGGCAGTTCTCACACTAAGAATTAAAAGCATAGCTGAAGACCTTAGAATAATAGAAGTAGCAAACAGCCTAGGAGGAGTTGACATCAAGAAATAATCAAACTCATGGCTAAAATCAATCAATTAGAAACAAAGAGAGTAATGCAAAGAATAAGCATTGAGCAGGTTCTTTGAGATAATAAACAAGATAGGCAAACCCTTATTGAAACAATAAATGGCAGAGAAACAGTACCCAAATTAACAAAGTCAGTAATAAAAAGGGAAACAAAACAATGGACACTGAGGCAATTCAAGTAATCATTTGATCTTCAAAAGTACTCTGCAAAATTGGAAAATATTTAGAAATGCATGGTTTTCCATACAGATACCAATTACTAAAGCTAAATCAAGATCAGGTAAATAATCAGAATAATCCTATAAATCCTAAGGATATAAACACAGTCAGTAAAAGTCACCCAACCCCCCCCAGCAAAAAAAAAAAAAAAACAAAAAAAAAACAAAAAAAACCACAAAGCCTTAGCCTAAATGGATTTTTCACAGAATTCTGCCAGACATTCAAAGAAAGAAAGGTAATGCCAATACTCCTTAAACTATTCCAGAAATTAGAAATGGAACATTGCTATACTCATTCTAAGAGACCACAGTAAGCATGATACCTAAACCACACAAGGATTTGACTATGAAAGATAATTTCAGCCTAATTTTCCTCACAAACATTGATAACAAAACACTCAATAAAATACTAACAAAATGAATCCAAGAATACATCAAAGGCATCATCCACCATGATAAGTAGGCTTCATCCCAGAGATGCAAAGTTTGTTGAATATATGAAAATCCATCAATGTAATCCAGCGTATAAATAAACTGAAAGAAAAAAATGATCATATGATTATATGCTAAAAAGGCCATGGAAGTAAATCTACCTTATTTATGAAGATAACACAGGGATTTGCAGAAGCATTCAATGAATTTATACTGAGATTTGGTTCAGCTGTAAATAGAGCCATATCAGACCCTGAAACCAAACAGATATTGATAGAAATACTGGCCTTTGAAAACATGAATACTGAGTGTAAGAAAGAAATTACATAAGTGATAGCATGAGAAGCCCAAATAGACAAAAGATGAGAAACAACTGGCATTGCTTTTCAGGAGTATCATGCTAATACCATAGGACAAGCCATAGTCATAGTCTTAGAAATCAAAATATCCAATGCCTTTATCATGGGGAACTTGGCCATCCACAAAGGAATTGTAGGGCAAGAAGTTTAAGAGCTCAAAACATCAGGTACATTGACTGTACAGAATGAGATGTTCTTACAAGAGAACAAGCAGATTCTGGCTATTATAAACCTCAAAGGTTTCCCATGTAATGTAGTCACTGTGGGAAGGGCAAGCATTGTTCAAAGGATTCCTAGTCCAAGAGATACATAACAGATAACCTCTTACCTTTGGCAAATGAAAGTAAGGGCTTGTCAGCTTCAGGACCCATAAGAAAAAATATGAACCATTTTCTTTTTGTCAGCCAGAAAGTACCAAGCAAGCAAGAAAATAAAAATTAAGTATTTCTGATTTTACACACGCCACAGAAGGTAATGAAGTGTTGGATCTGTCCACAGAAATGCCTCTTACATTATCTCCATAAGTTGAAAGTTGTAATTTAACCTCTGATGTTTATGATCCTTTACTCTTAAAAACACTGGTTATAATCTTGGGAAGAAGTGGATTAACTTCTCAAGAATTTATTTTGCATCCTAGTATAGTAGATGGGGATAGCAACAAGGAAATAAAACTCATGACATATGTGAGAAAGGTATTGCAAATTGATGCAGGTGATAGAATTGTTCAACTGTTGGTCTGGTAAATACAGGAACTGATATTAGAATACTTTCCCCAAAATCTTGGAATCCAGATTATTCACTTCAAAAGGACTACACACAATTTATAAGAATTGGCAAATTATCAGGAGTAAGACCAATTATATCTTCTGGATTAACTGTGAAGGGCCAGAACAGCAAACAGGAAAGTTGAAACTTTATGTGGCTGGCACAGTCATAAATTCATGAGGAATAGATCTTTTATAACAACAGGGTAAGCAAATTAGTATTTCTGGAATTTCAGGAACATAATGAGGAAATTAAGTGTGTTATAGTAGATGCTCCTGAGAAGTTATTGATTTGGGTGATCTACAAAGATCACAAGCTGTGTTCAATATTCCATAACAGGACATCACAGCGATTGAATTTTCAAATTTACAAATGGGGACAGTGCTGACATACCAATAGCCTTGGCACTAAAATGGTTAAAAACAGAATTTTTACCAAAACCAGGGGCCCATAACAAAAAAAATCTTGCAGGTTTTTGAACAACTGGTAATAGAAACCCGGAGGTTCAATGTATAGAATAGTCTACCAGCTCATGGACTTCCTCTGTGTTTGTTTTCAAAAAAAAGAAAGAAAGAAATCAGAAAAACAGAGGATGATAATTTAAGAACATTTCTTAACGTAGTCCAGATAATGTTTACTTCAAAAGAAGCCTGTACTTCCTTTACCATCTTTGTTACTGAGAACCGGGCCTGTAATTACAATTAACTTGAAAAATTGCTTTTTACAATACTTTTGAATGGGTAGGATAAAGAAAGGTTTGCTTTCTCAGTATCTATTATCTACTAAAGAGATATCACTGGAAGATAGTTCCACAGAGAAGGTTAAATAGTTCAACCTTATATCAGTATCCTGTGCAACAACAATTAGAAATAATTCATAAGCATTTCTCTTAATCTATCATTTATCATTACATGCATGACATTCTGTTGGCTATTATGACAAAGATATTTTAGAGAATATATTTAATGTACCAAACACTATTCTAATATGCTGGGTATTACAGACTTCTCCAGAAAATACAAAGAGACAATTCATTTAGTTATTTGGGTTATAAAATCAATCAACAAAAACTTTGACTATGAAATTTACAGATTAGTAGGGAACAATTGGAAACACAACAATTTTAGTAAATTAATGAGAGATATTTGCTGCCTGAGGCCTACAACTGAATTAAGTACATATGAGTTAAGTAATTTATTTCAAACTTACTTTCATATTTAAACTGTCCATGATGTCTAACAGCTGAAATAGAAAAAGAGTTAGTTCTTGTAGATTAAAGACTGCAAGATTCATATTTGCATTGAATCGATTTTAAATTTGCTTGTATTTTTGTCATTTTGCCTTCAACCTATTCTCCTACTAAGCTAATTATACAAAGAGAAGATAGTATTATGGGATGGATTTTCTTAGCTCATAAACAAAGTACAACATGTGAAAAGAGTTTTGAGTTAATTATAAGAGGTTGGATAAGATTATATTAATTGTCAGGAACAGATCCGATCAAAATTGTAATACCTCTTATAAATTCTGAGATTGTGTCATTACAAGTGATCAATGAAGATTGGCAAAAAGCTCAAAGTAACTACTTGGGCGAAATTAATGACAAATATCTGTAAAGCAAATATATATAGCTTATAAAATTAACAAACTGGATTCTTCCCCTTCTAGTAAAGGCAACACCAGTTCCAGAGGCACCAACACTCTATATGGATACAAACAAGACAGAGATGGCAGGTTATAAATCAGTCAAAAGAATCAAGGTCTACAAAAGTCCATTTATATCAGTTCAAAAGTCAGAATTCTGTGCAATTCTTATGATATTATTATATTATCCTGAATATCTTAACATAATCACAGATTCTTTCTATGTAGAAAGAGTTATTTTGCATATAGACTTCTGAAGTTGTACCAGATAACGTAGAATTAACCTTATTATTTTTACAATTGTAAGAGGCCATCAGAAGTACAACAATCAATTATATAGTACATATATTCAGTCTCAAGTAGGTTTGCCAGATTTATTAGCTGAAAAATTAAAACATTGACCTCAAATGTGTTAGAATCCTCAAAAATTTATTAAAAACATGTTATTAATGGGAGAAGTTTAAAGAAAAAATTCCATTACTTGTCAACAGCCAAAGCAATAAGTTTTTTTTTAAATATCTTCTACTTGTTCTCCATAAAACCAAATTCTGTTACCTCCTGGTAGTAACCCTAGGGGTACCAAAAGAAATAGTATCTGACAGACGGATGCTTTTTATTTTTCATAACTTGGAAAACAAAGGTATATGGAATACCTTTGACTCATACTCAGGGTGTCAATGAGCAACTGCTTTAAGTTCTGAAAATGCTGATTTTGTTATTACACACTTATTGAAAATAATGTAATTATGGTGATATCTGCACAAATTAAAATCAATAATGCTCTCACACATATACTATTCTTTACATATTACTATATAAAGCATGTTATTGGTATTCCACACAATCCCACAGGACAGTTACAAAAAGAGACAATCATAGATTAAAAAGATGCTTATTAAACAAAATGGGAGAAAAAACTCTCAGAAACAGAGTAAATAATATGTTCCTAACTCCAAATTTTCTTAATGTTGGTTTAAAAAAAAAAGGAACAACAACATCTGAAATACACTGGGTTATGGAAAAACTAAGGAACTAGGCCAACCAGTCTACTATAAGGAGGTGGTGACATTAGAATGGAAACCTGCAATAGATTTTAGTGGGGACGTGGTTATCAACAAAACTTATCTGCCTAGGAAAAAACTGTTATTATCAGAGATATACAAGTCTTATCAGCTGAGATATAAATGTCTTCACAAAACCAATAAGCCTGGGTGATATTCTCTCTCACAGACTGTCTCAGTTACTGATTTCTCTCAAATATGCATGCACATCAACTTCAAAGGGACTATCGAAATGATCAATCACACACAGACTGAACCACATATAGACTTGATAGACAACGCAAAGACTGGACCAATAACACATAGACTGAACTGGCAATACATAGACTAGAAGGACAACACATAGATTGGATAAAATCATAGAATGGGCAACAAATGCTACAGGTAGTAGCAGTAGTAGAGCCCCAAACAGGAATTCTTTGCCCCAATTCAGCAAGAAGCAATTATAAGAAGACTTACAATTGGGAGTGAATGGTTTTTGTTGCCTGATATATTATGGTTGTTATCATCTAGTATGGTAGGTTTCTACTATTGTATATTCTTAAAAATATTAGGTTGTTTTACTTATATTGTCGTATATTAATAGAAATTTCCGGTTGTTTTGCTTATATTGTGTATTAACTGAAATCTAAACTCGACTTTAGGCATTATTGTATATAAGCTGTTCATTTAAATATGATACAAAGTCCTAATTTTATAGTTCCCATAATAACTTTTATTGTATATAGATTTTTAAGGTGAGAGAAAAAGACAATTAAAAAATGGGAACATGAAGTGGATGTTTCTGGTTCTGTTATGTAATGCAGACTCATGTGGTATTTTGCTGAGGCAAGACCTGTGGAAGGACCTGCTGTAGTGATGGGTTAGTGAAAAGGTATTGTTTGAATTTGCTTTTTTGCCTGGAATATTTTGGTTTCTCCATCTATGATGATTGAAAGATTTACTGGGCTGAGAGCTATGCTTGCTTAGGAACTGCAAGATATCTGCCCAGCCCCTTCTAGCTTAGAGTTGCAGAGGAGTAATTGAGTGTAATTCTGATAAGTTTGGCTGTATGTATTATTTGGACTTTTACCTGTATTATATTTAAAATTTTTTCACTCTTCTGTATTTAGTGTTTTGATTACTATGTGGTGGGTGAATTTTATTTTTAAATAAATCTGTTTGGTGTTATATAACATTTTTGCACCTTTATAGGCATCTCTTTCTTTATGTTAGGGAAATTTTCTTGTATAATTTTGTTAAGATGTTTTGGAGCCTTTGAGCTTCAAATTTTTTTCTTCTAAAATTCCTTTTTTTTTTTTGGTTTGGTCTTTCATATTGTTCCAAATTTTCTGGACTTTTTGTGTCATAAACTATTTTGGCATTGCATTTTTACTGATATATTGATTTTTTTTCTTATTGGATATCTTCTACAACTGAAATTCTCTCTTCCATCTCTTATACTTGGTTGGTGATGCTTACATTTGTAGTTCCTGTTTTCTGTCCTGTTTTTCATCTCCATACTTGCCTCAGTTTGTGTTTTCCTTTTTTGCTTCTATTTTTCTTTTCAGGTCTTGAACAGTTTTATTCATATGATTCACCTCTTTGATAGTATTTTCCTGTACCTTCTTAAGAGATTTTTTCATGTCTTCTTTAAAGGATTGTGTCATCTTTATAAGATTGAATTTAATAATATTCTCTTCTTGTGCTCCACTTTCATTAGGATATTCAAGGCTTGTTGTAAAATGATAGCTGGGCTCTTCTACCAATTCCCCATATCAACCAGGGGCACATCCACAAGAGGTAAGTTGTCCTTGGCCCACTGATCTTCACCATCTGGCCCATGGCTCAACCTGCCTTAAACAGTAGACTTTCATGGACCCCAGGATCTTCCAGCTTAAACTACCCCTCAGCCAGTCCCCTGCTTTCTTGGTCCAACTTGTGCCCCAGCAGCAGAAATAAGCAGCATCTTATTCCCTGAGATCCATTGGCAGACTCTTCCTTTATCCCTGAGGAGGCTAGCTGGGATGAGGAACATTCAACCAACACCAGTGACAAATATATGCTTAAAGAACAGCATAAGAACTAAATCAACAAGATACAGGGCAACATGGCACCACCAGAGCACAGCTATTCTGCAACAGAAAGCCCTAGATATCTTAACATAGCCACAGCACAAGAAGGTGTCGTTAAGTAAAATCTTGTAAAGATGGCAAAGTACTTTATAGAGAAAATGAATAAATCCTTTATGGACATATAGAAAAATACAATCAAACATGTGAAGAAAATGAATGAAACTGTTCAAAGCTGAAAATGGAAATAAAAGCAAAATAAAAAACCCAAAATGAGGGAATACTTGAGACAGAAACCATAGGGAAGGGAATAGGAATTACAGATGTAAGCATTACCAACAGAACAATTCTTTGGCATTAGATAGAAGATGGAAGAAACCAATACAAGTGGTCAAAGAAAATGTTAAATCTAAAAGTTCGTGACATAAAACTTCCAAGAAATCTGGCACATTATGAAAAGACTGAACCTAAGAATAATATTTTTTAATAAAATAAAAGAAGAAAATTTCACTAACCTAAGAAAGATATGCCTATATACATCAAAGAAGCATATAAGATATTAAACATATTGGACTAGAAAAGAAAATCTTCCTGCCACAAAATAGTCAAGACACTAAATATCAAAACAAAGAATATTAAGATCTACAAAGGAAAAAGGCCAAGTAACATATGAAAGCAAACCTTTCAGAATTACATTTGGCTTCTCAATGAGGACTCTAAAATTAGAAGGGTCTTGCAGATTCTAAAAGGGTACACATGTCAGTCCAGACTACTATGTCCAGTAAAAGCTTCAATTACCATAGATGGAAGAAAAAGATAGACTACGGCAAAACCAAACTTAAACAATATTTTTACACTAACCCAGCCCTCCAATGGATACTAGAAGGAAAACTCCAACCCAATGAGGCAAATTATACACAAGAAGACACATGAAATAAATAATTTTATAACAACAAACAAAAGGATGGACGCGCACACACACACACACACACACACACACACACACACACACCCATCTCCACCAACACCAAAATAACTGGAATTGACAATTTTTGTCATTAATATATCTCAACATCACTCAAATTAATTCCTCAATAAAACTAAACTGCACATTCTAACAAAATGGCTGAAAAAACAGGATCACTCATTCTGCTGCATACAGAAAACTCATGTTAGCAACAAAGATAGACATACCTCCAATTAAAGACTAGAATAAGGTTTTCTAAGCTAATAGAAGCAAAGAGCAAGATGAAGTAGCCATTCAAATATCTAGTGAAGTAGACTTTCAGCCAAATGTAATCAAAATAGATGTGGAAGACACTTCATACTCATCAAAGGAAAAATTCACCTAGATGATATCTCAATTCTGAATATCTGTGTTCCAAATACCAGGGCATTCACATATGTAAAAGAAACATTACTAAAGCTTAAATCACACAGAGAACCTCACACATAAATAGTGGGAGACTTCAAAATCACACTAATAGTAATGGACATATCATTGAAACAGAAACAAAAGAGGAAAAATAATGAGGCTAACAGTGGCTATGAATCAAATGGACATAACAGATAGCTACAGAATATTTCTGTAGCTATAATATTCAAACGCAAAAGAATATACACTATTCTCATCACATCACAGAAGCTACTTGAAAATTTGCCATATAGTTGATCCTAAAGCCAGTCTCAACAGATACAAGAAAATTGACAGAACACCTCATAACTCATCAGACCACCATGGATTAAAGATGGAATTCAAAACAACAGAAATAACAGAAAGCCTATAAACACATGAAAACTTAAAAACCCTCTCCTGAATGACTGGGTCAGTAAAGAGAAGGAAAAAAGGAGAGAGGAGAGAGAGAGAGAGAGAGAGAGAGAGAGAGAGAGAGAGAGAGA
>JANHMN010000003.1:22362958-22421487 GCA_030674055.1 Rhabdomys pumilio | reverse complement strand
GAGAGAGAGAGAGAGAGAGAGAGAGAGAGAGAGAGAGAGAGAGATTTAAAACTCTTTAGAATTTAAGAAAAATAATGGTACTAAAATGTTGTGGAGTAGATCTAATGCTGCATGTATTATGTTAATTTGGTCCCCCCAAATTGCCCTAGAATCCCCACATCTGCACTTAAGACACTGATGAACCCTGACCCCAATTGGTTTTGATTAGTAAATGAAGATTCCAACGTTCAATGTCTAGTCAGGGAGACAGAGGCAGGCCTTTAGGATTTCCAGGGAAGGGACTGAGAAAGGAGCATGAAGAGATAGCCACCATGCTGGGAAAGGAGAAGAATCTATGCCTGAGGTGTACTAGACAGAGAACTTAGATGTCACACAGGTCCTGGGGAACTCTGCCAGAGAGGATTGCAGATTTGTGTCAGGGCAGAAAAGATGGAATACAGGTTTTGATAAATAATATCTCAATAATATCAGTGGGAAATGTATTAGTCACATGGAGTTTGGAATTGGTTCAAGCATTGAGTTGTTTAAGGCATATTAAATAAGAGTGTGGGGGTGATTTAAAGGTGGGATTTTATGGTCTCCTTGAATATTACTTATTTTTAATAGATAATCTCTTCCATCTTGATATGGTCCCTTTCTGATTGGATGGTAAGAACTAACTCTAAGGTTTATAAGACATCTTTTCCTAGAAGATTGTTTGATACTTGAGGTACCAGGGAACATATGAGGCAGGCCCTCAATGATATGGCTGGAACCAAACTTGCAAGGAGAAATTTAAAAAAAATAAAATCAGGTCCAATGGAATGTTTATAGCTATATGTAAACTTTTATCAGAAGCTGCCCTCCTGAGGATTCACACTGAGGTACTTACAGGCCTCGTTCTCAACCCGGGAATCAATTCTGGGGCCGGTGGGACATGATGAATAGGGAGACTTCTCTAAGGAGAGAAGTCTACCTCATACAAAAGGCCATGCTCCCTGAAAGAAACAGGGAGCAAAAGAAGCCACTTTTGATAGAACAATCTCTGATAGTTATCCAGGCTGGAGGAGAGGTCACAGGGCTACTGTTTAACCTAGTTCTTGGGGCTCTTTGGAACATCATCCCTCTCCTCTGAACAACACACAAGGAAAAGGCAGCCTTTCCAGCCTTGAATTTTCCTGGAGAGTTTTGTTCTGGTGTTGACAACTCTTCTTGTGCAAGACAGGCCTATAAACATACTGGCTCCCAGATATCTCACCTGGCTTCTCAAAGGGGCTTTGGAGTTTTCAGAAAGGCTAAACTCTAACCCATTGCTCAGAAGCAATGGAGCTGAAGCTGGTCCTCTTCAGAACTTCAAAATAGAAAGACAGAGGAGAGAGTTTCTTATTGACTTTGAAACACACAGGACATACTGTGCTGGCCCTGCAGGGCCATAGCACCTCACAAGTTTGCCAGTAACTCTCTTTGCTCCTAGTCTTACTTTGTTATTGTTTAATGTATGTAGCTATGGATAACCTTGAATTTGAATTCTCTGTCTCCAGTAATCAAATGTAGAGATTATAGGATGTATCTAGCAAGCCTGATTTATTTGGTTCTGGGGTGAAACATGGGATTTTCTACATGCCACACAAGATCTACTCCAACTGAGGAGTCACTCTGTAGATCAAGCTAGCCTGGGACTCACTCTGTAGTTGACCTGATTTGTCAATCCTCCTGCTTCCGAGTCTTTTTTTTTATAAACTTGAATGTCTATACCACTAACACTGCATTTTCTTCCTTCTTTTCTAGATGATTTCTTCATCCTACTGATAGTATTTCCAAGTCATACCAGCATTAGCTGTCGCTGGATTTCCCTTTTCTAAAGCTGTTGAGCATTGAGCTGATAGGAGGGAGGGAAAGAAGACTTTCCCAGCTCCAGGTCATCTCAAGAAAACTCAGTTCAATATGCAGAAGTTTTTAATACTCTCCCTGTATAGCCAAAGAGCTCTTCAGGTGTATTCTAACTACCAGCTCTCCAGCTGACCACATCTAACTTCTCTATGCAGAAAAATGGACAGAAGAGAAGGCACAAGCCATTACATGCCTCAGCTCAAACACACAGTTGAGGAAAATCGGAAGATCTAGTAGCCTTTAGTTCACTGTTTGAAGGTTTAGTCCGCTCAAGCCTTGGGCGATCTCACTTGCCTCACATTTTCCCAATTATAGGGAGTTTTCTTAAGACAAGGTGTCAGAACTAGTATGAATGTATATGCTTATAATTTCAGGACTATACCGGCTTAGTAGGCAGGATAATAGCCTTAAATTCAAGGCCACTTGAGACTATAATAGGCAGCAGTAGTCTACTTTGGTGGCAGTATAAGTTTTTGAAAACACCAGTAACACAACAGCCACGACCACCACCACCACCAACAACAACAGGTCTAGTTCTATAATTCAGTGTGCCAGCCATGCAGGAGTCCTCAGTGTTCTTGGCCAGTATCAAATCAAATCAGGTGGTTCATGACCAGAATCCCAGTATTGGGAGCCAGATACAAGAGGAGCATTAAATCAAGGTCATCTTCCAAGATAGAGAGTTTGAGGTCAGTCTAGATTTTGTGACACTCTCTTTAAAAGCAAACAGCATCCCACACTTCAAATCCTAATCCCCAAATCTGAGAAAAGTGACTTGGCAGCACATAGCAACCACATATTCCCCATGAATTAGATGTCTCCTAGTTGCAGAGGAGAGACCTGGGCATCCACATTTGCAGTAATTATTTCATGTGACTCATGTCTGGAATTGGCCCGAGGACTGAATTTGTTCCCTGTACACAGCAGTGAGTAGCTATGAAGTAAGTTACTTCCTGTGGGAGGCATTGAAGATCTGTGGATCCAGTGTTCCCTGATGGTCCTGTAGGAGGCACTAGGGAGATGAGTAGTCAGTGTTCTCTGATAGTACCTTGTGAGCAAATGGAGGATGTTTTTGAGGGCATAGAGACTCCAACCTTAGCCAATAAAAAAGGCAAGAAGTCTTTTTGCCTTGCAACAAGTCAGAAACTGATGTTTTACTGCTCTTTTGTGGCAGGTCTAAAGTAACATCCCATTAGTGCACCTGGTTTACTGGAGTCATACTGGTATGAGCTTCAACTCATACCAGTAACGGGTGGAGGGAGTTTGCACTGGTACTCCTATCTAACATGAGTTTGTCCTTTCTTTTGCTCATGCATATTATAATAAAGAAACAACATATCTTTCACACATGGGCTGTATAGGGAATGTCCCTGAAAGAAGTTGTGTAGACACACTGCTGTGCCTGGACTTACTGACTTAATGAAAGTTGTCTGTGCTGAAAATATGACATCTACAAGCTGGGTCTGTTGAAGACTGTTCTGCCCCACGTTGGGCGCCAAACTGTTGTAGACCGGTACTCTGTCTGGTTTGGCTTGTGCTGCTGCTCGGGTCCATGGGGACTGAGTCTCGAAGAATGGAGACAAGGCAGAGGCTCTGGAGTCAGTCTCAAGTCTCCTTTATTGTTTCTCTTCTATTGGCACATATTCACTCTTGTTCATTCCTCTTAACCCTATTTACTCATATACCTCTTAACTCTATTGACTGTATATAGTCCTCTGAACTCCTATTGATTCTCATTCACCCTTGTACAAGGAAATCTTGGGTATTTATAAGCACACACAGGAGAACACAGGTGAAAACATTTTACCATGTGTACTGTGCAGCTGGGGTCACTAACAGCAAAACAAGCTATGTGGGATAAACAAGATATTTGTTAGAGTGTGCTCAGCTGTTTTAGGCTGCTGAAAAACCAAGTCTCTATCAGGGTAAATGATTCCAGATGGCTGCAAAGATAAGTGTTTTCTAGCCGCTTTCTGCTCAAAGTCGGCTCCCTACATGGGTCAGATTCAGTAGCAAAAGGAGGCTGTACTGATGACTCTGTCTGTCTTTGCAGTACTTTCTACCTATGGTAGATTTGCATTTATCCCCAGAATGCAAAATGAAGACCCAGCATGCTGTCTGTAGCTTGTCACCTAACATCTTTTGTCTCTTACTGTCTATTATAATGGTAAATGAAGGCTCCCAGAACCTGGAGTTTGCAAGTAGTTTCTTGACCATGTTCAAGTTATTTCTGATTGGTGAATAAAGATGCCAATAGCTAATAGCTGGGTAGAAGACACATAGTTGGGGTTTTGGTTTCTTGGGATTGTGGTGAGAGAAATTGCAGAAAACTCAAAGGAGAGATAAGGAGAATCCTCCATGTAAATAGCTGAAGCATAAAATTGTGGTTCTGTGGGAGAGCCAATTGGAGATAAAATCAGCCAAGATGAATCATAGTAAGTAGTAAGAAATAATTCAGGGTTATTGATAGAAAATGAAAACCCTATAGCATGGAGGGTAGGTATCTTCATGGAACAAGAGACAGAAGAGTATTAGGTGCCTATTTGCAGAAACAGAGAGGATTTATCCTCACAGAACAGAGGTCTTGCACATGTGAATTCACATATTATGATTGTATGAAAAAAAAAACATGACAAGATCAACTAGAAAATTACCATAAGAGTGAGAAAGTTCAGGATGTCTTGTTCCCAGCTGAAGAGCTATTGGTTACAGATACCAGCTGATAGAGGGAGTGTGTGATTTCATTAAGATTTCAAAATTTTAGAAACTAGTGATGTTTCCATCAATGCCCCTGTTCTAGACACATACTAGATTCATTAAGAAAACTCAAAGTTTTGATTGTTTGTTTTAAGGAACACCTGAAAGTTAGAGAAAATTGTGATGGTTAGTTAGGAAAGAATTTGAAAGAAATAATCACTTATAGACATGAGTAAAACACATGCATGTATAAAACACCCAACTATTTTAATTACTAAAGGTTGTAAATCTCACAAGAATAAACTATGTTGATTTTTTGTTGAAAGAAGTCAGTAAATCCTCGTTTGGAATCAACAAATGGACATCTCTAGCTTTCTCATAAATCTGACCTTAAAGTTTCATGTACTCTCCTAAGGAGACTTGTTTAGCCTTCATGGATCATGAAAACAGAATCAGTCCTAAAGATGTTTAACTTATCTCTGTGGTTAAATTCACAAGAAACATTTTCTAAAATGTCATTATTAATTAACAACTGCAAAATTTAATAGATGATCTTTTTCCCAAAGCCAGTGTTGTATTGCCACTGTGAGAGAAATGAAAATTGCAGTTCTGGAGGGAGATGAAGTCACAGAGTCAAAGACTTCTACTCAGGCTTGACTCTTTTACAGCACTGCTTATTAATGAATCTGGATGTGATCAGTGAATGCATTGTCCTGCAGAAGGAAGAAGCCTGGTGACTACTTTGTATTTCAGTCTGAGTGGCTGTCAGCAAAGAAGAGAGAAGTTGAATAAATGCTCAGGTTTGCTAATCAGAAAATGCTGTTGAAACGGATCCATGGAACAGCCAGAGAAGGTACAAGAATAATTCCACAATTAAAAATGATTGAAAAAGTTAAACATTTTCTTCTCCCTGGTCCACTCCCTGTCATTTCTTACTGCAATATAATTTCCCAACTAAGGTTGATGTGGGTATTTCCAGGATAATGTAACCTATCTGTGCAGGTGTTGAATGGTTGTGTAATAAGTAAATGTCATATGCACCTCACTGTACATGATAGGAAGACTAACTTTAAAGTACTGTTATGATCATTTAACCTATTATATTTCATACCATAGGCAACATTAGAATAAAAATATAAGTAGTACACAATCCTGGGAAGGACAGGATATGCTTTTGGAGTGAAAAGTATTCATATGTGTCAATACACTTTTGTTCTTGTTACAGAGGCACTGAGTCAATATTGAGTGGATATAGGTACAATGTCTGGTTTGAGAATTTGTCATGAATGTGTAAAGGCAGCATTGAAGGTAAGATATAGAATAAGTATTGAGCAATGACAACCAGGACCAAATGTGTCTTGTAATATTTTCCCAGGTTTACTCACACTCTATGCCTGACCTTATAACATGCCTAACTCTCTGCTTACAGTTGTTATTCATGGAGCACAGCCCCTTGTTCGTGATGTACCAAGGTTTAATTTTTCAGATACATGTGTATTCAGACTTAGTGATATATCCCATTGGACAATGTTTAAGGTGTCACTGTCTTCAGATTGTTTACTGTAAACTTTGTTGTGTTTCACACAATTCCTCTATTAAAGGCATCCTAAATTTTTTATAATAGAGTCATCAATATAAGTATGTTCAAGTAAACCAGGTGTGTGATAAAAACCTTTAATGCCAGCATTTGTGAAACATGGGTTGCCAGATCTTTGTGATTTTTGAGGACAAAATTGTCTACATAGTGATTTCCAGAACATCTAGATCTAAACAATAAGAACAAATCATGAGAAAAAAATACATTTTAAATAGCAAATACATGCTGAGTTTTAAATGAAATGTTTTAGTGACTTAAATTTCCTTCCATGTTATAATTTATTAAACATATACTATTTTATGGTGTGTTCTGTACAGGGTAATCATATTAGTAATTCATGTGTACTTCCGTCTATAGCCTTTATCTCCTCAGTGACAATACTTCATACATTTAGTGGTATATTAATTATCAAGTCTACCTTGTACTTCTGAAATCAACCTGTGAAATGTGACAGCTTTCTGTCAGGTCACACCACACTGAGTAAACTGCATTTTATTAAAAGCTGAAATGCATTAGCCTTTGGCATTCACCTATAAAATAAAGCTATGTTAGAATGAAAAATTATTTGTAAAATGGTTTATATATCTATATGTGTATGTGCGTGTGGGCATGTGTGTGTGTGTGTGTGTGTGCGTGTGTGTGTGTGTATGTGCATGTGTGTGTATGTACACATGTTTTCATTGCATGTATATATGTGCACTATGGAATCCAGTGTCTGCAGGGTCCAGTACACTCTATCAGGACCCATGGATTTGGAGTTACAAACAGCTGTGAGCTACTATGTGGGTTCTGGCAACCAAACACAGATCCTCTGAAACCCAGGTAAGTGTTTCTGACCACTGAGCCATCTCTCTTGTTTTCCAGTGTTAAAACTTTTACAGCAAAAAGAAAAAAATAACATATGAACAAAGCAAACACAATGTCAAGTGAGAAATACAGACTGCACACAAGGGCAGGCAGTGTGCAAGTATCTCTCCTGACTTTATGAGAACAGACTGAGGGGACTGTGTTTGTTCCATGCTAGACATGTCCAAGTCCTTCAAGTATCCACTCTGTCTCTAAAACATTTTTATATTTAAAGTGACATTTACCCTTTGTTTTTATAAGTTTCTGTTCTGTCTGAGGAACTAATTTTACTCAGGCAATGTCAACCTGAGAAGATAGCGGTAGGTCAACAATTGTCACTATTTACCACATTCACACTTAACTCAGAACAGTTATATTTTTTATTTAACACTTAACACTTAATGATATAGTATAAAGTGAATATTTATGAGGAATATTGGATTTCAGTGAATGTGACCAGTGTGATTACACTGTAACTCTTGTGTGTAGAATCCTATGGCTATAAAGTGAAATGTACATATTGGGCACAGTGACCTCACAGATCTGAGCACAGAAGTAGCCACATACCATGATTAACATTGGTAACCGTTTCTTTTCTTTAACATTACGTCTTACTTCACTACACTGAATTCAGGCAGCTATCTAAATACTCAATTCTTAAGCATGTGGAACAGAGAGTTATTGTCAGACAAGGAGTTCTAAAGTCACAATGGCTCTTAGAATAAAGCTTTTTGTCAATATTTGGTTCTTTTCTATTCTCACAGATGTGGCAGGGTAACACCACTGGCCTTTCCCAATAAATTTGCCTGGCCTCCAAGCAAGAAAAAAAAACCTTCAGGTAAATAGAACTTAAGAAGTTCTCAAGGATGTTCAATTTTCACTTGTTCCCTTTGGACCATGTATATTCTAGTCTCTGTCTTAGTTCCTACATATATGTTCCTCAGATAAAGCAGCAAAATCACCAATAAAAAATATGGTTGTGATTCTATTCTGATGAGCATATTAATGAACTCAAACCTTAGCTTGTATCATTGCCCCAAATATTGGATCATATGTCTTTAGATATTAGACTCAAATTGTCACTCTGTGAGATGAATTTATGTATACCAGCTGACATTCCTTCAACAACCTGAAATTAAATGAAATTTCTTTATTGTTTGTGACTTGTATAATTTTAAAGAAGGAAACAAATCACATAATCATACATCTCCTGACAATTTCTCAAGTGAAACATAACTTGGAATCCAGTACATAAAGCATGAATATATACAGTAAGATTTTCATGGGTCTATGGCTATATAGAATTCTATTTATCCCGTGTCTATATTGATTAATTCATTACGGGGTTTTGCCAGAGGTCAGTTCTGGAGGTTTGGTTGTCTTTTAAAGGTAGCAGAGGGTAAGAACATTGGCCATGGCAAAACTTGATCTTGTGAAAAATTAGGGTTGTTGTGGTTTTAAAGTACTCTGCAGCAGTAACTGGCCTTATGTGTGAGAACCTCTGAGGCCAGAACTGCAAAATCTCTTAATTAATGAGTTTAATGATAATGATAATGATAATGATGATAATAAAATGAGATTAGCACCTCATTTAAAACAGCAGGGAATTAATGAAGGTAACCTTTGTACTTATCTCTTGCTAGGACTTGGAGTTCACTCAGCTCCCAGCCTGCTAGCAAAAGGTTTTCAGAGAAAGAAAAAAATTCCACAAGTAAATATACATAAACTCACATAGATTCGTATATAAATTTATGCACACATACTCATACACATTCATGCATTCCAGTAAGGTTCAACTACTTACTTATTGTATAATTACATAACACACACACACACACACACACACACACACACACACACACACAACCTTACATATGCATGTGGAACAGTAGCTCAATGTCAGTGTCTAAAGAACTTGCTCATTCTGGATGAAAAATGAGTACCAATCTTTATTGCATAGAGAAAGAAACATTTCTACTCTTATATTTCTAAGTGAATCTAACTGAAGACTGTAAGACAAAGCTTTGTCCTCTTTATTAAGACTAAGCCTACTTTGCTGTTACGAAGAGACCTCCCCTGTCCCATGGTAAGGGAAAGCCTGTCTCCTCTTTCTGCTCTCTTTGCAGAATCTTTGTTCTTCTTTCTCCACTCTGCTTATTGCTCTTTTCTTCTGCTCCTTCCCCAATGTCCTGTCTGTTTCTAAGAAATAATAAAAGTGGGAAAACATATCAGACTACATGCTTTCTAAATCTCTGAGTCACTTTTCTTACTGTTACTCTGCTCTGCTGTCATCCTTCCTTCTCCCCAATCTTCCTCTCTCCTCATGCTCTGATGTTATAATGTTATGTAAATTAATTGTGTTTTGTATCTTTTCTAGGGGAATAGATCACATAGTTTTTCAAGCATTCTTATTTTTGCAGAAGTTCACTAAAAGTTCAAAAATAAATTCAAGTAACAAATTGATAAGAAGTTTACAACAGAGATGAGTACAAATGTTTACATTAAGACTAGTAATGTATCTTGATTTTCATTATCTGTCACTAGCTCAACAGGTTCATTGAAAGTTAAAAATTATATTTTTGTAACTCAGTTACCATTAAAGTTTTGTATACATAAACCAAGTCAATATTTTATTTTCTGCCCTTGCACCTACAATAAATCATTATCTCCCTTTCACAACCTTTGGCTAATGGTATCAACACCTACTGAAAAGTGTTTTAAATTGTCAATGAGTGTTTCCTATTTCAGAAGTAATTGACTCATGACATGTGAAGACTGGTAGAGTTATAGTTGCAGTGTTTATATCACAGAGGACTTTAATAGCAGTCCTATTATAAAAAGCTTAATTATTACTAGTATATTTTAAGAATTCTTACAGTATAACCATTAAGAATTAAAAACTGATATATTTGTCTATATAGTGTCACTACAAGCCAGTATATCTTAGATCTTAGTTGATCTACAGAAATCTGCTCAAAAGGGTTGGCTAAAACCTAGTGATTGTCATATGCATATATATATATAAAATATTGATATGTCATATATCATATATATATATAATATATTAATAGCAGCAACCTTTCCTAGAATCCTAAAAAATGTAATCCATCCAGCCTTGCATACAAGGGCTCATCCATCAAAATTTTACTGTCCACAGTAAAAACATCTTGGGAATATAACCTGTTAGTTTATAGCCTCCCCAAGATCACTCCTAGCAGGCTGTTAATGGGAGCATGTGAATAAAGTACAGGTTGAAAATCCCAAGAATATTACTTGATTTGAAATGCCAATTTCTTCTTCTATGACATGAAGAAAAAATTTTGGTTCTTATCCAAAGGTCTGAGATCACCAGCATGTAGATTTGTGTTTCTGTAATATAAGGACATATGTCCAGTTTCTGCACTGCTTTTAGTAGTGTGCTCATTCATTGCCAGGCCACGATGTTTTAAGAGTTTCAGAACTATACTCAAATTTGCTATTGTTAACTATTCTTTTTATACACTTTTAGTACATTTTGAATTTCTATCACTTTTAGTTTACACCTTTAATTAGTTTCAAGATAGCACATTTCTCTTAGGCTTTTTCTATTTAGTGTATTGACTGAACTATTTATACTTTGTCCCATGTATCTGCATTAATAACAGCTTATGTGTTCCATGAACAATTCTCCTGCTTCCCTATCATGTGTGCTTCGAAACATCCTCTTTCATAGAGGCTTTTTCAAAACCATGTTGTGGCCTCTTTCTAGTTTTTTGGGTTGAGCACGTACTCACTCCCATTAAAAATCACATATTTAAAAAAAATGTAAGCTAAGAAAAAATATTTAAGCTGAATCATGCTATTGGTCTTATTAAACTGTTTCTTTGCACAATACAATAGAATACACTGTATTTTCTTTTGTATTTATTCCATAGGGTGTTCAGAATATTAATAATTTTCATTCATTTTGATCTGAAAAATGGGTGTGACCAGAATCTAAAGATAATCAGGCACAATCAGAGAATGGACTTCTGGAATATGACAATCAAAATAATTTTCTTATTACAAATTACTACTGGAATTCTGATCAATTTCTTTCTTCTTATCTACTATCTAGTCTTCTATAGAGAACATAAATTAAAGCCCACAGATTTGATTCTCATGCACCTAATGGCAGCCAATGCCTTGATAGTTCTCTCTACAGGAATTCCCTACACAATGGCAGCATTTGGATTGAAGCAGATTTTTAATGATTTTGGATGCAAATTAATTTTGTATATTCAAAGAATTGGCCGGAGTGTGTCCTTTGGCACCACCATTCTTTTGAATGTTTTTCAGGCCATCACCATCAGTCACAAGGAATCCTGTTATAAGAATCCAAAGGGCAAGGCTGCAAAGAACATTGGCTGTTCCATTTCCCTTCTCTGGGTCTTTTACATGTTTATACATTTCATTTTCTTTGTGGATATGTTTGTCAAAAGGAATAGCAATAATGTGACAAGAAACATAGATTACAAGTACTGCTTCATTGTAAGTCATGATGACATCAATGACTCACTGTATGCATCATTGGTGATATGTCCAGAAATCTTGTGTTCAGTTCTTATTGGCTGGTCCAGTGGCTCCATGGTTGTGATGCTGTACAGACACAAGCAGAGGGTTAAACACATCCACAGCAGTCATGTTTCCAGCAGAAACGCCCCTGAATCAAGAGCTACCAAGAACATCCTGGCTCTAGTGTCTTATTTTCTGTGTTTTTATTCTCTCTCCTCCATCTTAAATGTGTGCTATTCCTTTTTGCATAATCACCGTTTGTGGCTGACGAATATTACTCACTTCATTTATTTAGCTTTTCCATCTTTTGGACCCTTTATTCTGATGAATCATTACTCTGTTATGCCCAGACTCAGTTTGGTCTTGATAAGGAATAAAACATCCTAAGAGTATTTTAAATATTTGAATGATATATTTTTGCTTCACTTCCAGTTGTTAATTCACCCCTATTCCTCAAAGGGCCAATAAAAAGAAGTAAATTAGCAGTACATTGCGTTTTTTTTAAAAATAGCCAAACCAAGTATGTGAGTTTGTTATTTGGTTAAATTGGGAGCCTAAATAAACTGATCATATTGTATGAGGTTCATTGCAAATATCAACTTGTATTTTGAGACTCTTTGCCTACCAGATGTGCAAGGGAGCCAGAAGAGAGAGCGGGGAGGAAGAGAGAGAGAGAGAGAGAGAGAGAGAGAGAGAGAGAGAGACTCAATAAAATGTAACTTTTGGTGGTTTATATCTTGAAAAGACAGGTGGATCCTTACAAATTTTCCAGAGATTCTGTGGATGAGATGAACATTCTAACAACAAGGAAAACTAAAACCATGGCTGGCCATGAACTATTCTTTCAGGAAGCTATGGTTCCATCATAATCACTATAGTCTGCAGCAGGCACATATAATATAGGATTATATATTTCACCTAGTACAAAGATCAGTTGAAATGTGCCCAAAACTACAATAGACCAAAAAAAAATGTATCTTTAACGAATGCTGTAAGAAAATTGAATTTACACATTCAGAAGAATAAAATGAGACCTTTGTATTTCACTTTGCATAATATCCAACTCCAAATAGATTCAAAGTGCTAAACAATGATCCAAGATAAAAGTGAAACCTGAAACACAGGAACTGCTAGAAATAAATAAACTGCTAGAAATAAACCTATGCAATCAATATTCTGTATAATATAGGCATACAATTAGATGTTCTGATGAAAACTACAGTTACTCAAAAATTGAGGAAAATATTTTCATTCATTGTTTACAGTTTCTATTTCATAATATCATTTATATAAAAACATTATATGTCTGTACACATTTGTGCATGCATGCTTGCATATATGTATGTATAAATGTGTGTAAGTGTGTGTATATATACATACATATCTATGTATATGCATATGTACATATGTATGTATATATACATATATGCTGATTGTTGTCTGTCCAGTAGCTGTCATGATATCTTCATAAACCAAAACATTCTTCACCAGCCAATTGTTCTTCAGCTGAGTTATTTGGAGACAACACTTTACCAAAAAATCTTCAGGATTTTTATGTCAGTCTAGAAATTCTGTCAAATCCACCATAACAGAATATGAACAGTTACTAGTTCCACATTCTGTCCAGTTTGATGAAAATATTGTTATGTGGGTACAGTCCATATCGCATAACACAATCTAAGAAATCACAACATACATATGCTCTCGAGTGTGCACACATACGCAGACATACAAACACATACACACATATAAAAAGTAAGGTTCATTTGTATCTGAGCTACAGCATCTCCTTATTTCCTTGACACAGAACAACTATGGCTATTCCAGAGGAATTTCAGTGAGGATACAGTATAATTATAATTATTACTATATATTTACATATGATATAATATGTATATATTAAGTCTTATGCTCGTCAAGTTGATAATGCCTACAATTCATCAACATCTCTTCCATCTATGAACTGCTAGTTCACGTGAGGAGGCTGTTTCTTGAGACTCAGAGCTACAGGATCCTGGACACAGTCGACCGCTGGCTATCCATGAGGAGTCCAGTGAGGACCTAGTGTAGATGGTGCAGCAGAGGCCAGAGGTCCAGAGCAGACCAGTGTCTCATTACAATGAAAATTAAAAATAAAAGCTGTGTGAGCAAAACAGTACTATGTGACACACCTTGACACACCATATTATCCACTAAGACATGGTTGTTTGTTATGTTTGTTTTCTTTGGAGTAGAGATTCCAATGAATGAGGATAGGAAAAAATATAAAGATGATGGTGACTTGGGATCCTGAATTGAATTTCACAAAGAATCAATTATTTTTTAAAGAAATAAATTGGAGAGAATCAAAAGTAATGTCAAAAACCTGTAATGTTTAGGGTTCACTGATCTCTAGATCATTTTCTATGGTTTAAATATGTTTCACTCCCATAGATGCATGTGTTTGATGCTTGTTCTGTAGGCAGTGCCACTATTAGAAAGTGTGACCTTGTTGGGGGAAGAATCAAGGTGGGTATAGTTCAAGATCTTTGAAAAAGTGTGTTGAAGATTTCATGGGGATTATCATGAATCAGTATATTATTTTTGATAGGATATATGTTTTACTGTGCAGGCGAGATATTTTTATCTGCTAGATCTTCATTTTCATTCTACAATGATTTTAAAGTTTTATCATAAAAGTTGTTCACTTCACTTCCTTATTTAAACATACCCCAAGATATTTTGTATTACTTTAGGCATTGTGAAGGGGATGTTTCTCTGACTTCATTCTCAGTTTGTTTATTCTTTATATAAAGAAGTGTTGTAGGTTGCCACCCCTGACTCACAGCACCTGGAAGTACAAGTCATGCCACAAAATCACACCAAGGAATTGACCTCACGCCATAGATTGTGGGATGTGAGCATACAAAAGTCTGAGAAAAGACAGAAAGATCATGGGGCTGTGCAGACACAGTCTTTATAAAGAGTGTAGCACATACATATAAGGATGCTGGGCACATGATGACAGTGAGAATAAGAAGCTTTTGGTGGCTGGTGATGATTGGCTGCTGGAACTAAAGTAGTGAAGTTTGGCTATGGGGAGCACATGGTGGGGGAATGTGGGAGATTCTTACTTTTCCACAAAAGGAGAGATACTTGGTTTTATGATTTAATTTTTTTATTCAACTACTTCGGTGAAAGAGTTTTTTCAGTTGTAAGAATTCCACCATGCAATTTTAGGGTTATTTTTGTATGTATACTATGAGGTTTTGTATAAATAAACAGACTTTGATTTCTCCCTTTCCAACTGAATCAACATGATCTCTTCCAGTTGTCTTATCTGTTCAGTCTTCATGTGTTTTGAGTATCAGAGCAAGTGTCGTTTTGTAAACTAAATCGGAAAATATTGTTTCTGTTTATACTTTGTGGAATAGTTTTTATGTACAGTTTTCAGGTGATTCAGGATTTTAGAAAGTTTTAAGTGTTTCTCACTTATTGAGATTTCTCTATTGAAATTTCTCTGCTACTTCTTTACCTCATTTTAAAATTATATTATTTGCTTTCTTATTGTTTAGTTTCTTGAGGTCTTTATATATTTTAGATAGTAGTCTTCTATCAGATATGAAGTTAGTTCAAATCTTTTCTCAGTCAGTAGGCTGCCAATGTGAACAAATTTAAATGTCTGTGTCATGCAAGTGTTATTTAATTTCATGAGGTCCCATTTAATATTTGTTGACCTTAGTACCTATGTTAATGCTGTCCTTGTCAAAAAGCAGTCTCCTGTGCCTCTACATGCATCTATACTGTTTGACTCTTTCATGTAAGGTGTTTCTAATTGTTTTTAATCAAAAAGTAAGTATCCAGAATTGTGATTTATGTATGGGCCTTTAATTTGATTCTAGTTATTGATGTGTCTGTTTTTATACCAAAGCTTGATATTTTCATTACTATTCTTCTGAAGTACAACTTCAAATTGGGCATGTTTATACACCCATACTTTCTTTTATTGTTCAGGATTACATTAGCTCATGTTTTTTTTCTGTTTCCATATAAAGCTGAAAATTATCTTTTCAAGATCTGTGTGGAATCTGTTAGAATTTGATAAGGATTGCCTTGTGATCTGCACATTACTTCTGGTAGGATGGACATTTACACCGTTATACCTACTGATCCAGAAGCATAGAAAATTTTCCATCATCTTCTTATATGTTCTTCTATTTGTTTTGTCAGTATCTTAAAGTTTTTCTCCTGCTTTGTCACACAAGTCTTTCTCCTGCTTTGTTAGAGTTAGTCCAAGATGTTCTAAATTATCAGAATCTCGTGTGAAATACCTTTTTCATTTTTATTTTTCTTAAGTCTTTTTTTCCTGTGTATATAGTAGAACTACTAAATTTTGTGAGTTTATTTTATTTTGTTCTATTTACAGAAAGGTTTTTTGTCAGTTGTATGAAGTACCGACTAGAATTTTTAGGGTCTCCCCCCCTTTTTTTAAATTGGATATTTTATTTACATTTCAGATGTCATTCCCGTTCCCCATTTCTCCTTTCTAGAAAACCCCTATCCTATGCCCCCTTTTCCTTTTTGCTTTTATACAATTTTTTAAAAATGTTAATCAATGGCTTTATAAGTTTGGTAATGCTCAGTCAGAAGTGTAACGCAATACCCAAACTCGATATACCAACTATCTTTTACTGGTGGAGACACGTGAACGTCTGCCTCTACGTCTCCCCCTCCTGTTCTCTTTCTTTCTTTCTCTCATCACCTAGCTTCTTCTCTCCTTCTTCTCTTCCTCTCCTTACTTCTTTTCTTCCTCTCTGTACTCCTCCCACCTCAGCTCCTCCTACATACCACCTTTACTGTTAAAATAAAACTTTTCTCTCAAAACACAATTAGAGCATAATTATGCCAATTTAACAAGTGAGGTACAAGATAGTCCTAATACCCAGTCCATCATTTTGTTGACTAACCAGAACCTCTGTCATCTCTCCTAAATAAAACACTTAGTTCTGAACCTGGATTTTTTTCTTGGCTTTAGAATGAATGTTAGCTGAAAACCATCCACTCAAATCTTTTCTCTCAAAGTAAATAGCCAGGATTGGCTATGAGACTATAAGTTTTCAACCCCATCAGAAATTCAGAATGACTGAGTTATCTGAAATTATGGGAAGCACTAAGCATATCTTCTAAAACTTATCCAATTTATAGAGATCACTGAACACCTGGACAGTCCCTATATTATAAAACGTTGGAGCATCTGATCTTCAGCCTTCTGGCCCAGGATCATCTGACAGACCTTAGTGATGCAGAATTATTAAGTGCTGATTACTCTGTCTAGGCAGATATAATCAGTCTACTATTGTGCAAGTGTCTCCTTTTCTGGACAGTAATTTTTTCTTTAGACGGGAAGAGGCAATTCTTGCCCAGTGGCCCTCTCACCACAACTGGAGTAACTCCAAAGATGCTCAATTTCTTCTTAGAATTCAAGACAGGAACTGTCAGAAGCAGACAGGTCTCTAATCAACATGAACATTAACACAAAAATGTTTGTGAAGTCAAGTCTGTGGACTTCTGATGTTTTGAAAACCAACTATCCATGTAAGGCAATCAGGACTGTTGTCTGTTAACTCCTCTCAGCTATTTCTAAATAAAATATAGAAAACACCGTAACAATAAACTCAAAGCCATGAATCTGCTATAGTCCCTTAACTCACAGGCTAACCATCTCAAATTATTTAAAAAGTTACGAAAGAACTGGGTCTAAGTCTTGTATTCCTAAATGTGTTACACAGGCACAATGCCTATGAGAGTAACAATATTCATCTCACTTTTATATCCATAAGGAGCTTGTACCAATGAAAACCTTGAATTTGAAATTGAAGTAAATTTTGTACAATTTAAGAAATTGTAACTTCATCTTGAGAATGATTATACAGCTTTCTACCAATAGGTTATGGCTATGCAATAAATCCTAGCTAATTCTCCCTGTTCCAACAAAACCACTATGTTTCCCTAGAAATACAGTCCAGTATTAACCACCTTAGTTCCCAAGCCCAGGGAATAGTGGCACTGACTCTTCATTAACTTCTACAAGCTGATTATTGGCAGGAAATATTAGAAGAGGGGTAGGGGGAAGAATAAATTTATAAGCCTGTGATGCTGGGTCTTCACTACATCCAGATGGGATTTCAGGACATCAGAGGTTTGAGCAGGTTTGCTTAGCTTGCTTGATGAGTAGATACACCAAGTCTGTGTATTCTGCAATATACAATTCTTAAAACAAATTTTAGTATCAAGCTATTTTTTTATTTTTATTTTTTTCAATCTTTGCTTTCTTATTTTATTTAAAAATTTTAATTAGGTATTATACTTACATTTCAGATTTTATTCTCTTACGCTACTTCCTCCTACCACCCAGAAACCTCCTATCCCATCCCCCCTCCTCATACTTCTATGAGGCTGTGCCCCCACCTACCCCCTGCTCCCACTACTCCTTTCCCACCCTCACATTCCCCCACTCTGTTCGTTTTTCGTGGGACCAAGAATATCCTCTCCCACCTATGCCCTACAAGTCCATCCTCCCCTACATATACAGCTGGAGTCATGGATACCTCCCTATGTGCTCAGAGGCTGGTGGTTTAGACCCTGGGAAGCTCTGGTTGGTTGGCAATGTTGCTTTCCTCATGGGGCCATAAACCCTGTCTGCTCCTTCAGTCTTCTCTCTAACTTCTCCATTGGGAAACCCTTGATCATATCAGTGGTTAGCTGTGAGCCTCGTCCCCTGAATGTGTCAGTCTTGGACAAACCTCTAAGGTGACAGCTATATCATGTTCTTGACAGCATGCACGTCCAGCCATCCACATCAGTGTCTAGCTTAGGTGACTGTACATGGGATGGATATCAGGTGGAATGGCCTCCAGATGTCTCCTCCTTCAGTTTCTGTCCCATGTTTTGTTTCCATATTTGCTCCCTTGAGTAATTTTGTTACTTGTTCAAAGTAAAATTGAGGCATCCCCACTTAGTCTTCCTTCTTCATGAGCTTCATGTGGTCTGTGAGTTGAGTCTTCAGTATTCTAAGCTTTGGGCTAACATTCACTTATCAGTGAGTAAATACCATGAGTGTTCTTTATTGATTGAGTTAACTCACTCAGGATGATAATTTCTAGTTCCATCCATTTACATAAAAATTTTCGAATTTATTATTTTTAATACCTGAGTCCATTGTGTAAATGTACCACATTTTTTTTTACCCATTCCTCTGTTGAGGGACATCTTGGTTTTTTCCAGCTTCTGGCTATTATAAATAAGGCTGCTATGCACATAGTGGAGCATATGTCCTTGTTATATGTTCGAGCATATTCTGGGTACATGCCCAGGAGTGGTACAGCTGAATCCTCAGGTAATGCTATGTCCAGGTTTCTCAGGAACCACCAGACTGATTTTAAGATTGGTTGTATCAGCTTGCAATCTCACCAACAATGGAGGAGTGTTCCTCTTTCTCCGCATCCTTGCCAACATCTACTATCACCTGAGTTCTTGATCTTAGCCATTCTGACTGGTGTGAGGTGGTATCTCAGGGTTGTTTTGATTTGCATTTTCCTGATGACTAAGGATGTTGAGCATTTCTTAAGGTGCTTTTCAGCCATTCGAGTATCCTCTGTTTAGAATTCTATTAGGGTTATTTGGTTGTCTGGAGTATAATTTCTCGAGTTCTTTGTATATCTTGGATATTAGTCCTCTATTAGATGTAGGATTGGTTAAGATCTTTTCCCAAACTGTTGATTGGCATTTTGTCTTATTGACAATGCCCTTTGCCTTACAGAAGCTTTGCAATTTTATGAGGTCTCATTTGTCAATTCTTGATCTTAGAGCATACGTCATTGGTGTTTGGCTCGGGATCTTTTCCCCTGTGCCTAGGTATTCAAGTGTCTTCCTCATCTTCTCTTCTATTAGTTTCAGTGTATCTGGTTTTAAGTGAAGGTCTTTTAGCCACTTGAATTTGAGCTTTGTACAAGAAGATGAGAATGGATTGATTTGCATCCTTCTACATGTTGACCTCCAGTTGAACCAGCACCATTTGCCGAAAATGCTGTCCTTTTTCCACTGGTTGTATTTTGCTCCTTTGTCAAAGATCAAATCATAATAGGTGTGCGGGCTCATTTCTGGGTCTTCAATTCTATTCCGTTGATCTTCCTGCCTGTCTCTGTACCAATACCAGGCAGTTTTTTATCACTACTCCTCTTTTGTACAGTTTTAGGTCAGGGATGGTGATTCCACTAGAAGTTCTTTTATTGTTGAGTATAGTTCTTGCTATCCTGAGTTTTTTGTTATTCCAAATAAATTTGCAGATTGCTTTTTCTATCTCTATGAAGAATTGATTTGGAATTTTGATGGGGATTGTATTGAACCTGTAGATTGCTTCTGCCAAGGTGGCCATTTTTACTAATCTAATTCTGCCAATCGAGGAGCATGGGAGATCTTCCCATCTTCTGAGATCTTCCTCTATTTCTTTCTTCAGAGACTTGAAATTCCTTTAATACAGATCTTTCACTTGCTTGGTTAGGTTCACTCTAAGATATTTTATATTGTTTGTAACTATTGTGAAGGGTGTCATTTCTTTATCGGCCTGTTTATCTTTTGAGTATAGAAAGACTACTGATTTGTCTGAGTTGATTTTATATCCAGCCACTTTACTGAAGTTGGTTATCAGGTTTAGGAGTTCTCTGGTGGAAATTTTAGGGTCGCTTAAGTATACCATCATATCATCTGCAAATATTGAAATTTTGACTTTTCCTTTTCTATTTGTATCCCTTTGACTTCCTTTTGTTGTCTAATTGTTCTGGATAGGGCTTCCAGTACTATATTGAATAGGTATAGTGAGAGTGGGCAGCCTTGTCTAGTCCCTGATCTTAGTTGGATTGCTTCAAATTTTTGTCCATTTAGTTTGATGTTCGCTACTGACTTGCTGTATATTTCTTTTACTATGTTTAGGTATGGACCTTTAATTCCTGATCTTTCCAAGACTTTTAACATGAAGGGATGTTGAATCTTGTCAAATGTTTTTTCAGCATCTAGTGATATGATCATGTGTTTTTTTTTTCTTTTAGTTTATTTATGTAGTGGATTACATTAATGGATTTCCGAATATTGAACCATCCCTGCATTTCTAGGATAAAGCCTACTTGATCATGATAGATGATTGTTTTGATGTGTTCTTGAATTCAGTTTGCTAGAATTGTATTGAGTATTTTTGCATCAATATTCATAAGAGAGATTAGTCTGTAGTTCTCTTTCTTTGTTCTGTCTTTCTGAGGTTTAGGTGTGAGTATAATTGTAAGTTCATAGAACAAATTGCTTATTGTTCTTTCTGTTCCTTTTCTGTGGAATAGTTTGAAGAGAATTGTAATTAGGTCTTCCTGGAAGGTCTGATAGAATTCTGCACTAAAACCATCTGGCCCTGGACTTTTTTTGGTGGGGAGATTTTTAATGACTGCTTCTATTTCTTTAGGGGCTATGGGACTGTTTAGATGGTTTATCATCTCATTTTACTTTGGTACTTGGTATCTATCTAGAAAATTGTCCATTTCATCCAGATTTACGAATTTTGTTGAGTATAGGCCTTTTTAGTAGGATCTGATGACTTTTTAATTTCCTGTGTTTCTTTTGTTATGTCTCCCCTTTCAGTTCTGATTTTAGTAATTTGGATACTGTCTCTCTGCCCTTTGATTTGTCTGGATAAGGGTTTATCTATCTTGTTGTTTTTCTCAAAGAACCAGCTCCTGGTTTTCTTGATATTTTGTTTAGTTCTTTCTCTTTCAACTTGGTTGATTTCAGCGCTGAGTTTGATTATTTCCTGCCATCTACTCCTTTTGGGTATATTAGTTTCTTTTTGTTCTAACGCTTTCAGGTGTTCTGTCAAGTTTTTAGTGTATGCTCTTTCCAGTTTCTTTTTGTGAGCACTTAGAGCTATGAGTTTTTCTCTTAGTACTGCTTTCTTGGAGTCCTACCAGTTTTGATAAGATGTATCCTCATTTTCATTAAATTCTAAAAATTATGTATTTTCTTTCTCTATTTCTTCCTTGACCAATTATCATTGAGTAGAGAATTGTTCAGTTTCCACGTGTATGTGGGCTTTCCATTGTTTTTGTCCATATCAAAGATGAGTCTTAGTCCGTGGTGATCTGATAGGGTACAAGAGATTATTTCTATCTTTTTGTATCTGTTGAGGCCTGTTTTGTGACCAAATATAGGGTTTATTTTGGAGAAGATACCATGAAGTGCTGAGAAAAAGTTATATTCTTTCGTTTTAGGATGAAATGTTCTATAGATGTCAGTTCAGTCCAACTGGTTAATAACTTTTGTTAATTTCATTGTGTCTCGGTTTAGTTTCTGTTTCCATGATATGTTCGTAGCTGAAAGTGGGGTGTTGAAATCTCCCACTATTATTGTTTGCGGTGCAATGTATGTTTTAAGCTTTAGTAAAGTTTCTTTCATGTATGTGGGTGCCCTTGCATTTGGAGCATTGATGTTCAGAATTGTGAGTTCCTCTTGGAACGTATTCCCTTTGTTGAATAAAAAGTGTCTTTTTTTTAAATCTTTTTTTGATTACTTTTGTTTAAAAAACGATTTTATTTGATATTAGAATATATACTCCAGCTTGTTTCTTTTTACCATTTGCTTGGAAAATTGTTTTCCAACCTTTTACTCTGAGGTAGTGTCTTTTTTTTTTTTAATCACAAATGTGACTTTCCTGTATGCAACAAAATGTTGGGTCCTATTTATGTATCCAGTTTGATAGTCTATGTATTTTTATTGGAGAATTGAGTTCATTAATATTAGATATTAAGGGAAAATGAATGTTGTTTCCTGTTATTTTTGTTATTGGTAGTGGAGTTATGTTTTTATAGCTACCTTCTTTTAGGGTTGTTGGAAAATTACTGACTTGCTTTTTCTAGGTTGTAGTTTCCCTCCTTGTGTTGGAGTTTTCCACCAATTATCCTTTGAAGTACTGAATTTTTGGTAAGATAATGTGTAAATTTGGTTTTGTCATGGAATATTTTGGTTTCTCCATCAATATTGATTGAGAGTTTTGCTGGATATAGTAGTCTGGGCTGGCATTTGTGTTCTCTTAGGGTCTGTATGTTATCAGTCCAGGATCTTCTGGCTTTTATAATCTCTGGTGAGAAGACTGGTGTAATTCTTATATTTCTGCCTTTATATGTTACTTTAACTTATTCTCTTACTGCTTTTAGTATTTTTCTTTGTTTTGTACATTTGATGTTTTGATTATAATGTGGCGGGAGGCATTTCTTTTCTGGTCTAAACTATTTGGAGTTCTGTAGGCTTCTTGTATGTTTATAGACATCTCTTTCTTTAGGTAAGGGAAGTTTTCCTCTATAATTTTGTTGAAGATATTTACTGGTCCTTTAAGTTAGGATTCTTCCCCCTCATCTATACCTATTATCCTTAGGTTTGGCCTTCTCACTGTGTCTTGGATCTCCTGTATGTTTTGGGTTAGTAGCTTTTTGTGTTTTGCATTTTCTTTGACAGTTTTGTCAATGTTTTCCATGGTATCTTCTGCACATGAGATTCTCTCTTCTATCTCTTATATTCTGTTGGTGATACTTGTGTCTATGACTCCTGGTCTTTTTTTTTTTTAGGTTTTCCATCTCCAGATTAGTCTCCCTTTGTGATTTCTTCCATGTTTAGATCTTGGATGGTTTTGTTTAATTCCTTCACCTGTTTGGTTTTATGTTCTTGCAATTCACTAAAGAATTTTTGTGTTTCCTCTTTAAAGGCTTCTATCTGTCTACCTGTGTTCTCTTTTAGTTCTTTGAGAGTTTTATTTATGTCCTTCTTAATTCCTCTATCATCATCATGAGAAGTGATTTTAATTCTGAGTCCTGCTTTTCTGGTGTGATGAGGTGTTCAGGGCTTGCTGTTATGGGGGAACTGGTTTCTGATGATGCCATGTACCTTTGGATTTTGTTGCTTATTTTCTTGCACTTGCCTTTTACCATCTGGTTAACTCCAGAGCTACCTGTACTTGCTGTCTCTGACTGAAGTCTGCCTTTCCAGTTATCTTGCTAGTGTCTGGTATCCTCGTGGTCCAGATGTGTTTGTGATCTTCTTCAGCTGCTCTGAGTACAATGGTACCTCTAGGATGCCTCAGGATATGGTACCTTCAAGGTAGCAGACCAGCTAGATGTCTGCTGTTCTGGGTGCAGTGTCTCCTTTTGGATGCCTCAGGATCAGGTGCCCACTGCTCTGAGTGCAGTGTATCCTTTAGGGTGACTCAGGATAAGATATCCACTGCTCTGAGTGCAGTGGTTCCTCTGCCACTCTAGGTTCAGTGGTACTTCTGCCGCTCTGTGTTCCGTGGATCCTCTACCACTCTGGGTTCAGTGGACCCTCTCTGATGTCTCAGGAGGAGTCTGTTTTCCACACCACAGTAAATAATGTAGGAGTCTGCACCGGAACTCCGATCCAGGAGCTAGGCAAAAGGGCAGCTCCACTCCGCAGGGGCACTGGCCTGTTTTGGGCTTCTGCTGTAATCTGAGCACTCCCCACACCCAGCTGCGGGCATAGGTCTGTGTTTGGGTCATTTTACCTACCTTGTTGAATAATTTAAAGAGTGTTGGCATTGACATTTCTTTGAAATTCTGGTAGAATTCTATGATAAAATCAATCTAACCCCGGATTTCAGCTGTTGTTTTTGGTTTGTGGTTTTGTTTCTTGTTTTGCTTGATTATTTGTGTGAGACCATTTTAATTCTTGTTTGTATTTCATTATGGTTTGTAGGTCTGTTTAAATTGTGTTTCTCATCTGAATTTCATTTTTGTTACCTGTGTGTATGGAAAAAGGTTTTCTATTTCTTTTAGCTTTTCCAATTTAGTGACATGGAAAATTTTAATGTGTATCCATAAGATACTCAAATGTACTATGATCTATGCTCATGTACTATTTTGTTAGATAATTTTGTGAATTTGGATGTTCTCCCTGCATTTTAATTCATTATTTAAGGATTTGACAATTTTATTAATTTTATCATGAAAATAACATTTGATTTCATAGATTCTTTGTATTTTCTATGTTGTTGTTTGTACTTTATTGTTTTCAGCCCCGAGTTTGAGTATTTCTTGATGTCTAACTCCTTTTGAGTGTGATTTCTTCATTTTATCCTTGATCTCTTGTGTCTACTATAAATAATATCAGATTCCTTGGTTTTCTTTGTTATTTTTTTTAATGTTGGTAATCTGTACTATGAGCTTTCCTTTTAAAACCACCATCATTGTGTCCTGTAAGTTTGGGCATGAGGTATATAGATTTCCATTCAATGCTTGAACATCCATTTTATTTATTTTATTTATTGCATTTCTTATTTTTATCTGGAAATATGTTTTATTCAGTAGTGACTTGCTCAGTTTCCATGACATTTTAAAATTTCTGATGTTGATATTCAGGTTTAATCTAGAGTAGTCATAAAGTGTACTGCTTGTAGTTAAATTTGTTGTTTGTTTTTGTTTTTTATTTTTTTAGTCTGTTAAGATTTCCTTTGTTTTTGAATATGTGTTCAATTCTGAGAAATGTTCTAAGAGGTGCTGAGAAGAACATTTATTCTTTGAATATGAGTATGATGTTCTATACATATGTTATGCAGATTTGGTATATAATATCAATTATCCTGATCTTATCTGTATTTTGCTTCTGTCTGTACGATCTCTTTCTGTTTGAGAGTGATAGACTAACCCTACCCACTATCAGTATTCAAGGGTCAGTATGTAATTTAAGTTGTAGTTGCATTTACTTTACATACTTGGTTATCCTTGAGATTGGTCATACATGTCATAACTTGAGGTGTCAGGAGTAAGATTTTTGTGTATGTGATTATATAGTTTCTTCTTTATCACTTCTGATTAGTTTTCTTTTAACATCTATTTTGTCAAATATTAAAAAGATTATACCAGCTTGCTTCTTAGATCTGTTCTCTTGGAATATTTTTTCTATCTTTCTATACTTAAGGAATATTTATTCTTGAAGATAAGATGCTTTTCTAAAATGTAGCAGAAGATACCTTCTGCTTTTGCATTTATTTATTTAGCCTGTGTCTTTTTATTGGGGCATTGAAACCATTGATCTTGGGAGATGTCAATGTCCAGTGCTTGTTGGATTGGGGTCAACATCTATCCCATTTGGATTTCCTTTCCTGGGTTAATTTATTTCTTGTATTTTCTTGGGTGCTATCATCATCTTTTTTATTGGAAGTGCCCTTGTGTCACCTTCTGTAAATCTGGATTTATAATTATATCTTTCTTGAATTTGTTTTTTTCATGGAGTGTCTTATTTTCACAATTTAGTGTGCTTGCAAGTTTTGCTGGATAATCTAGGCTGGCATCTATGGTCTTTTAGAGTTTGCACCATCTCTTAAGTTTGGAAAACCTTTGTTCATTCCATAGAAGTTTTAGAGATTCCATCAAGCAGCCAGGTAAAATTCCAATAGTACTGCTTTTACATGTTACTTGAACGTTTTTACTTAGTGTTTTAATTTTCCTTCTTTGAAACACTGAGGGGAGCAGAATTTGTGATGTAAATTAAAAAATAATAATTTGCATTCTTCTACATGCTGACATACAGTTGAACCAGCATCATTCACTGAAAATGCTTTTTTTCCACTAGATGGTTTTTGCTCCTTTGTCAAAGATCAAATGACCATAGGTGTGTGGGTTCATTTCTGGGTCTTCAGTTCTATTCCATTGATCTTCCTGCCTGTCTCTGTACCAATATCACACAGTTGTTATCACTATTGTTCTGTAATACAGCTTGAGGTCAAGGATGGTGATTCCCCCAGAAGTTCTTTTACTGTCGAGACTAGTTTTTGCTATCCTGGATGTTATGTTATTCCAAATGAATTTGAGAATTGCTCTTTCTAAGTCTATGAAAAATTGAGTTGGGATTTTGATGGGTATTGCATTGTATCTGTAGCTTGTTCTCAGAAAGATGGCCATTTTTACTATAGTAATCCTGCCAATCCACAAGCATGGGAGATCTTTCCGTCTTCTGATACCTTATTCAATTTCTTTCTTCAGAGGTTTGAAGTTCTTGTCATACAGATTTTTTACTTGTTTGGTTAGAGTCACACCGAAGTATTTTGTATTATTTGTGACAAATTGTGAAAGGTGTCATATCCCTAATTTCTCTCTCAGCCTGTTTATCCTTTTAGTAGAGAAAGGCTGCTGATTTTCTTGAATTAATTTTATGTCCATCTACTTTTCTGGAGTTGTTTATCAGGTTTAAGAGTTCTCTGGTGAAATTTTTGGGGTCACTTAAGTATACTATCATGTCATCTGCAAATAGTGACATTTTGACTTCTTCCTTTCCAATATGTTTTCCTTTGACCTCCTTTTGTTATGTAATTGCTCTGGCTAGGACTTTGAGTACTATACTGAAAAGGTAGGAAGAGAGTGATCAGCCTTGTTTAGTCCAATAAAAAAGAAAAATATTAATATGTAAAAAAATTAAATAATAGTTGGTTTTCTACACCTTTGACCAAAACATCAGAATGAACAATATGATGGAAAATTGATTTTGATTCATACTCTTTCTATGGAGTCTGGTTATACACTTGACACTTTTTCTGTTTCATGTAGCTTAGGTCCTAGATCCATAGCAAGGGATGATGAAGTAATAAAGAAAGAACATTCTCACAGACAGAAATAAATGCATCTTGATTTGGGAGTGTTCTCTGATACTGCTTACACTAAAATTATGAACTCATATTTTTAGTTACAACACAGGGTATGGTGGTCATTTTGTTCATTGCAGGTGTTTGTAGGTGAAAAGTCTCAAGTTGAAAACATCTAGCATGAAAAATTCCTAGTTCGTAATCTCTTAACACAATAATCAGTCTATCATAAAAACTCACACTCAGTCTCTTAAAAAGTGCTTTGGTATTTCTTGTTTATCAGCCACAAATGTGTTTTGGTTTTCATTGTTTACCATGAGCCAACACTTTAATTTTGACAGCTTAACAGGTCATGCCCACATCAAAATATATTTCTGTCTACTCTGTCATCTTAATAATGGCTGCATAAAAGAATTTTAAAATATTTCTGGTTTAAAAATATATGCTTAGTAATAAAACCCTAGCTAACTATGAAGAACAATTGGGGTCATAGATTATAAAGGAGAATCATCTATTGCCACATTACTAAAGCAGCATGATTCCTAACTACTCTCTAAATGTTTATTCTATCATAATATAAGTATAGGTAAGCCCCAGCTGATCTAACATGTGAAATGTGACTTACAATTGATGAAAACCATTACAGAGAACTGCAACAAATCAGAAATGTCAAGAACAAGAGCTATTGAGTCTCCCAGTCACATTTGATACATCCACAACACAGTAGCTACACATAGGCTCAGAAATCATAGTGGAAGATAAGTTGGAATGCATGCAAAAGCCAGAGGAACAGGAGGCTAGCTGTGAGAATTCATCTTTTGAAAATATCAGAGAGACTACACAATGAAGTCTCATCAATGGGACTTCCTAAGCAAGCCCTGAACAATGATGATTCTAACATGTATGGTGACATAGACAGAATAAATATAATTTGCCTACAACCATAGACAGAAAATTTGAGACAACCAAGGAATGCTGAGATTGGGAGAAATGATCTTGCCCAGAGGAGAACCTCTCATTTGATCATATACTACCAAGTTGTTGCCCTGAAATCTAATGTATATTTATGTGTGTTTCTGTGTAGTTGACAGTAAAGAATTAGAACCGTGATTTGAGAGAAGTGGAGATTTGAAAATTTGAGGGAAGAGAGAGAAAAGCAGATGTTAATTATAATAAAATTCAAAAACAATAGCATATCTTTAAACATTTAGAAGTTTGTTTTATGACAAATCCATAAATGAAAGGCTTTCGATGGAATACTGTAACATATAAACTTTCCACGCAAACTACATGGTCATATAACAGTTTAAGATTCTTGGACAGAGTATCTTGTGGTTTGGGGAAGGCTGGAAGACAAGACAGAATCCGGGTATGGAACATGGTGTATTCTAGAAAAACAGGGAGATGAGTTTTTATACTAAACAGAAATGAAATTATTTTGTAACAAGTTGAGTACTGATAATAAGAGGCATCAGGCTGGTTTGCTACCCAAGGAAAACTTCAATACTGTCATGCTGCTAAAAGCACATAGTAATCTGGAAATAGTAATAAACTAACCCCTAGAGTCTTACCTTTATACTCAGAGATTAGTAGTTCTCTCAGCCTTTTTTTGGCTTTCTATGGTGAATAACACAAAGGTCAACATTTCTTCAAGGTACTAAAAATAAGAGACTATGACATGCCCAGGAAAACTTGTGGGACATCTATATCAAAATTTTTCCTTCCAATTCTCAGAGGTCATCATGGAAGTAGAGGCAGAAAGAGTGTTAGGTACTTTGTGGTGGTTGATGTTTCTAGTAAACAGATTTCCACCCCCCACTCCTCCCCAGGCAAAGCAGAGGTCTTGCACAGGTGAATTCACTTGTTGTGACCATATGTGTAAAACTTTCACAAGATTGATCTAGAAAAATCCCAGCTGACTGGAGAAGGTGTGGAAGTCCCATTCCTAAATGAAGAGCTAACGATCACAAACATCTTCTCATGGAGGAAGAATCCGACTTCCTTAAGATTTCAACCTTTGCCCTGCCGACTGGTACCAAACCCAGGCAGCGTACACCAGCCGATATGAGACATGTCACACATATACAGCAGAGGACTGCATGCTCTGGCCTCAGTGAGGGGAGAAGGGGAGAAGCACCTAACCCTAGAGAGTTGAGATCCTGTAAGTGGGGAGGTCTAGTGGACTGGGGACATGATGAGCGGTCAGGCAGCACACAGTGAAGGGGACAAAGACTGTACTGTAAAACGTGATAAAAAATAAAAATAATAAAATAGATTAAAAAGTTGATCATAAAAATAAAAAGATTTCTTTCAGAAACTACTCATGCCTCTGCCCTAGGAACATATAAGCATCAATATTCAGGGTTTTTTTTCTTTTAAAAAATGATTGTTTTAAGGAACACGTGAAATTTGGAGGGAATTGTGGTTGGTAGTTAAGATAAGAACAGATTTAGAAGGGAATAATCATTTATAGACTTTAGTAAAACACATATACCTGTATGAACCACTGAAACATTTTAAGTAATGAAGAATGTGAATCTAAAAATAAAGTATACAGATTAGAGTTGGAAGAAATCACTGAAGTCAGGAATCAAAATTATCACACAGATTTCTTTAACTTTCTTATAAGTCTGTATTCATAGTTTTTTGCACCTTCCATAAGAGACATCTATGCATTCAGGGATCATGAAAACACTCTTAAAAACATTTTATCCCTTTGGATAAAATCACAAGAAACTTCCTGTAAATAGTTTTTATTAATAAACAACTAGAATATTTTATAGATGATCTCTTCTCCCAAGGTCTGTGCTGTCATTGCCAATGAAGTTGAAAGGAAAATTGTAGTTCTGAAGGGAGTTGAGATCACAGAGTCACAGACCTGTACTTCAGGTTTGAGTGACTCTCTTACAGAACTGCATATTAATGAGTCTGGATGTGCTCAGTGAACCCATTGTCCCACAGTGGCAAGCAGCCAGGTGAGTACTTTGTATTTCAGACTGAGTAGCAGAGTCTGTAAAAAAAAAAAAAAAAAGAAAAGAAAAGAGAGAAGCCTGGTTAAATAACTGCGTCTGTATCAAGTGGTCATTGGTACACTGTCTGCTTTGAAGCCTCTTCCTCTTGAATGTGGAAAGATAACATAGAAAGGAAGGTGAAGTTTGAATATTGAGCAATTACAGCCAGGACCAAGTGTTATATCGGTTTATTTTTCCTGATTTAATCATACCCTAAGCCCAGTGTGAGATCACGTCTTCTCTCACTGTTTATTGTTGCTTTTCATGAATCATGGGCTCTTTTTCATGATATTCCAGGGTTCTATTCCTCAGATAAATTTGGATTCATATCTAGTGATATATCTCTATGGGCAATGTTTAAGGTTTCACATACATTCTTCAGATTATACTATATTAACTTGTAAGCATGTCCTTTATCTAAATGCTTCAAAATTTTATTATAATAGAGTCATCAATAAGGAAATTATCAAATAAGCAAAGTATATATTAAAAATCTTTAATTCGATCATTTAGGAGGACAGTCAGACAGATCTCTTGAGATCAATATAGTCTACAATGTGATTTTAAGTACAGCTAGAGCTGTATAGTAGGACTCCTTCATGAGAGAAATACATTGCAGAAAACAAAGATGTACTGAATTTTAAAAGAAATATGTTAGTAACTTAGTTCTGTCAATTCTTATTACTTATAAATATATGTCAGTGTTTCAAGTTAAATTTTTTACATGGTAATAATATTAGTAATTCATCTGTACTTTCTCCTCGCAGGGTCAACAATTCACAATTGTACTGGCATAATATATATCAATTCTACCTTGTGCTTCTGAAACAAAAGTGAGCAATGGTAGAGCTTTCTGTCAGGTTACATCACACAGAGAACTTTTTCTCCTACAGCCTCTATTTCCATTAATAAACCACTACTTTGTGGCAAATTCTCCTTGTCCTCACCCCCTGCATCCTAGCTCAAGCAACTCTAAGGGTCCTGTCCCATCTCCATTTGCTCAGCCATTAGCCACTGGCATCTGAAGAATGTATGTATGTTTTTTTATCAATCAAAAAACAAATTGGGACAAGGACCTTTTGTGTTTGGATATGCATATGCCTGATAGAATCAAAGCACTAGGAACAATCTCCAACACCTCACCTTTTCTGTCAAAAACAAAGCGAAATAAAACAAAACAAATCAAAAATCTCTTTTCAGACAGATATTGAGTACCATCACAACAATTATATAAATCAAAGAGTGTGATATCCAGTTCATCATATTTATCAATTATGTAAATCACAGACTGTGATATCCAGTTCATCATATTTATCAATTAGGTAAATTATTCTACCATCATTTCTATCTTAAATACATCACAATTCTATACCTGAATTACATTTTGATTTTAGCATTTAACACCATCTTATAACCACACTTTCATGTCTATATCATATTACTCAATGCTAAGCAACTTAGGTTTGTTTATGAGACTATTTCTAGTTTTCAGCTTTCATCAGAAATACGAGAGCAAATTAAGTATCACCTGAGTGTATAGGAAGCACCAAACACAGTTTTTAAACTTAAACTATTATAGAGACTGTTGGCTACTTGGGCAGTCCCTATTCCGTATAATGTTGGAACATCTGTCTACAGCCTTCAGGCCCAGAACCATCTGGCAGACCTTGAAATGGAGCAGGAACTAGGAAGGACTGGTTTGTTCTGTTTTGGCAGAACTAAACTGTCAACTTTCCTGCATTGTGTGTTCTTTCCTAGATTGTACATTTTGTCTGTAGATGGATAGACCAATTTCTGACCATTCACTGTCTTGCCATGATAAGAAACCTCACCTGGAGGTAAAGATGTTCAAATTATCTTTGAAGGAGAATTGAGAAGCTGTCAGGAGCAGACATGTCTTATTGTCAAATGATCCTTAATAATGAAATAACATTAAATGTCACATTCTGTGGATTTTGGAAGTTTTTGAAGGCTATATATGTAAAGTATATTTGAACTGTTAAACCTTAGCTAGATTTGTACATTTTTATTTGAGTAAATTGAAAGCACTGTACTATAATGAAATTAGTATCTAACCTAAACATAAGTTTGCTATTTGGACTTTAATTTATATAATGTAATCATGTTAAACACTTTGTAATAGCAGCTATTAAAAGACTGGATCAAAACCTTGTATTCTCACATAAGTGGCATAGGCAAAATGCCTATCTAAGAGTACCAATATTAAATTCAAATTTTGTATCAATATATAGATTTATACCAGTGTAAGATTAAAGCTACACATGTTTTGTTCAGGAATAAAATTGATTAATCCATCCTGTTTTCTCAATGTCAAAAATTATGAACATTCCAGAATTATCCCTTAAAATGACAGTCTATCTACAGTTTGTAAAATACCCATAAAAAGACAGAAAACCCAGCGAACTGGGCAGATGAATCTCTATGGCTTCTTATTGTTGAATGGGGTGACAAGAAATTCTTTAAAGGGATGAAGAGGGGTAGGAAAATTTGAAAAACTGTTTAGACTCAAGAAAGCTCATTTAGCATCTGTTATCCACTCTCTGTTTAAAAAGCTCAGGGCTTCTCACTGGATCTGTCTGAAAGGTTGAATGAGTGAGATCATCTGGAATTAGTTACAATTTTTGAAGATGTTTTGGAAGCTAGCCTCTGAGCATCATTAGTTCAATAGTTTTAAGGATAAATCTTGCCAAACCTGTACATATGAATCTATCAATATGATTTATTGTCTAATTTACCTGAAGTTTTAGCTAGAGTTATTTTTCAGTGTTATCAAATAACTCTTTATTAACAAGACTAGTGGTTAAATTCATTAATTTGATCAAAATACATGAATAGATAAAGATTCCATCAAAATTGTTATTATTATTAACTCAGCGCAGATTTTAAAATGGAATCAGTCTATTTGTTCTCTTATATATCTTGAATCCTTCATGGATTTCTGGCACACCAAATATATTTTGGGTAGATATAGAAATAAGTTTAGGTAAGAAAATATGTCAATTCATGAGACAAGTTTTTTGTTTTGTTTTTTTATATAAAACAACTAACCACCGATGGTATAACAGAAAGGGCAATAACAAAATAAAAAAATATCAGAGCAATTTGCCTTGCCAAATGAAAGAAAGTCCTCAAAATTAAAAATCAACAAAAGCAACAAAAATCTGTATATCAAAGACTTGAAAGAGAAAGACAACTTCCCATCTTTTGATTTGTATAAATAACAAGATAAAATTTTGAGCTAGATATATTTTTATGTGTAAGCCAATTACTGGGCTATTCCCCTGTCAAGGAATTAAGCTACCTGTCTTGTTTGATTTTCTTGATTTTTGGAGATCTTCTGAGGTCTTCCCCTAAAATATCTGATCCATATCACTCTGGCAGTGAATTTAAAGCCCTTTCTCCTTTCCTGTCAATACAAATACAGAGCCTCTCTCCAAAAATAGCATGTCCTTGGTCTAGAAAATGCAAATTGTTTAAAGGTATAGCTTGACTTCTCTCCTATAGGAATTTTAATAGAACCACTCAAACTTATAACCACATTTATTTTAATAATTAAATTAATTCAAATCAATTAAAGGAATCTAAACAAATATTAACCATTGAGACAGGACTTCTTCACTGTCTCCTGTTTTTTGATAAAAAAGGTTCAATATTTATTTAAGATCAAAAGTCTCAATAGTTTTACATATATGTACAATTAACCACCTTACTGTGGATTAATAACTTTGTTGATACATGTTATATTCTGTCCCTTTCTTTTTATATAATTCTCAAGGCCTAAGTTTCTACTGTCTGAGATAGATTAGGTTTCCTATCTCCTGCTTTCAATCTAACTTTATTTTAAGATTAAATGCCTCAATGTTGATTATCTATGACTACTTACTCTACAATCCTATTTCCACATTCTATTTATGTCATACCAGCAAAAGCAATTCCAACAATATCATGTAGACCACGTTTAACGATTTTGAGAATTTGTCTTGGCAAGACTTTTATATTTCTTTAAAGCTTTCTTTTTTTCATTCAATCTCTCTTCAGTCCTCAAACAAATCCAATTTATTTGTTTCTCTTCTTTGATTATGTTTGTAGGAATAGGCTGCATCTATGATCTGGCTCCCTTCCTCCCATTGTCTTCCTCCTAGCAGCCAACCTGACACTTTGTATAGCAAGGCTCTCAACTTCTTTGTATCAGTTTTGAACATGTGGCTTGGGCAAAATCTGTATATTCCATTTCCTTAAAACCAATTTAATAACTTTTATTTATCTCCATCCTCTATTTATCTGGTGGCTGAAGGCAGGCAGTTTTTATTTTCTGATTCTCAATAGCAGGCAGCCAGTGTAAATCACTGCACCTGGCTGTGTTTCTTTGTTCTAGTTTCATGGCTTGCAAGAGAACCACATGACTTGTGACACCAATCGAATATCTGGTTGAGAAACTAAATCACCACTCTTCCTAAACTTGGTACATGTCTACATCTCTTTCACTTGTGAATTTCTAAATGAGTTTAATAATAAGTACACCAACCAAGTTGCAAACCATCTGTAATCATGTGGAATTTGGTCTCCTGGCTAACCACAGGCAAGCATGAGCCCAGGAGCCATCTGAAATAACACCCACACACGCACACATGCATGCACGCATGTGCGTGCATGTACACACACACACACACACACACACACACACACACACACACACCTTTTAATATTAAAAATGCCTTGGCTATCTGAAAAACTGGGCTTTTCTAAACCTTTCCCTGCTACCCTAAGGCCAAATCATACCAGTGACTCCTTGTGAGAACTCTTATATAGCTCGCTGTCTTTATCTTCTACAGCTCCTATGTTCATTTGTATCCACTGCTTCATGGGGATTTCTTCTTCTCTTCTTCCTGTGTCCTAGCCCTCACAACACTAAAGGTACTGTCCCAACTTCCTTTGTGTATCCATTGGCTGCTGGCATTTTTATTGATGGATCAAAAACCAATTGGGGACAAAGACCTTTAGCATTTGCATGTGCAGATTCCTGATTGAGTAAAGGCATTAGAACCAATGTCATATATACGTGTTCCATGAACATTTCTTTTTCTACTTCCTTATCTTACATGTTTCCTTACCTTTAAAAGACTCTCTTATACAGACATTTGATCTCATATATGGTTCCATTTTAGGTTTGTAAATTCAAAGCATACCTACTCCCACATAATCACACAATTAAAATATTATAAGCTGGGTAATTATATTGACACAGAATCTATACTACTAATTTTTCTTAAGCTGTTTTACTTTACTTAAGAGAATGCTTTCTATTCACTGCTGTAGCCATTCTCCCCAGTTTTTCTGCAGGCCCAGTGCATGGGAAGGAATGATTGTAAATATTGGTAGTTCTTAGGGTCTCATTTCTCTACTTTCTTATAACTTGTATAGGCTCTAGACCTCACTGCCATTTCTGTCCTTGTTCTTGACTGTCAGGTTCCATGTCTGTACATAGCTCATGAGTGTGTAGAGCAACATTTCATCACTGAGGCTTTTTGGTTCACCCTAGACTTGATTTACAGTTGCTACTTCAGAATTGGCAATGGGATCTCCCTTGATCTAAAAAAAAATTTGTGACAACTTGATTTGCAGGTATGGTGTCTTGAGAATTTTCTCCAACTGTACTGCATGGATGAGCTCACTGGTGCATGATGATTACACGTACAGTTTTTCCACTTATTTATTTATTTATTTATTTATTTAGTATTCTAAGAGGTGCCCATCCTTCCCTCCCCTTAACCTCTAAGATGGTGAACACTTATGAAAATCCCCCCTAATCCTGGCACATCAAGGCTCTATATATTTTCTTCCACCCCAGCCATATAAGGCAGCCAGTGAGTAGAATGTACTCCAGAGACAGATTACAGCTTGAGGGACAGCCCATGGTCCAGCTGCTGTGAGATTCTATCACACAGGTTGTCCCCAGATGTCTAATAGTACAGACTGGAATGTGTACATATATGTTTGTGTGTGTTTATGTGCTGTGATATTACATAAATACTAAGTCAACTTAAAAATATATATGCTTGAAACATCATTTAAATGTGGTCTATGCTTTTAATAGAATTTTCTTATCTATCACACACACATATAATATATTACTGAATGAAATTATTAATTTTTCATTATCTACCATTCAATATTAGATGGAGTATACTTTAAGAATTGATATGTTTGAAGTTGGTAGTTTTCATTAAAATTGACTCTCATTATACCACAAATAGAAAATAAGAGTATATTCTTAGAGATTTGGATTATGCTTGTTAGTACTAGTTACCTCTTTTCATTGCTTCTCACAGGCCAATTAATCTTGCTCATAATAGTGTGTATTCTATGATTATGAAGGCATCTTTCTAATTTATAGTTGTGTCCTGAAACCTTAAGCAATATTATGATATTGTATTGTATGTTAGTATGTATTGTAACTTATTTGAGCATTAAAGAGCATTTGCTACTTTAAAAATTTTAAGAAAGTATTGATATCACTACATATCACTACCTGAGGACCCAGCTGTACCACTCCTGGGCATATACCCAGAAAATGCTTCAACATATAACAACGACATATGCTTCACCATGTTCATAGCAGCCTTGTTCATAATAGCCAGAAGCTGGAAAGAATCCAGATGTCCTTCAACAGAGGAATGGATACAAAAAATGTGGTATAGTTATACAATGGTATATTTCTCAGCTATTAAAAATAATGAATTTAAGAAATTCTTAGGTAAATGGATGGAACTAGAAAATATCATCCTGAGTGAGGTAACGCAATCACAAAACAACACACATGTTATTTACTCACTGATATGCAGATATTTGCCCCAAAGCTTGAAATAGCCAAGATTCAATTAACAGACCACATGAAGCTCATGAAGAGGGAGACCAAGTGTGGATGCCTTCATCCTACTTGGAAGGAATGACAGAATGCTCAAGGGACCAAATATGGCAACAAAGTGTGGGACAGAAAGTCAAGGAGGCGCTGTTTGGAGACCACTCTACCTTGGTATCCTTCCCATGTGCAGTCACCAAAGATAAAAGATATGGATGTCAGGAAGTGCATGTTGACAGAAGCCCAATGTAGCTATCTTTTCGGAGGTCTTCCAGAGTCTGACATATCCCGAGGCAGATTCTCACAGCTACCCATTGATCTGATCAAGGGTTACCAATGGAGAAGTTAGAGGACTGAAGGAGCTGAAAGGGTGGCCCCAAGAGGAGAGCAACAGTGTCAACCAACCAGAGCTCCCCAGAGTCTAAACCACCAGCCTGGGAGCACACATAGAGGCACCCATAACTCTAGCTGTATACTTAGGGGAGGATGGCCTTGTTAAGCATGGGTGGGAGAGGAGAACCTTGGTCCCATGAAGGCTGAACACCAAGAGGGGAGAAATTTGAGGGTGGGGAGGGCAGAGTGGGGGGTAGGTGTGGGCACATCCTCGTGGAGGCAGGATGGGGGAAAGGATAGGGGATTCCTGGGTGGTGAGGGGAATGGGGTGAGGGGATAAAATCTGAAATGTAAACATCATATCCAATAAAAAATATATGAAAAATATAGCTGCACTTATTTGTAATAGCCAGAAGCTGGAAAGAATCCAGATGTCCTTCAACAGAGGAATGGATACAAAAAATGTGGTACATTTACACAATGGAATATTCCTCAGCTATTAAAAATAATGAATTTGAGAAATTCTTAGGTAAATAGATTGAACTAGAAAATATCATCCTGAGTGAGGTAACTCAATCACAAAAGAACACACATGGTATTTACTCACTGATAATTGGAAATTAGCCCAGAAGTCAGCAATGCCCAAGATTCAAGTCACAGACCAAATGAAGTTTATGAAGAAGAAAGATGAAAGTGTGGGTGCTTCAGTTTTTTCTAGAAGGAGTAACACAATACTCATCTGAGCAAATATGGAGACATAGTGTGGAATAGAAACTTCAGGAAGGGCTGTCAAGAGACCACTCTACCTGGGTATCCATCCCATATGAAGTCACCAAGGCAGACTCTGATGAACACTAGTAAGTATATGCTGACAGGAGCCTGTTATAGCTGTCTCTTTAGAGGTCTGCCAGAGTCTGACATGTTCAGAGGCAGATGCTCACAGCTAACAATTGAACTGATCAAGTGGTAGCCAATGGAGGAGCTAGGAAGAAGGAGTGAAAGAGTTAAAAATTTTTAAACCTTCCACAGATGGAGTCAAGAGTGCAGATCTGCTTGTTCTGTGCTCTGGGTCCTAGGAAACTAGCTATCCACAAAACAAAATAGATAAGTTCAGAGCTGGGAGTTCAGGTCAGTGTGCCCATGCACCCTGGATACCAGGAACTGGACTGACCACAAGATAAATTAAATAGGGTTTGATTCTTAAGATAAGACAGGCTTGTATGAGATATTTCCCTCTGACCTTTTCTTGAATCTATCATGGAAGCTGAACACTGGACAGGTGTTCTCTATAGATACTTAATCATCATTTCCACCCCTCATCTCCCCTGGGTTGCATTTTTTTCCTTTAAAAGCTCTACCTCTTCTCTCAGTGGGGGTCATACTTCATTGCTTGCCTCTGCATAGGACAGGCTAGAAGTGCGACCTCAATGCATTGAAATCAAATATACCCCTTGCTGTTGTATCAAGTTTGGTGTCTTGTGTGTTACTAGGGTGGCCATGACTTCCTGAGAAGAGGGAGGTGTCCCTCCCTTTCTGGTGGGCCTTACAGGAGCTGAAGAAGCTGAAAGGGTATGTGGCCCCATGAGGAGAGCAACAATACCAACCAACCAGAGCTCCACAAGGTCTAAACCACCAGCCTGGAAGCACATAGGGAGCGACCCATGGCTCCAGCTGTATATGTAGGGGAGGATGACCTTGTTGGGCATAGGAGTGAGAGGAGATCCTTGGTCCTGTGAAGGCTGGATATTCAATGGTGGGGAATTTGATGGTGGGGAGGTAGGATTGGGGGGTGGATGGGAGCACATCCTCATGGAAGCAAGTGGAGTGGGAATGGGATAGAGAGTTCCTGGGTGAGGGGAAATGGGGTAAGGGGATAACATCTGAAATGTAAATAAAATGTCCAATAAAAAATTATATAAAAAAAACCTATCATATGAAAGTAAGGGAAGTCTCTCTCTCTCGTATAAGAAAGACCTGCTCAATTGTGTTAGAGGGCTTCATTTCTTGATATGGTATGTTCCTTCAGTTTTCCCAGCTCTTACAGCCTCTTTTTCTCTGGGCTTGCCTGTAGCCTGATGGAAGAATTTTTATTCATACATCTCATTTAGGGTTGTTTATTTCAAGGTTACTTTGAATAATGTTTGGGTATGAGTATTTGTTAGTATCTGATTCAGGAGAAAGCCTTTCTGATAATGGCTGAATAAGGCACCGATCTGAGTATTGCATAATATAATTTACTTGATATTGAATTTGTGTTGGTAATTTGTATCTTTCTAGAAAATCATCAATTTCATGTAGATTTTCTAATTTAGTGGAACACAGTCTTTTGAAGGAAGACTTAATGATTCTTTGTATTTCCTCAGTTTTCATTGTTAGGTCTCCCTTTTCATTTCTGATTTTTCTAATGTGGGTACTATCTCTCTGCCTGTTACTTAGTTTGGCTAAGGACTAATTTATTTTGTTGATTGTGTCATAAAACCTGATCTTCCTTTTATTAATTTTTTGTATTGTTCTCTTTGTTTTTAATTGATTTGTTTCAGTCCCCAGTTTGACTATTTCCTGTTGTCTACTTCTCCTGGGTTTGTTTGCTTCTTTTTTCTAGAGCCTTCAGGTATAGTTTTAATTTATGAATATAATTCTCTTTAAAAAAAAACAAAAGGGCACTTAGCACTATGAATTTTCCTCAGACGACCACTCTCATAATGTCACAGAAATTTGAGGATGCAGTGTCCTTGTTTTCATTGAATTCTAGAGTCCTTAATTTCTTCCTTTATTTCTTCCCTGACCTGGTGACTATTGAAGAGAATGATGTTCTACTTCAATGAATATGTAGGTTTTCTGTTTTCTCTGTTGTAGTTGAGGTCTTTCAATCTTCTCATATAGGTTGAGGTTTGTGTTTGGAGCATCAATGTTCAGAACTAAGATGTCCTGTTGGTGAATGTTTCCTTTGATGAGCATAAAGTGTCTATCTCTGTCTGTTTTGATTACCTTCAGTTAGAAATCTATTGTATTAGATATTAGAAAGGCTGCATCCACTTGTTTCTTAGGTCCATTGCCAGAAAGACATTTCCCAGTCTTATGTACTGAGATAATGATTATCTTTGTAGCTAAGATTTAGTTCTTATATACAGTAGAATGATTGGTTCTGCTTACACATCAATTCTGTAAATCTATGTTTTTTGTTTTTTGTTTTTTTTTAACCTGTGGAATTGTGTCTATCCATGCTGTGAGTGATTACTGACCAATGATTGTTATGTACAGTTATATTGATATTGATAGGTGTTGAGAGAAATGGGGAGAGAGAGAGAAAGAGAAGAGAGAGAGAGAGAAAGAGAGGAGAGAGAGATTTTCTTTTCTCTTTGTTTTAATGGTGAGAAATTTTTTGTTTCTTATATTTTCTTGAACATAGTTAGCCTAATTGGGTTGAAGAATTTCTTGAACTATCCCCTGTATGGCCAGGTTATTAGGGGAAAGGTATTGTTTGAATTTGGTTTTGTCATGGAATATCTTGATTTTTCCATCTATAATGATTGAAAAATTTTCCGGATATACTAGTCTGGGCTGAAGTTTGTAGCTCTTAGGAACTATGTATGTAGGTATTACTAAATATATAGATATTTATTAGTATTTATAGATACTTTTTCAATGTTTTTCCCAATAAATATAAGATGGCACAAACTGGTCAAAAAGATACTAGAAGATATTCTTTACAGGTATGGAATGCCTGCTTTCCTGAATTCTGATAATGGACTTACCATCAATGTTTAGATAACACAAGGGGATAGCCAAAGCTATAGGTGCAGATTGAAAATTAGATTGTACTTAGAGGCACCAAAGTTAAGGACAGGTAGAGATGATGACTAGGTCTCTAAAAGAGGTACTAAATTTAAGATAGAGACTGGCAGCAACTGGGTAGCTCTCCTACACTTCACCCTATGTAGGGTCTGAAACAATCCTTATACTTTGGGAATAAGTCCCTTTGAGGTTATGTTTGAAATACCTACACCTCTCCTTCCTAACTTAGGAGCTGATGTGTGTACTGAAAGTGCTGACAAACATGTTCTTGTTTCTGTCAAGACTTTTGCCCACAGGCAGAAGAAGCTTTGGCCCTGGCTAAAGGAAATCTTTAAGGCTGCTCCTCCTCCTATGCTGCACAACTGCCAGTCAAGAGACTGGAGTTCCATTAAGAGACATCAAAAGAGATCCTGAGAGACAGATTGGAAAGGACCATATACATTGTTACTGACTACTTTCACTACTCTCAAAGTTCAGAGGATTACTATTTGGATTCATCATACACCCTTCCATGGTTGACACACACCCAGACTTAGAAAATGTCAAACCCAAATGCCAGGTCCTCAAGGAAAAAGACACTTTTTTAAAACTCAACATGCAATGCCTATAACTTTATGGCCTTATATTTAACTACTGGAACTTCCTCCAAAAACAACACTGACCAGCCTTAGAATTAGACTTATTATTTAGTGATACTTTCCTGGGAGTGTGCACAAATACCAGGAAAAAATGCTCCCATAGGTAGCTGATTCCCTAATTTAACTTTAAATATGTAGTCAATCATCTGGAATGGCAAATTTATAAAACAATATTTCTTTGACATCGCCTCATGGCAAAAACATGTGGAAAATAACTGAGAAAACATGAGAAGACACTGACTAGTCTTTTTGTGGTTCAGGGGATTCTGTGTGCACTGAGGATATTTGATGGGTAGCACCAACAAAAGATGTAGGCTATATAGATGCTTACTCTAGCACCCTTTGCTTATTAAAAGCCACCTATGAAGTCCTAGATATCATTTATAATGAACTTCATTGTGATTGTGGGCTTTGTGTAATATTAAATAGCCTTACCACAATGGCATCACTTATAATGCCTCAGTCACTTATGTTGCAGAAGTATACACTGTAGATAGAAACAAACCTGCCCTAGTCAAATTCTTTGCAATCAGTTAAGTCACCCAATACAGTAATGGCCACATTTTCCTTGGCAAGTCAGTATTGGGGTTTGCCAGTTGTAGCAATAGATAAGATCTCAGCGTTCTACCTGCCCCCTCCCCCTAAAAACTTCTTACATAAACGTTTATTGCAGAATGAAATTGTCCAGTACAGGTTCTTCCAGGACAGCCTTCAGGAGGTTATGAAAATCTGTACTTTAGTTATTTGGTGAGTGAATAACTATCATGATAAGCATCTCATGGTATCTATACATACATAGTCACTAAATCTAAGCAGTGAAAAATATTTCAGTAACTGTTTTTCCAGTCTTAGTATGTCCAGCTGATGATGGTATGACTTAAGACTGAGATAACAGTGATCTACATTATCTTCAAAAATAGACAGTTCTATACTGTTGCCTAAGAGGAAAGATTTGAATATATCATGGCTCATCCTTTATACATATCACACATTTTACTCCTGGTATAGACTACAGCAATTCTGTTGGTTCCAGGGCCTCCTGAAGAACAAGTTCATGGTCAGCCAGGGTTTCAGTTTTTCTTGTATTAGAATTAGATCCCACATTCTTTCTGTTAAATCCGCAAGCAACCAACTGCCTTGACAGAATGAAAAGGCAGATCTTCAAAAAAAAATATATATATATATATATATATTGGATGTAAGCACTCTATCAGATGTGGGGTTAGTGAAGATGTTTGCCCAATCTGTAGGTTGCCAATTTGTCCTACTGACTATGTCCTTTGCTTTACAGAAGCTTTTCAGTTTCATGAGTTCCCATGTATGACTTCTAGATTAGAAGTTCTTTGCCATTAGAGTTCTGTTTAGGAAAATTTCCCCTGTGACCATGAGTTCTAGCGTTTTTTTTTTTCCAAATTTCTCTTCTTTTAGATTCAGTGTATCTGGTTTTATGTTGAGGTCCTTGATCCACTTTGACTTGAACTTTGTGCAAGATGACATATATGGCCTACTTTCATTTTTCTGAATACTGACTTCAAGTTAAACCAGCACCATTTACTAATTTTTTTCCTTTTATATTTTAGCTTCTTTGTCAAAGATTAAGGCTCCATAAGTGTGTGGTTTTAATTCTGAGTCTTCAATTCTATTACATTGATAAATCTGTATGACTCTGTACCAAAACCATGCCATTTTTCATCACTATTGATCTGTAATATAACAAGAGGTAAGGGATGGTAATCCCCCCAGTATTTCTTTTATTGTTAAAAATTGTCTTTGCTATCCTGGGCTTTTATTTTTCCATATGAATTTGAAAATTACACTATCCATGTCTTTGAAGAATTGCATTGGAATTCTGATGGAGATTGCATATAATCTATAGATTGCTTTTGGTAAGATGGTCATTTTTACTATGTTAGTCACACCAAGCCATGAACATGGAAAATATCTCTATTTTGTGAGGTCTTCCATTTGTTTCTTGAGAGACTTAAAGTTCTTGTCATAAGGAACTTGTTTGGTTCGAGTTACCTCAAGACATTTTTTACCTCAAGACTATTGTGAAGGGTTTGTTTTCTATTTTCTTTTTCAACCAACTTATCATTTGTACAAAGGAAGGACACTGATTTGTTTTAGTTAACTTTATATCCAGACACTTTGCTGAAGTTGTTTATCAGCTGTAGAAGATCTCTGGTAGAATTTTGGGGGTGGCTTATGTATACTACCATATTATCTACAAACAGTGATAGCATGACATTTTGCCAATTTGTATCCTCTTCATTGACATTTGTTGTCTTATTACTCTGGCTAGAACTTCAAGTTGTATATTGAAAAATTACAAAGAGACTGGGCATCCTTGTTTTCTCCCTGATTTTAGTGGGATTGCTACATGTATCTCTCCATTTAAATTGATAATGGCTGTTGAGTTGTTGTGTGTTTCTTTTATTATGTTTCAGCGTGGACCTTGCATTCCTGATCTCTCCAATACTTTTAACATTAAGTGGTGATGTATTTTATCAAATGCTTTTTCAGCATCTATTGAGATGATCATGTGATTTGTTTCATTGAGTTTGTTTATATAGTGAATTACGTTAATGGATTTTTATACATTCAGCCAACCTTGCATCCCTGGAGTGAAATTTACTTGAGCATGGTGAATGATTGTTTTGATGTATACTTGGATTCAGTGTACTAAAATTTTATTGCTTATTTTTCTCATCAAAATGTTTAACCTCCAAAACAAGCAAACAACCCAATAAAAAATGTGGGATATAGAATTAACAGACAATTCACAACAGAGGAATCTCAAATGGCCGAGAAGCACTTAAAAAAAGTTCAAAGTCCTTAGTTATTAGGGTAATCCAAATCAAAATGAATCTGAGTTTTCATCGTTTACCAATAAGAATACCTAATATCAAATACTCTGGTGACAACACATATTGGCAGAAATGCTGAGACAAAACACTCTTCCCTTGCTGGCAGGATAGCCAACCTGTACAACAACTCTGAAAATCAATCTAGAGATTCCTCAGAAAATTAGAAATTGATCTACCTGAAGTCTCAGTTATACCACTCCTGTGTATATACCCAAAAGATTTGTCTTCATGCTCCAATATAGTGATAGTGGCCTTTTTTGTGATAGCTAAGAGCTGGAAACAACTCAAATGTCCACAACAGAAGAATGGATACAACAAACGTGATTCATTTGCACAATGGAATACTATTCAGCTATTGAGAATATGAACATCCTGAGTTTTGCAGTCAAGTGGATGAAAATAGAAAAAAACATTCTGAGTGAGTTAACTCAGACTCAAAAGAATGTGCATGGTATGTACTCACTAATAAGTGGATATTAGTCAAAAAGCGTACAGAATACACAGGATATAATCTACAGAATTAAAGAAAGTTAATAAGCCAAAGGGCCCAACTGAGGATGCTTCAAACATATTTGGGAAGGGGAATAAATCAGAAGGAAGAGGGAGAGAACGTATTGGGTGGGAGTGGGGCAGGGGAAAAAAGGAGCATGATCATGTATTGGGGTAACGAAGGGTGGAGCCATTAGTGCCAGCAGAATGAGTGGATTTTGACTAATCTTAAAAAAGGCAAAGTACTACTAATTTAATTCTCTGAACTGTTCTTTTAAAGAAAAGTGTGAGTTAAAAACTAGAAATGAAGCAAAATGTATAATTGAAATACTTAAAATTAGGAAATTGTATTCCATATTCAGATAAAACATAATGTGTGCATAATTCTGTAATGACTCATAAGAACAAACGGTGTAGAGGATGGAAAACACAGATTGAGGCAGGTGATATTCACAGCCACCAATTGGGATTATACTAAAGAGCAATGCAGTCTTCTAGGGAAGAGAAAACAGTATAAAATGCCAGAAAATTAGATACCATAGCCAGAATGGCCTGGGTGGCTATGGATTCTGGAGAGTTTCTGCTTGAAATATATACTGGTATAGTTTCAAAAAAACAATAAAGTAGCCCATGATAAAGTATTAAAGGGTAAATCCTTCTAGACTGACCAGATACAAAAGGAAGAGGAAAGCTTTTCTGGAGATTCTATGTATGAGTGTTTATGAATGTCTGTTTAGGGTGTAAAAAGACTGCCAACTAGGAAAATCCTCATCACAGAGATTAACAGCTCAAGACTGATTATCTATAAAATCATATATGGACAAATACTATCACGTTGTCCTCTGTTGTACCTAATAAATATTATGTTTCAGGTTTCAGTGGCAGGACACCACCAATCCAAAATGCATTTATATGTGTCTGTGAAAATGTCCTTTTCTTATTCCTTCTGCACCACCTTAGGTCTAGGCCCCAAGCTATGTAAAATATGAAAAGTACCAAGTGCATAAGAAGGCTCCACAGCAGCAGTGTGAACATAAATTTTAAATCAACCTTGCCTTTTTGATATTTTGTTCAGAGCTATAGAAAAGGAAGTAATACCTATTTAATATACCTTATATTAGTAAGATGTATGACGTACAAAACAAGCTATGTTAAGAATAGTTAAGAAAAGCAAAATTATTCTAGACATTATTATTCAGAAAACTTCATTAATTGATGAATAGCACATAAACAAACTTTAGGTTGAATAATTTATAGGAGCAGGTGTGAGAGGATGGTGACAGATATCCCACTTAGGGTTGAGGACTCTAGGTCTTTTATTCTTACCATTGATTTGTAATGTGTTCTACATTAAGCACATAACTGTCTAAATCATGTGATTTTATCAAAGATTACAGGGTCAGGTATTGTCAGGGGCATCTCTTCTTGTACACCGAAGGCCTGGAATCAGCTACAAGCTTAAAGCCAGCCTGCTAGCACAAAGTCTTGGGTCTCTGTGAAAAAAATTGAAACAAATGGCTAGAAGCTATTGTAAACAAGCAGCTTTGGTCGACAATTGCCAGACTCTAGTCATAGACCTTGTAGATAAGTAACCTTGTATTATTAATAATAATATAATATTAATTATTATTATTATTACTATTATTATTATCCCTAACTTCAATAGGGTCAAGTGAATAATAGGTGGAGTCAGAGTGACCTGTACCCTGAAGCTTCACCTGGCTGATACTCTCTATTCTGGAAGACATCTGTACTCCCCCTAAACACTTAAGCTTCTGTGTCATCCCCTTCCCCCACATCCTGCCTTTTTTTGTGTATATAACCCCTGTGTGAAAAAGTAAAAAGCTTGATTTGATCAGCCTATAGACAGATTGCCTTTCTTTGCGTTCTCCTGTCCCCCATCTTCTCTTCCAGGTGACCACCCCAGACCCCTGTTTAATGCCCTGCTGGCCAGGACAAGGCATGACATTGAGTCCTGTGAAATCAGACTAAAATATGTTCAGGAAGCATGTAGCTACCCCATGGCAATCAAGCCAACATTGCCAATGGACACATCTGTCTTGTCTGATCAGTACTGAAGTATGTTGGGTGAAACTTTTAGACAGAACATTGCTGTTTTTATACCTACAAAAGCTGCACAGCATTTTCTGCCACAAGAGAATCTAGACAGTATAGATATTTCCAGGTCATAAATATGAAACTTGGTGGCTCTTCTTCCTTCAATATCATAGTATAGTACATAAATTCAACTTTTATTTACAACATGTTATTGTTATCTCAAAGAGTAATTTCTTCTCACTTCTCACTTCTCACTTCTCACTTCTCACTTCTCACACTTCTTGCACTTTGTGAACTTTTCATGGAAGATTAACTCAATTTTTGTGGGGATAAACTCCTCTAAAAGCTGAGTGATTCAATCTGGATCCTGTTAGCTTATTACAGAATTGCTTTGCCTAGCCTAATACTAACTTTTCAATCTAGTATAACCTTCTTGTTAATTCTCATTCCCTGGCTCCCTCTGTCTTCAAATACAACCTTCTTTTATAAAAGGGCCCCAGTAAAACTGTTTCCACCTCTCTCTTTCTCTGTGCTGCTCTCTTAAGTTGTCTGCTTCATATGCTGATCTCATGAGAATTTGGTAAATCCAATCTCATACTCATTTTGTCAAATTTTTCTCTGATTAATAACTTTGCTTGATTTTCAATTAATTATAACTTGCAAAATGGTTATTCCCTTCTCCAACAAACACAACATTGTTAGAGATTAAAGCTATGTACTAAGGGCATGTTTGCATTCTTGTCAGAGGTATTAAAGGTGTGTCATTCCAGTTGGATCACTGAGTCCTAGAAGGTCCTTGGATGTGATCTTTTGATAGAGCAGCCATGTGGCTACATGAAAATATCTCTACAGAAGTACTGAGTAATACTGCAATAATATACATGGAAATGTAGTACTCCTTCCCATATTCATGTATATATATGCAGCTACATCTACATATACATATATTCTCTTGGGTGTGTTTGCTTCTTTTTGTTCTAGAGCTTTCAGATGTGTTGTTAAGTTGCTACTGTAAGGTTTTTCCAATCTCGTTATGAAGGCATAGAGCACTGTGAATCATCTTCTTAGCATTGCTTTCATTGTGTCTCATAAGGTTAGGTATGCTATGCCTTCATTTTTGTTAAATTATAGAAAGTATTTTATTTCTTTCTTTATTTCTTTCCTGACCCAGTTACCAATGAACAGAGTGTTGTTCAGTTTTCTGGATTATACGGAGTATATCAAAGACCAGCCTCAGTCTGAGGTGATCTGATAGAATGAATGGATTATTTCAATCTTCTTGTATATTTTGAGTCTGGTTTGGTGTCTGATCATATGGTTGATTTTGGAGAAGTCATCATGAGATGCTGAGAAGATGATATATTGTTTTGTTTTAGGGTGAAATGTTCTCTAAATATCTGTGAAATCCATTTAATTCACAACTTCTGTTAGTTTTACCATTTTTCTGTTTAGTTTCTGTTTCCATGATCTGTCCATTGGAGAGAATGAAGTATTGAAGACACCCACTATTATTGTGTGAGATTCAATATGTGTTTTGAGCTTTACTAATGCTTATTTTACAAATGTGGGTCCCCTTACATTAGGGCATAGATGTTAAAAATTGAGAGATTCCTTTGGTGGGTTTTTTTCTTTGATGAGTATGAAGTGTCTTTCCCCATCTCGTTTGATAACTTTTGGTTTAAAGTCTATTTTATCGAATAATAAAATGTCGATTCTAGCTTGTATCTTAGGACAATTTACTTTATAATTCTTTGTCACCAAAGTGTGTCTCTTGTATGAATCAAAAGGCTGGGTCCTATTTATGTATCAAGTCTGTTAGCCTATGACTTTACATTGTTGAACGGAGTCCATTGATGCAGAAAGATATTAAAAGGAATGATTGTTTGTTCCTCTTTTTTATGTTGTTTGATGTGGTAGCATGTTTGTGTGATTCTCTTGGGTTTGGGGTGAGTTGATAACTTTTTGGTTTCTCTTGGGTAAAGTTTTCCTCCTTGTATTAGAGTTCTCTTTCTAGAATCCTCTGTAGAACTAGACTAGTGGAGTCATAATGTATAAATTTGGTTTTGTCATGGTACATCTAAGTTTCTCCACCTACAGTGCTTGAGAGTTTTACAGGGTATAGTAGCTTTGTCTGGCATTTGTGTTCTCTTAATATCTGCATGTTATCCATCCAAGTCTTGCTTTCAGAGTCTCCATTGTGGAATTTAGTGTAATTCTGATAGGTCTGCCTTAATATGTTTCTTGGCCCTTTTTCCTTGCCACTTTTCGCATTTGTTCTTTGTTCTGTGTATTTATTGTTTTGGATATTATGTGATGGAAGGGATTTATAGTCTTTTCCAATGTACTTTGTGTTCTGCAGGCTTCTTTTACGTTTATGGCCATCTCTTTCTTTAGGTTAGTGAATTTTTTCCTTCTAGGATTTTGTTGAAAGAGTTTTCTGACCCTTTGTATTGGAAATCTTCATGCTCTTCTATTTATATCATTCTTAGGATTGGTCTTTTCATCGTGTCTTGAATTTCTTGAATGTTTTGAGTTAAGAGCTTTTTGCACTTTGTAGATTGACTGTTGTGTCAATATCTTCTATGGTCTCTTATATGTCTGGGATTTTCTCTTCTATCTCATGTATTTTGCTGGTGTTGCTTACATCTGTAACTCTTGATCTCTTTCTTAGGATTTCCATCACTCATAAGCCTCCCTTTGTTATTTCTTCATTGTTTCTATTTCTGTTTTTGGATCCTAGATGGATTTGTTCAATGTCTTCACCTGTTTGATTGTGGGATTTTTTTGTATTTATTCAAGGGATTTAATTGGCATTCATTTCTGTTGCTTATGTTCTTGTGCTTCCCTCTTGTCATTTGCTTATCTATGGTGTTAACTGGCCTTGTGATGACTGACTGAAGTCTGTCTTTTCTATGAGCCAGGCTATGATGTACCTTGAGTCTCTGGGTGTGAAAGAGGGTCTGGAGAGATTGATCTGTGAGCTTGTGAGCCTGGTTTTGATGGAACTCTTGGGAGTCAAGCTGTTTCTTGGTGTGGGAGAAGTTCTTGAGTACCAAATCTTCTCAGGGAAGTGTGTAGGCTAAAAGAACGTTGTATCTCTGCAGATAGGTCTTGCATCCACTGGGCCCCATTCGGGTCCCAGGTAGGCCAGGTATTGACATGGAAAGGTGTCTCACCTGTGAGCCTGCTTATGCCAGAGCTCCTGGGATACAAGATGTGTCTTGATGTGCCAGTGACCTTCTGTAAAGAGACTTTTTGTTCTGAGTGTTAGACGTACTGCACAGAAAGATTGCTGAGAGCAGGAGAATATAATTTTCTCTAGGGAAGGTATCCAAACTGATTAGGCAGTATCAAATGGTGAACCCTGAAATTATGTATGTACAGAAGACATTATGAAGCCTGAAGAGAGCTGTCTAGAATTCATTTTACAGGGAGCTTTAAAGACAAAGATGCAAGAGAACAAATGACTGCAAGAGAGCTGAGTGCAACTGAGAATGAGGAATCTAAATCCTTATTGAATCTTCTTAGCCAGCAGGTCTCAAGTGCAAAAGGCTTGCCCAATGAGTCATGGGGCTGCCTTCACTGGCAACAGGGAGATATGATGAGGAGTGATGATCTCAAGGAAATAAGTCAATATGAAATAGTACTGGTCCCAGGATGTACTAATTGGCCCCTAGCATGGTATCACTTCTGCTACTGCCAGATATGGTTGACTGCTGATCACTGGGTAGCATGGTTTGGTGACACTGGTAAGACGGGGAAGTGAATGTGAGAGGGGTTGATGATAGGCAATTTCTAAAAAATTCATTAAAATGTTAGGTGAAATAAAGGCAAAGAAGCCTAAAACATCCACATTCTGGTTGACAGCTGCAGGGAGAAATGAGGTAAAGCACAAAAGCCCTTCAAAAGAACACATTTTGACCACAAGTATTAGGACATAATTGGGTAATTTTCAATAGGAATTTCCCTGAAGAGGGTTAAAAATCAGAGTAAGGCTGGGAGGATGTCAGTTTCAGGTGAAACCAAAGATAATTTCAACTGATAAAAATAGAGGAACCTTTGCCTTATCATAAGACCATAGAAATATTCTGAGTAATATTATAACTTTCTTATCAGTTATGTTTTAATTTTTGAAAAAGTATCTACTAATTATTTATATTATTAAGATTTCTGGTCATTATTTAAATTTTCTTCAACATCATAACTATAAAATATGTTCTCTGTATTTTACTGTATATTCCATGCTGCCCAAGTTTAGGAATTTTCTATTGACTTATCATCCCAATACTTACACTTGGACACTAGATCCTTTGTCATTTTGGGTTATCAACTCAAAGCAACTGAAATGGTGTCATCTTCTATTTTCTTCAGTGTTTTGTTCTCCTTTTCTTCCCTCCTCATTGTCTATGTTCTTCCTCCAATGTGCTCACTTTATGAATGTGGCTCTAACAGAATATAACCTTAGAAAAGTTGTGTGTTACTGTTTGTACCCAAGGATGGTATTATTTTTAAAATGTAGTTGACACTTTTGAACATTAAACACAGCTAAAGTGCTTAAGTAATGATCTGACTTCAGTGTGATGGTTTTGTTTTATCTTTCTGTAATGTGTTTTGTTATGTTTTGATGTCATATTGTGTTATAATGACAGAAAGAGAGTAGATCTTCAAAAAGGGGAGAAACTGGGTGTAATAGAGTCACAGAAAGCTATAGCCAAGATATATTTATGAGAATAGAATTACTGTCAATAAAATATTAGGAAAAAAGATTTCCTGCCATTTAACATGATAATCATATGATTTCTGCCATTGAAATAATTTGTGTGATACATTACATTTACTGATGGCTATATATAGAACAGTCCCTGTATCTTTGATACAAATGTGGTGGTATTTTATTTCAAATTTTAATCACCTAACTGTAATGAACACATAAATAACACCATTAAAAAGTGCAATAAAGTAACCAATAAATGAATACTTGCTCAAGACAAAATTTTTTACATTTCAGTGAACTCTAGAAAGTTAAAATAGTTATGATGAAGCCATGGAGTTTTAATGTTCCACACTCTTGTTAGCAATTATATTTTATATCCCTCTCCACAAGAACCAAAATTAAATTGACAACATTGAATAGAGAAATATAACTATTGTAGATTCTCTTCTATAAATTCTGAATACACTCCAGGACTATTAACCAATATTCCATTTCTATGTCTACTTTGTAAATGTTATAACTGAATTTACACTTATACTCTTTTACATATATATTATAGTATATTATAGGTTAGAATCTGCATGAAGGAGGACACGTGATCTTTTTCATTCTGAGTTTGGATGACATTGCTTGATTTTATCCATTGCCAATCAATCATTCAATTAACCATTCTATCAATCAATCAGTCTGTCTTTTTCCTACATATTGTGATTCTGTTTTTCACACTGGTAAAATTATTTCATACTGGTAGAATTATAGTCCACTTTATATAGGAAATATTGAATATTTGATTTGTCTATTTATTGATATGTGTGAGGGCTATGTCCCATTGCTTCAATAAACAGATCAGCAATGACCACTGATAGGAAAATATTTCTATGGTATGATACGGGATTTTCTGAGTATAGACCCAGAAGAATAACAGCTGGGTCAAATAGTAGTTACAGTTTTAACATTCTGGAAGACCACAAAACTGATTTTCTTGATGGCTGTATTAATTTATTCTAAGCTCTTTTGAGGAAGCTAGCATCCCTGTGATGTCAAACCAGATAAAAACAGAACAACAGTACAGGTAATTTATTATCAAATATACCTGATGATGAAAAATCTCTCAATAATATATTAGCAAACAAAATTCAAAATCATGCAAAAACCACCATTCAATGTGAAATTGATTTCTATAAGAGAAAAAGTTATAGTTCTGTTTTCATGGGCCTGGTGCAGGCTACAGCAACTATGATAGGTGTAGGGCCTCATGAAGAACAAGTTCATGCCCAGCCATGGTTTCAGTCTTCCTTCTGTTAGAATGTCAGACCCACAGGCTGTCTGTGAAATCCCTAGTGGCCAAGCAGACCTGACAGAATGAAAGTCACATGAAGGTCAGTTTTATTAATAGCTTATTTTTTCCTCTGGCTCATTTGCACATGATATGAACAAAGGGAGGAATCTCAAGAGTGCAAAGAACCTCATAATATAATCAGTTCATGTAGACTGTTGAGTCAACTAGCAAACAAATTCTCATACACATTTTCACTAATTTCACAAAGTCAAAGTAACGCAATTTAATTCCTGAATAGACGTTTTAATGAAGAATATGATTAATATCAGGAAAAAAAGTAAAATATATGAATCAAATAAGATTAGGAGATTTTATTCCATAACAAACTGAGTCTGGATATAAGGGAGTGATAACTCATATGAACAAAGGGTGAGAAGGATGGAAAACACAGAGAAGTGAGTCTAGTGATGTTCAGCAGCCACCAACTGTGCTCATACAAAAGAGCTACACAGCCGTGTAAGAAAGAGGAGACAGTATAAAATGTCAGAAAGGTAGACACCAGAACCAGAATATTCTGGGTGGCTCTGGATTCTGGAGAGTTTCTCCTGGAAACATGACTGCTGTGGATGTATTGAATCCTCTGCTTGTGTCTGTACAGAAGCATAATCATGGAGCCACTGGACCAGGCAATGAGCACAGAGAAGAAGATTTCAGGACACACCACCAATGCTGCATAGAGCAAGTCATTAATTTCATTATGTCCTCCAGTTGAACAGTACTCAAAATCTCTGTTTCTTGTTACAGTTTTGTTATTTTGTTTGACAATTATGTTCACCAAGATAATGAAATGTATAATCGTGGACAAGACCCAAAGAAGGGTAATGATTCCACCAATGTATTTTGCAGCTTTTACTTTTAAAGTGTTACAACAGGATTCCCTGTGACTGATGGTGATGGCCTGGAAGACACTCAAGAAACACGTGGTGCTAATGGACACACTCCGGCCTACTCTTTGAATGTACAAAATCAATCTGCACCCAAAATCATTTAAAAACTGCTTCATCCCAAAAGCTGCCATTGTGTAGGGAACTCCTATAGAAAGAACTATTAAGACATTGGATGTCGTTAGATGCATAAGAATCAAATCTGTGGGCTTTAATGTATGTTCTGTATAGTAGACAAGATAGTAGATAAAAAGAGAGACATTTCCCAGTATTCCAGTTGTAATTTGTAATAAGAAAAGTATTTTAATTGAAGTATTCCAGAATTTCATTCTGTGACTGGGCATGATTCATATTAGATTATGGCAAGACCCATTTTGTTTTCTGATGAAAATGAACAAATATTATAATCTGAAGCACTTACAGGGAGGCTAAATCAGAGGGTTCATTAATGAGCACAAATAGAATGTCATCATAGATTTTAGTTTATGTAATCTATATACTGTAACAATACTTTCTTGAAGTTTCAGTCAGTAGCAATTTTAACTCACAGTACATACTTACATACAATACATTGTTGTAAGATGGCTGGAAGTTGGGCTGTAGAGATTGCTCAGCAGTTAAGAGAACTGACTGCTCTTCCAGAGGTCCTATGTTCAATTCCCAGCAATCACATGGTGGCTCACCACCATCTGTAATGGTATCTGATGCACTCTTCTCCTGTGTATCTGAAGACAGCTCATATATATAAAAAATAAAGACATCTTTAAAAAATAAGTTGTATTTTAAAAATAAACACATGTTTAAAAAAGATGGCTAGAAGTTTTAGGACACACCTGTGATTTGGAAAAATGCCTTCATAAATATAGAATATGCAGTATTATTGACAAAAATAGTTGTTCTTTGAGATGCAATGAAAAGAGAAAACCAGTGCTAACAAGCATAATCCAATACTGAATGAGTATGCTGGTATTTTCTAGTCATAGTATAAAGGAAGACAATTTTAATGACTACTACCAACCTCAAAACTATTAATTCTTAAAGGACATTTAATCTAATATTAAGTGGTTAATAATGAAAAATTAATAATACCATTTAGAATATATATATATATATGGATATATATATATATATATCCATAGACAAGAAAAATTTTTTAAGAGCAGAAAATACATTTAAATGATATTTCAAGTGACAGTGTACATATTATTAAGTTATGAACCATCTCTTTTGCAAGGTCACAGGATATATACATACATGCATGTGTGTACTCTCAGCTCTATTTTGTTAGAGAGATGAGGACAGCCTGTGTGTTGCAATCTCCCAGCAGCAGCTGTACCATAGGCTGCCCCTGAATGTATTCTTTGTCTGTGGAATCCATTTCCCTCACCAGCTGCCTTGCCTGGCATCAGTGAAAGAGAATGTGTCTAGCCCTGCCTGAGTGTCTGTGAGTGACAGGGTTGGTAGGATACCCATGGAGTGGTACACCCTTTCAGAACTGAAGGGGAGGGAAGGATAGGTAGCAATCAGGATATAAAGTGAGTAAATGAATAAATAAGAAAAATTGTGCGTTTAATCATCATGCAACACTAAAATTTTTTAAATATGTAATTATATGGGAATAAGTATGTTTTCAATCCACAAACCTAAAATGGAACCCATGAATGAGATCAAATGCCTGTATGAGAAACTCTTGTAAAGAGAAGAAAACATATAATATAACAGAGTAGGAGAAATGTACATGGGACGCATATGTTGGAGATTAGTTTTATTGCTTTAATTCAGTTTGGAGTCAAATGCTAAAGTACAAATGCTAAAGTTCTGTGTCCTCAACTGGTTTTTGATCAATCAATAAAGATCCCAAAATCTAATGCCTTGGCAAAGGGAGCTAGGGTAGTATCCATAGAGTTGTGCAGGCTAGGATGTCTGGGGAGGAGAAGGAAAAATTCCCATGAAGTGGTGAGATACAAAGAGTCACAGAAGCTGCAGGAGATAAAGACAACAAGCCATGTAAGAATTGGGGCAAATAGTCACTGCTCACTTTCCCAGTTGGGCTTAGAGTAGCAGGGGAAGGTTTAGAAATGTCCAGCCTTTGAATTACCCAAGACATTTTAAAATTCACTTCTGTCTCTGTCTGTCTCTCTCATCTTTCCGTGTTGTGTGTGTATGTGCATGTGTGTGTGTGTGCATTTGTTTCTCTATGTGTGTCTTCCTTTATGGAATACAGATAGCTTCTGGGAGTGTGTGTGCATAAAATGAAATGTGAGCCAAAGTAGTGTAGCTCAAACTCACCATTACACACATAACTTGGAGTTAGTGCAGACAGAAGGAAGAATGAAGAATTGGTTCAATCAAAAAACTAAACAGTAAAAATCCCAAAAGTAATCTGCTACATTGAAACTAATTAAAAATAGTAACCAAAAAGTGAAAGAAAGTTAAAATGGTTAATAATTTCTAAAATATTAGTTGAAAATGCCAAATTTCAATATAGGCCTGGCCATGACTGTTCATGTCACTAAAACCATATTGAAAAATTGCCCATAACTGATTATATAAAACAAATAGAAACCTACATGACAATAACCACAACCCTTACAATAACAACTAAAATCTATTTCTTTGTATCAGAAGAAACATGAAGTTTATTACCTAGTAATGTTCTTGGGAGTTTCAGCCTGCATGTCACCTATATGTTCCCAGTAACCATCCTTGATAAATTAATAAGTATAGACACAGGATATTCATAATTCTACAAAAGCATAGACCTTTGAAAATCCTTAAGCATTTTTTTCATGCTTCATCTACTGGATTCCAAGCAAAGTTTCTCTTGTGAAATTCCACAGATACATGATTATGAATTTTGTTTTCTTAATTGTAAATGTACAAATCACAAAAGTAAAGATATTCAATTTAAGTTAAGATTGTTGAATAAATGGCAGCTGTTGTCTGCACATGAGATTTGTTAATTACAATAGGAGACTAATATCCCAACAAACATTTTTCCATCTTTGTGAAACATGAAATTGGTCTTTGAACACTAAAATATTCATCAGAACAGTTTCACACATGTGTTCTTAGTTTGTGCTTTTGCTGTGTTATCTGAATGTCATTTGTGCAGATTTATGATATAGTCTAGATTACACACTGTCAAACGGAGGACAAGTAAAATCTCAATATTCTTCGAAGCTTTTAAAGTTTTATTGACCTGAAATGGTTGGCTTGCTGAGAGGTCAGGTGTGGGGCCATGAAGAGGGTCGTGGATTTTGGCATAGGCCTTGAACACTGACCCCAGTGGGGCAAAGGCAGGTGTTCAGCCACGCCCTCCGAACACACGGTCCTGACAGGCTATCTAAGACCTCCATTTGATCTAAGCCTTGTAGTCAGGTAGGGCTAGAGAAAGAGGGCATGATTATAAGCTTCAGCCTCAAAATATTTCCATATTAATGAGTTACATAAGTCCAGAGGGTGTAGCCAATTATGTATTCCTTACTCTCCCTCCTTCCTATTTAAGTCAGGAGCCCACTGACCTAAGTGGAGGGTGCACATCCAGACTCACCTACCATCAGCCATTTCAATAAAACTTTTGAAACATGACTTTCTTGTGTTATTGGGGCCTGTCATCTTGTGGCCATCATGGAGGACTTCCCTGCATCCCAGCCACAGGTTCTCACAGCCAGGCACATTTCTAGGAAATTGATGGCAGTGAACTACACTACCAGATCTGTGAAGGTGGATAAAACATTACAAGGATTGACAAGAACATTTTTTTCCAAGACCTGCAATGGATTTTGAGATCCCTTGTATGATAGCAACATACAAATGTTGGAAAATTCAGTTGTTGAATATTCTCAGGAATTTAGTGTAGAGAAATAAGACAACACATTAGAGGAAAAGAAACAGAGACCAATGTCCACCACAATGTGAGACCCCTCTTTTGCTTAGATCTGTGAGGTCACTGGGTCTAATCTGGACATTTGTCTCCTCAGCCATAGGATTGTGCACACAAGGGCACACACTGATCACATCCACTAAAGTTTAATATTCTTACTTGTAAATATTTACTTTTTTAAAATATTGGAAGCAATGTAAGTGTAAAATGGGAAGTATATTTTTAGTTAAGTGTACAATTAGCAAATAGCAGTGACAATGTGTACGTCGATGTCCATTCAGATTGATATTTGGTTTGATGTTTATAACTGTAGTACCTTGACATTCACGTTATTTCCTCAGTCAACACATGAACTTAGAAACATAAAGGGAAGTACAACATTCAACAGAAAAGTGCTTAGAGACAGATAGGGTACTTTACAGTCTTGAACATAGC
>JANHMN010000003.1:22333909-22358689 GCA_030674055.1 Rhabdomys pumilio | reverse complement strand
AAGAAATGTTGACCTTTGTGTTATTCACCATAGAAAGCCAAAAAAAGCTTCTATGAAGACTGAGAGAAGTACTAATCTCTGAGTATAAAGGTAAGACTCTAGGGGTTAGTTTATTACTGTTTCCAGATTTCTATGTGCTTTTAGCAGCATGAGAGTACTGAAGATTTCCTTGGGTAGCAAACCAGCCTGATGCCTCTTATCAGGACTCAACTTGTAACAAAATAATTTCATTTCTATTTACTATAAAAATCATCTCTCTGTTTTCTAGAACATGCCTTGTTCCAGGCCCGGATTCTGTCTTGTCCTCCAGCCTTCCCCAAACCACAAGATGTTCTGTTCAAGAATCTTAAACTGTTATCTGACTGTGTAGTTTGCACGCAAAGTTTATATGTTGCAGTATTCCATTGGGAGGCATCCATTTTATGAATTTGTCATAAAACAAACTTCTAAATTTTTAAAGATATGCTATTGTTTTTGAAATTTACTTATAATTAATATCTCCCTTTCTCTCTCTTCCCTCCAATTTGCACATCTCCATTTCTCTCAAATCATGGTTCTAGTTCTTTACTGTCAACTACACAGAAACACACATAAATATACATTAGATTTCAGGGCAACAACTTGGTAGTAGATCATCAAATGAGAGGTTCTTCTCTGGGCAAGATCATTTCTCCCAATCTCAGCATTTCTTGGTTGTCTCAAATTCTCTGTCTATGGTTGTAGGTGAATTATATTCATTTTGTCTATGTCATCATACATGTTAGCATCATCATTGTTCAGGGCTTGCATAGGAAGTCCCATTGATGAGACTTCATGTGTGTAGTCTCTCTGATATTTCCAGGAGATGAATTCTCACAGCTAGCCTCCTGTTCCTCTGGCTTTTGCATGCATTCCAACTTATCTTCCACTATGATTTCTGAGTCTATGTGTAGCTACTGTGTTGTGGATGTATCAAATGGGACTGGGAGACTCAGTAGCTCTTGTTCTTGATATTTCTGATTTGTTGCAGTTCTCTGTAATGGTTTTCATCAATTGTAAGTCACATTTCACATGTTAGATCATCTGAGGCTTACTTATATTTATATTATGATAGAATAAACATTTAGAGATTAGGTAGGAATCATGCTGGTTTAGTAATGTGGAAATAGATGATTCTCCTTTATGATCTGAGACCCCAATTGTTCTTCATAGTTAGCTAGGGTTTTATCACTAAGCATATATTTTTGTGTAAACCAGAAATATTTTAAAATTCTTTTATGCAGCCATTATTAAGCTGACAGAGTAGACAGGAATACATTTTGATGTGGACATGACCTGATAAGCTGTCAACATTAAAGTATTGGTCCATGGTAAACAAATAAAACCAAAACACATTTGTGGCTGGTAAGGAATAACAAAGCATTCCTTAAGATAATGAGTGTGAGATCTTATGATAGAATGATCATTGTGTTCAGAGATTACCAACTAGAAATTTTTCATGCTAGATGTTTACTACTTGAGACTTTTCACCTACAAAAACCTGTGATGGACAAAAGTGACCACCATACCCTATGTTGTAACTAAAAATATGAGTTCATAATTTCAGTGGAAGCAGTATCAGAGAACAGCCCCAGTTCAAGATGCATTTATTTCTGTCTGTGAGAATGTTCTTTCTTTATTCCTTCACCACTTCTTGCTATGGATCTAGGACCTAAGCTACATCAGACAGAAAAACTGTCAAGTGTATAACCAGACTCCATAGAAAGAGCATGAATCAAAACCAATTTTCCATCATATTATTCATTCTGATATTTTGGTCAAAGGTGTAGAAAACCAACTATTATTTAATTTTTTACTTATTAATATTTTTTTCTTTTTATTAGATATTTTCTTTATTTACATTTCAAACATTATCCCCTTTCCTGGTTTCCTATCATATCCCCCCACTGCTTCTTTTAGGGCATTCTCCCACCCTTCCACGCACTCTCCCCTACCTGCCCTCACATTCCACTACACTGTGGCATGTAACCTTCACAGGACCAAGGGCCTCTTCTCCCATTGATGCCTGACAAGGCCATCCTCCACTACATATGTGTACCTCCATGTAAACTGTTTGGATGCTGGATTTGTCTCTGGGACCTCTGGGGGTTCTGGTTGGTTGAAATTGTTTTTCATTCTATGAGATTACAAACTCTTTCAGCTTCTTCTGTCCTTTAACTACTCCATTGGGGACCCAGTGCTCTGTCCAATGGTTGGCTGCCAACATCCACCTCTATATTTGTCAGGGTCTGGCAGAGCCTCTCAAGAGACAGATATATAAGGCTTCTGTTACCATACACTTCTTGGCATCCACAATAATGTCTGCATTTGGAGAGTGTATATGGGATGTATCCCTAGGTGGATGTTCTTTCTTTCAGTCTCTACTCTACACTGTGTCTCCGTATTTGCTCCCATGGTTATTTTCCCCCTTCTAAGAAGGACTGAAGCACCCACAGTTTGGTCTTCCTTTTCTAGGGTTTCATACGGTCTGTGAGTTGTACCTTGGGGATTCTGAGCTTCTTTTTTGACTAATATACACTTATAAGTGAATACATACCATGTGTGTTCTTTTGTGATTGTGTTACCTCACTCAGGATGATATTTCCTAGTTCCATACATTTGCTTAAAAATTTCATGAAATCATTGTTTTTAATAGCTGAGTAGTACATAGTAGACCCTGTGTCCTTGTCATATGATAGAGCACCTTTTGGGTATACTTCCAAGAGTGGTATAGCTGGGCCCTCAATTCATACTATGTCCAATTTTGTGAAGAGCCACCAGACTGATTTAATATATGGAAATCCATCTCTTTAATTTACTACATAAACAAACTCAAAAAAGAAAAACCACATGATCATCTCATTAGAAGCTGAGAAAATATTTGACAAATTCAACACTCCTTCATGGTAAAAGTCTTGGAAAGATAAGGAATTCAAGGCCCATATCTAAACATAATAAAAAAAAAACAATATACAGTAAACAAGTATCAACATGAAACTAAATGGAGAGAAACTTGAAGAAATCCAACTAAAATCAGGGACTAGACGAGGCTGGCCACTCTCTCCCTACCTTTTTAGTATAGTACTCAAAGTCCTAACCAGAGCAATTACATAACAAAAGGAGGTCAGAGGGAAACATATTAAAAAGGAAGAAGTCAAAATGTCACTATTTGCAGATGACATGATACTATACTTAAGGGATCCCAAAAATTCCACCAGAGAACTCTTAAACCTGATAAACAACTCCAGAAAACTAATGGATATAAAATTAATTCAAGAAAATCAGTAGCCTTTCTCTACTCAAAGAATAAACTGGGTGAGAGAGAAATTAGGGAAATGACACCTTTCACAATTCGTCACAAATAATACAAAAATTCTTTGGTGTGACTCTAACCATACAAGTAAAAGATCTATATGACAAGAACTTCAAGTCTCTGAAGAAAGAAATCAAAGAAGGTATCAGAGAACTGAAAGATCTCCCATGCTTGGAAATTGGCAGGATTACTATAGTAAAAATGGCTATTTTGCTGAGAACAAGCTACAGATCCAATGCAGTACCCATCAAAATCCCAACTCAATTCTTCATAGACTTAGAAAGAGCAATTCTCAAATTCATTTGGAATAACATAACACCCAGGATAGCAAACCTAGTCTCAACAGTAAAAGAACTTCTGGGGGAATCACCATCCCTGACCTCAAACTGTACTACAGAGCAATAGTGATAACAACTGTATGGTATTGGTACAGAGACAGGCAGGAAGATCAATGGAATAGAACTGAAGACCCAGAAATGAACCCACACACCTATGGTCACTTGATCTTTGACAAAGGAGCAAAAACCATCTAGTGGAAAAAAGACAGCATTTTCAGTGAATACTGCTGGTTCAACTGTATATCAGCATGTAGAGGAATGCAAATTAATATTTTTTAATTTACATCACAAATGCTGCTCCAGCCAGAGTTCCAAAGAAGAAAAATTAAAACACTAATTTTAAAACCAGTACTATTAGAATTCTATCTGACTACTTCATGGAATATTTAAAACTTCTATGGAATGAAAAAAGGTGTTACAAACGTAATAGATGGTGCAAACTCTAAAAGACCATAGATGCCAGCATAGATTACCCAGCAAAACTTGCGAGCACACTAAATGGTGAAAGTAGGACATTCCATGATAAAACCAAATACAAGCAAGTTATAACTATAAATTCAGACTTACAGAAGGTGACACAAGGGCACTTCCAATCAAAAAGGTAGTGATAGCACCCAAGAAAATACAGAAATAAATAAATCCAGAAAAGGAAATCCAAGTGGGATAGATGTAGACCCCAATCCAACAAGCACTGGACATTGACATCTTCCGAGATCAATAGTTTCAATGCCCCAATAAAAAGACACAGGCTAAATAAGTGAATGCAAAAGCAAAAGTTATCTTCTGCTACATCCAAGAAAAACATCTTATCTTCAAGGATGAATATCCCTTAAGTATAGAAAGATAGAAAAAATATTCCAAGAGAAGAGATCTAAAAAAGCAAGTTGGTGTAACCTTTTTAATATTTGACAAAATAGATGTTAAAAGAAAACTAATCAGAAGTGATAAAGAAGAAACTATATAATCGCATACACAAAAATCTTACACCTGACACCTCAAGTTATAACATGTATGACCAATCTCAAGGACAACCAAGTATGTAAAGGAAATACAACAGCAACTTAAATAACATACTGACTCTCAAATACTGATAGTGAGTAGGTTTAGTCTACCACTCTCAAACAGAAAGAGATCATGCAGACAGAAACAATATTCAGATAAGATCAGGATAATTGATATTATAAACCAAATTGACATAACGCATGTATAGAACATTATACTCATATTCAAAGAATAAATGTTCTTATCAGCACTTCTTAGAACATTTCTCAGAATTGAACACATATTCAAAAGCAAAGAAAATCTTAACAGACTAAAAAATAAAAAACAAAAACAAACAACAAATTTAACTACAAGCAGTACACTTTATGACTACTCTAGATTAAAACTAAATATCAACATCAGAAGTTTTAAAAGATGGAAACTGAGAAAGTCACTACTGAATGAAACATATTTCCAGATAAAAATAAGAAATACAATAAATAAAATAAATAAAATGGATGTTCAAAATAAATGAATGGAAATCTATTTACCACATGCCCAAACTTACAGGACACGATGATGGTGATTTTAAAAAGAAAACTAATAGTACAGATTGCCAACATTAAGAAAAAATAACGAAGAAAACCGAGGAATCTGATATTATTAATAGTAGACACAAGAGATCAAGGACAAAATGAAGAAATCACACTCAAAAGGAGTAGACAACAAGGAATATTCAAACTCAGGACTGAAAACAATAAAATACAAACAACAACATAGAAAACACAAAGAATCTATGAAATCAAATGTTATTTTCATGATAAAATTAATAACATTGTCAAGATCTTAAATAATGAGTTAAAATGCAGAGAGAACATCCAAATTCACAAAATTATCTAACAAAATAGAACATGAGCACAGATCCATAGTACATTTGAGAATCGTATGGATACACTCTAAAATTTTATATGTCACTGAATTGGAAAAGCTAAAAGAAATAGAAAATCTTTTTCCATACACACAGGTAACAAAAATGAAATTCAGATGAGAAACACAATTTAAACAGACCTACAAACCATAATGAAATACAAACAAGAATTAAAAGGCTCTCACACAAATAATCAAGCAAAACAAGAAACAAAACCACAAACTAAAAACAACAGCTGAAATCTGGGGTTAGATTGCTTTTATCATAGAATTCTACCAGAATTTTAAAGAAATGTCAATGCCAACACTCTTTAAATTATTCAACAACAAAAAAACAGAAGAAGCATTGCCCATTTCATTTTATGAGGTCACTTAACCCAATATTCATCCACATTAAAAAATAAAAACAGAGAGCGAGAATTGGAGAATTTTTTCTCCCATGTACATTTATGCAAAACTTCTCAACAAAATATTTGCAAATCAAATCCAAAATATATAAAACAGATCATAACCTTGCTCAAATATACTTCAACCCAGAGAGGTAGAAATGGTTTAATATATGCAAAACAATAACTGTATTTCAACATATAAACAAACTAAAATAAAAAGAGAAAACAAAACATGATTATATCATGAGATGCAGAAAAGGCCTTTAACCAAAGCCAATAGCACTTCAATAAAAATTCTGGAGAGGTTAAGGATACAAGGGACAGTGTTCAACAAAATAAACACAGTTAACAGAAAGCCTACTCCAGTTTAGACTTTAATGGAGAGAAACGCAAAGCAATTCTATGAAAATCAGAAAGAAAAGATTATGTTCTACTGTCTGCAAACATAGTCAACATACTTGCAGTCTTAGCTGGAACAATAAGACAACAGGAGATCAAGGAAATAGGAATTGGAAAAGAAGTCATAGTATTTTTATTAGTACATATGATAGTAAAAAAAAGGGGGGGGGGGAGACCCTGCGCTGACCTTCTGCCGAGCTCCCAGATCTGAGGCCTGGTACAGACCTGTGCCCTGTCCACTCCGGTGTGGACACTGGACTCCTCCTGAGACATCATTAAGGGTTCATTGAACCTAGAGTGGTAGGTACAAAGACCCAAACACTGACCTATGCCTGCAGCTGGGTGTGGGGAGTGCTCAGATTACAGCAGAAGCCCAAACCCGGCCCCTGCCCCTGCAGAGTGGAGCTGCCATTTCACCCAGCTCCCGGATCAGAGTTCTGATGCAGACTCGCACATTATTTACTCCGGTGTGGAAACCAGACTCCTCCTGAGACATCATAGAGGGTCCACTGAATCCAGAGTGGCAAATGAACCACTGCACTCAGAGCAGTGGACATCTTATCCTGAGTCACTCTAGAGGAGACACTGCACTTGGAGTAGTGAGCACCTGATCCTGAGGCATCCAAGAGGAGACACTGCACCCAGAACAGCAGACATCTAGCTGGTCTGCTACCTTGGAGGTACCATATCCTGAGGTATCCTAGAGGTACCACTGTACTCAGAGCAACTGGAGAAGATCACAAGCATATCGGGACCCTGAGGAGACCAGACACTAGCAAGATAACTGGAAAGGCAGACTTCAGTCAGAGACAGCAAGAATAGGTAGCCCTAGAATTAGCCAGATGGTGAAAGGCAAGTGCAAGAATGTAAGCAACAGAATGCAAAGTTACATGGCATCATCAGAAACCAGTTCCCCCATAATAGCAAGCCCTGAACACCTCATCACACTGGAAAAGCAGGACCCAGAATTAAAATCACTTCTCATGATGATGACAGAGGAATTAAGAAGGACATAAATAACACTCTCAAAGAACTAAAAGAGAAAACTGGTAGACAGATAGAAGCCCTTAAAGAGGAAACACAAAAATCCTTTAGTGAATTGCAAGAAAACACAACCAAACAGGTGAAGGAATTAAACAAAACATCCAAGATCTAAAAATGGAAGTAGAAACAATAAAGTAATCACAAAGGGAGACTAATCTGGAGATAGAAAACCTAAAAAAAAAAAAAAAAAAAAAAAAAAGACCAGGAGTCATAGACACAAGTATCATCAACAGAATACAAGAGATAGAAGAGAGAATCTCATGTGCAGAAGATACCATGGAAAACATTGACAAAACTGTCAAAGAAAATGCAAAATACAAAAAGCTACTAACCCAAAACATACAGTAAATCCAAGACACAATGAGAAGGCGAAACCTAAGGAAAATAGGTATAGATGAGGGGGAAGAATCCCAACATAAAGAACCAATAAATATCTTCAACAAAATTATAGAGGAAAACTTCCCTAACCTAAAGAAAGAGATGTCTATAAATATACAAGAAGTCTACAGAACTCCAAACAGTTTAGACCAGGAAAGAAATGCCTCCCTCCACATAATAATCAAAACATCAAATGTACAAAACAAAACAAAAATTACTAAAAGCCGTAAGAGAATAAGGTAAAGTAACATATAAAGGATGACCTATAAGAATTACACCAGACTTCTCACCAGAGACTATAAAAGCCAGAAGATCCTGAACTGATAACATACAGACCCTAAGAGAACACAAATGCCAGCTCAGACTACTATACCCAGCAAAACTCTCAATCAATATTGATGGAGAAACCAAAATATTCCATAACAAAACCAAATTTACACATATCTTACCAAAAATTCAGCAATTCAAAGGATAATTGGTGGAAAACTCCAACACAAGGACACAAGGAGGGAAACTACAACCTAGAAAAAGCAAGAAAGTAATCTTCCAACAACCCTAAAAGAAGGTAGTTATACAAACATAACTCCACTGCCAATAACAAAAATAACAAGAAACAACATTCATTTTTCCTTAATATCTCTTAATATCACTGGACTCAATTCTCCAATAAAAAGACATAGACTATCAGACTGGATACATAAACACGCCCAGCATTTTGCTGCATACAGGAAACGGACCTTTGTGAAAAAGACAGACACTACCTCAGAGTAAAAGGATAGAAAACAATCTTACAAGCAAATGGTCCAAAGAAACAAGCTAAAGTATCTATTCTAGTATGAAATAAAATCAGTTTTTAACCAAAAGTAATCAAAAAAAGATAAAGAAGGACACTTTGTATTCAACAAAGAAAATACATACCAAGAGGAACTCACAATTCTGAACATCTATGCCCCAAATGCAAATAAAAGAAACTTTACTAAAGCTTAAAACATACATTGCACCAAAAACAATAATAGTGGGAGATTTCAACACCCCACTTTCAGCTACAGACATATCATGGAAACAGAAACTAAACTGAGACACAACGAAATTAACAGAAGTTATTAACCAATTGGACTTAACTGATATCTATAAAACATTTCATCCTAAAACAAAAGAATATAACTTTTTCTCAGCACTTCATGGTACCTTCTCCAAAATAGACCCTATATTTGGTCACAAAACAGGCCTCAACAGATACAAAAAGATAGAAATAATCCCTTGTACTCTATCAGATCACCATGGACTAAGACTCATCTTTGATATGGACAAAAACAATGAAAAGCCCACATACATGTGGAAACTGGACAATGCTCTACTCAATGATAATTGGTCAGGGAAGAAATAGAGAAAGAAATTATATAATTTTTAGAATTTAATGAAAATGAGGACACATCATATCAAAACTGGTAGGACTCCATGAAAGCAGTACTAAGAGGAAAACTCATAGCTCTAAGTGCCCACAAAAAGAAGCTGGAAAGAGCATACACTAACAACTTGACAGCACACGTGAAAGCGTTAGAACAAAAAGAAATTAATATACCCAAGAGGAGTAGATGGCAGGATATAATCAAACTGAGGACTGAAATCAACCAAATTGAAACAGAAAGAACTATACAAAATAACAACAAAACCAAGAGCTGGTTCTTTGAGAAAATCAATAAGATAGATAAACCTTTATCCAGACAAATCAAAGGGCACAAAGACAGTATCCAAATTAATAAAATCAGAACTGAAAAGGGAGACATAACAAAAGAAAGAAAAGAAATTTAAAAAAATCATCAGATCCTACTAAAAGGGTCTATACTCAACAAAATTAGAAAATCTGAATGAAAAGGACAATTTTCTAGATAGATACCAAGTACCAAAGTAAAAAGAGGAGCTGTTAAACCATCTAAACAGTCCCATAACCCCTAAAGAAATAGAAGCAGTCATTAAAAATCTCCCCACCAAAAAAAGTCCAGGGCTAGATGGTTTTAGTGCAGAAATCTATCATACCTTCCAGGAAGACCTAATAACAATTCTCGTCAAATTATTCCACAGAATAGGAACAGAAAGAACAATACGCAATTTGTTCTATGAAGCTACAATTATGCTCACACCTAAACCTCACAAAGACCCAACAAAGAAAGAGAACTACAGACTAATCTCTCTTATGAATATTGATGCAAAAATACTCAATAAAATTCTCACAAACTGAATTCAAGAACACATCAAAACAATCATCCATCATGATCAAGTAGGCTTTATCCTAGGAATGCAGGGATGGTTCAAGATTCGGAAAGTCATTAATGTAATCCACTACATAAATAAACTCAAAGAAAAAAACCACATGATCATCTCACTAGATGCTGAGAAAACATTTGATAAAATTCAACATCCCTTCATGTTAAAAGTCTTGGAAAGATCAGGAATTCCACGTCCATACCTAAACATAATAAAGCATGTTAAAAGTCTTGGAAAGATCCTTCATGTTAAAAGTCTTGGAAAGATCAGGAATTCAAGGTCTATACCTAAACATAGTAAAAGCAATATACAGCAAGCCAGTAGCCAACATCAAACTAAATGGAGAGAAACTGGTAGCAATCCCACTAAAATCAGGGACTAGGCAAGGCTGTCCATTCTCATTCTACCTATCAATATAGTACTGGAAGTCCTAGCTAGAGCAATTAGACAACAAAAGGAAGTCAAAGGGATACAAATAGGAAAACAATAAGTCAATATTTCACTATTTGCAGATGATATGATAGTATACTTAAGTGATCATAAAATTTCCACCAGAGAACTTCTAAACCTGATAACCAACTTCAATAAAGTGGCTGGATATAAAATCAACTCAGACAAATCAGTAGCCTTTCTATATTCAAATGATAAACAGGCTGAGAAAGAAATTAGGGAAATGACACCCTTCACAATAGTCACAAACAATATAAAATATCTTAGAGTGAACCTAACCAAGCAAGTGAAAGATCTGTATTACAAGAATTTCAAGTCTCTGAAGAAAGAAATAGAAGATCTCAGAAGATGGGAAGATCTCCTAAGCTCCTGGATTGGCAGGATTAAATTAGTAAAAATGGCCATCTTGCCAGAAGCAATCTACAGGTTCAATGAAATCCCCATCAAAATTCCAAATCAATTCATCTAGAGATAGAAAGAACAATCTGCAAATTTATTTGGAATAACAAAAAACTCAGGATAGCGTGAACTATACTCAAAAATAAAAGAACTTCTAGTGGAATCAACGTCCCTGACCTAAAACTGTACTACAGAGCAGTAGTGATAAAAACTGCATAGTATTGGTACAGAGACAGGCAGGAAGATCAATGGAATAGAATTGAAGACCCAGAAATGAGCCCACATAACTATGGTCACTTGATCTTTGACAAAGGAGCTAAAACCATCCAGTGGAAAAAGGACGGCATTTTCAGCAAATGGTGCTGGTTCAACTGGAGGCCAACATGTAGAAGGATGCAAATCAATCCATTCTTATCTCCTTATACAAAGCTCAAATCCAAGTGGATAAAAGACCTTCAATTAAATACACTGAAACTAATAGAAGAGAAGATGGGGAAGACTCTCGAATACCTAGGCACAGGGGAAAAGATCCCGGACCGAACACCAATGGCGTATGCTCTAAGATCAAAAATTGACAAATGAGACCTCATAAAATTGCAAAGCTTTTGTAAGGCAAAGGACATTGTCAATAAGACAGAACACCAATCAACAGTTTGGTTAAAGATCTTAACCAATCCTACATCTGATAGAGGGCTAATACCCAAGATATACAAAGAACTCAAAAAATTATACTCCAGACAACCAAACAACCCTAATAAAAATGGGGTACAGAGCTAAACAAAGAATTCTCAACAGAGGATACTCAAATGGCTGAGAAGCACCTTAAGAAATGCTCAACATCCTTAGTCATCAGGGAAATGCAAATCAAAACAACCCTGAGATACCACCTCATACCAGTCAGAATGTCTAAGATCAAGAACTCAGGTGAGAGTAGATGCTGGTGAGGATGCGGAAAAAGAGGAACACTCCTCCATTGTCGGTGGGATTGCAAGCTGATACAACCACTCTTGAAATCAGTCTGGTGGTTCCTGAGAAAACTGGACATAAGCATTACCTGAGGACCCAGCTATACCACTCCTGGGCATATACCCAGAATATGCTCGAACATATAACAAGGACATATGCTCCACTATGTTCATAGCAGCCTTATTTATAATAGCCAGAAGCTGGAAAAAAACAAGATGTTCCTCAACACAGGAATGGATACAAAAAATGTGGTACATTTACACAATGGAGTATTATTCAGGTATTAAAAATAATGAATTAGAGAAATTTTTATGTAAATGGATGGAACTAGAATTTATCATCCTGAGTGAGTTAACTCAATCAATAAAAAACACACATTGTAATTACTGATAAGCGGATGTTGGCCCAAAAGCTTAGAATACTGAAGATTAAACTCACAGACCACATGAAGCTCATGAAGAAGGAAGTCCAAGTGGGGATGTCTCAGTTCTACTTAGAATGAGTGACAAAATTACTTAAGGGAGCAAATATGGAAACAAAACATGGGACAGAAACTGAAGCAGGTGACATCTGGAGACCATTCCCCCTTTTATCCATTCCATGTACAGTCAGCTAAGCTAGACACTGATGTGAATGACTGGATGTTCATGCTGTCAAGAACATAATATAGTTGTCACCTTAGATGTTTGCCTAAGACTGACACATTTAGAGGACGAGGCTCACAGCTAACCACTGATATGATCAGGGGTTTCCCAATGGAGAAGTTAGAGAGAAGACTGAAGGAACAGAAAGGGTTTATGACCCCATGAGGAAAGCAACAATACCAACCAACCAGAGCTTCCCAGGGTCTAAACCACCAGCCTGTGAACACATAGGGAGGGATATATGACTCCAGCTGTATATGTAGGGGAGGATGGACTTGTAGGGCATAGGTGGGAGAAGAGATTCTTGGTCCCATGGAAAATGAACAGAGTGGGGGGATGTGAGGTTGGGGAAGGGTTAGTGGGAGCAGGGGGTAGATGGAGGCACAACCTCATAGAAGTATGAGGAGGGGGGATGGGATAGGAGGTTTCTGGGTGGTAGAAGGAAGTAGCATAAGAGAATAAAATCTGAAATGTAAATATAATACCTAATTAAAAATTTTAAATAAAAAAAGAAAGCAAAGATTGAAAAAAATAAAAATAAAAAAATAGCTTGATACTAAAATTTTTTTTGAGAATTGTATATTGCCGAATACACAGCCTTGGTTTGTCTACTCATCAAGCAAGCTAAGCAAACCTGCTCAAACCTCTGATGTCCTGAAATACCATCTGGATGCAGTGAAGACCCAGCTTCAGAAGCTTATCAATTTATTCTTCCCCCTACCCCTCTTCTAATATTTCAATGTCCATAATCAGCTTGAAGAAGTTAATGAAGAGTCAGTGCCCCTATTCCCTGGGCTTGGGGACTAAAGTGGTTAATATTGGACTGTATTTCTAGGGAAAAGTAGTGGTTTTGTTGGAACAGAGAGGATTTTCTAGGATTTATTGCATAGCCATACCTATTGGTAGAAAGCTGTATAATCATTCTCAAGATGAAGTTAAAATTTCTTAAGTTGTACATAATTCACTTGGATTTCAAATTTAAGGTTTTCATTGGTATAAGCTTCTTATCGATATAAAAGTGAGATGAATATTTTTACTGTCATAGGCACTGTGCCTGTATAACACATTTAGGAATACAAGGCTTAGACCCAGTTCTTTTTTAACTTTTTAAATAATTTGAGATGGTTAGCCTGTGAGTTAAGGGACTATAGCAAATTCATGGCTTTGAGTTTATTGTTAGGGTGTTTTCTATATTTTATTTAGAAATAGCTGAGAGAAGTTAACAGACAACAGTCCAGATTGCCTTACATGGATAGTTGGTTTTCAAAACATCAGAAGTCCACAGAATTGACTTCACAAACATTTCTATATTTATGTTCATGTTGATTAGAGACCTATCTGCTCCTGACAGCTTCCTGTCTTGAATTCTAAGAAGATATTGAGCATCTTTGGAGTTACTCCCGTTGTGGTGAGAGAGCCACTGGGCAAGAATTGCCTCTTTCAGTCTAAAGAAAAATTACTGTTTAGAAAATTACACACTTGCACAATACTAGACTGATTATATTTGCCAAGGCAGAGTAATCAACCCTTAATAATTCTGCATCACTATGTTCTGTGGATTGCCGCTGCTGCAACCTTAAGATGGCGTCTGCCAGGCTTGTGCTTTGTAGTAAACAAGTCCTTATTTTGTATGGAGACTGTGCTTGCTGGTAGCCTGATCTGTCTTCACGACCTCTTAGCCTATGATAGTGTGAAGCGTGGTATGGGCATATGGGCAGTCCCATGAAGAGCATTTAAGCAGCGCTCTCGGGGTAGTAGGGGGCACACCCTTGTTTCAGATGTAACAAAAAGTACCTGAGTAAACTGTCTCTGGAAGGAACTGGTGTGTTAGTCTTTCTTCCTGCTGGTGGGGTGATCGGCGCTGCACATTTGGTGGCCAGTTCAGGGAGCACCTCTTTTTCCAGTGCTCCCGAAGTTCCAGAACCAGAGGCAGACAGGGCGATCGATCGGCAAGTGGTCGGTAAGTGAGACCCTTCATTGAAAGATCTCGGAAGGAGACAACATTGTTTAAGGTCCTCGGAAGGAGGCAAGCGAAAGTGAAAGTAAAGCAGCTGGTAGGCAATGTTCGTGCTGGGAGGTGTCTCTCCTTCGATAGTTGCTTTAGTGGTACGGCTAACAGTTTTTGTGACCCTGGTGGAGTGTTTGTACCTTAATTGTCATCGTGCAGGGCGTGAATGTCGCTGCTGAACATGGGAACCTTTCCGTCCTGCCTGATGCAGCTGGCTCTTCATAAGCTCCTTGCCACCAAAGGGCTGAAATTTAAAGATAAAGTCCTGACTCAGTTCTTCAGTGAAGTAGACGCTGTTGCCCCTTGGTTTTCTGTGTCAGGATGCATTACACTAGCCAGTTGGGACAAGTTAGGGAGAGATCTAGATTTGGCATGGGAGAAAGGCACGTTGCAAGATAAGAAAGGAAAGACAGGGATCAGGGGCTTGTGGAAGGTTATATGCAGTTGCCTGACGAGTGAGGAATGCAAATCAGCAGTGCAGGCAACAGTGGAGGTGCTGGAGCACGTAAAAGAGATGCGATCAGAGACTTACTCCAGCAACTCTAAACAAGATAAAGATGGAGAGGAGAGGAGAGGAGGAATATGACACGTCTTTATCCTAGTGTGAGGGATATTTTTTAAGAGCCAAGAGTCAGGGTCAGATAGCAGCTCCGGAGAAGAACTGGAGGAACTGGAAGAGGCTTTGCAGGGACTTTTAGTCAAGATGGAGGAGATTGCAGAAAAGAGGAAGCAGAAACCATTGAGCAAGAAGGAGGAAGCAGGAAAGAGTGAGCCAGGAAAGGTGGGGCAGAGCGCACTGCCCATTATGGGGAAGTTCCCATAGAGGGACTGTCATTGCCACCAGGGGGCGCGCCGCTTTTGTCCTCAGACTTGGTGTGAGGCTGCAGCTGCTTTTCCAGTTTTTGAGGATGCTAATCAGGCGAGATACCATGAGGCCTTAGAATTTAAGACTTTGAGAAATCTTGCTGAATCAGTGAAAGCCTATGGAATAAATGCCTCTTTCACTCAAGCCCAAGTAGAAAGACTTGCTCAACAAGCCATGATGCCAACAGACTGGATGTCTACGGTGAAGGCATGTCTTTCTATGGGACAATATCTTGATTGGAAGTCCATATATACTGACTATGCTCAACAGCAGGCCTGAGAAAATGCAGCATAAAATCAGCCAGCATGGAATATTGATATGCTTATGGGGCAAGGCCAATGGCTGAACAATCAGACAGCATTTCCCCCTGAAGTGTACACACAGATAAATACCATGGCTATAAAAGCATGGAAAGCTCTGCCCAATAAAGGGGAAGTGTCAGGAAATTTAACAAAAATAATTCAAGGAGCTACTGAGTCTTTTTCAGACTTTGTGGCTCGAGTGATGGAGGCAGCAGGTAGAATATTTGGAGATCCCGATTCTGCCATGTCTCTCATTCAGCAACTTATTTATGAACAATGTACTCGAGAATGTCGCCAAGCAATCACTCCATGGAAAGCTAAGGGTTTAACAGCTTGGATTAAGGCCTGCAGAGAGTTAGGGGGACCTCTTTCCAATGCAGGTGTGGAGGCAGCTGTTATATAGGGAATAACACAGTATTCCAAGAACAAGGCTAGAACTCCTGGAGCTTGCTTCTCCTGTGGCCGACAAGGACACTTGAAATGCCAATGCCCCAATAAAGGGAAGGGAGCTTTAACTTGCCCTCCTGGTCTATACCAAAGGTGTAAGAAAGGCAATCACTGGGCAAAATGAGTGCATATCTGTGAAGGATATTAATGGACAACCCCTAGAACAAATAAACAACAATCCCGTCTCAAAAAGCGGGATGCAGGGCCCCAGGTCCCAGGGCCCTCAAATGTATGGGGCCAGAGAGAATCAAGGGACTCAGAATCTCCCCCTTCCAAACATGAAAGCCTGGCCATGACGGGCTCTGAAGGGCTGGACCTCTGCTGCACCTCCTGACTCGTATTAACACCTCAAATGGGGGTGCAGTTAATTCCCACAGACTTTAAAGGGCCTTTACCCTCTGGATCAGTGGGTCCACTGATAGGTAGGTCATCATCAGCTTTAGAAGGATTGATCATTCACCCTGGGGTTATTGATCCAGACTTTGAAGGGGAAGTGAAGATTCTGGCCTCTTCCCCCCCACCCCCGAGGCATTACAGCAATTTCCCCTGGGGACTGCATTGCTGAATTGCTTATCTTGCCTAGTCTGCATGAACTGTTTCCTTCTCAAAACCAGAAAAGGGGAAGTCAAGGCTTTGGGTCAACAGGTGTAGACTCAATGTTCCTTAGTCTTGATTTGGATCGACACCCCCTGGTGGAAATTAAAGTTAATGGAAAAGGTATCTTGGGGCTTTTAGATACCGGTGCTGATTGTAGCATCATAGCCATGAAGGATTGGCCTAAGGACTGGCCTGTTCAATCCTCGTCTCAAACCTTACAAGGATTGGGATATGCTAAAACTCCTAATATGAGTGCTAGAGAACTCGCCTGGGAGGACCCTGAAGGACACAGAGGATGTTTTCAGTCCTATGTGTTGGAGTTGCCAGTTAGTCTTTGGGGCAGAGATCTTTTGAAAGGCATGAATTATAGACTTACAAATGAGGGTTATTTGTTACCCTCTCAACACATGATGCAGGAGATGGGCTGGCATCCTTCTAGGGGCCTTGGAAAATACCTTCATGGTAGAACACAGCCTTTAGAGGCTGTGCCAAAATATGACAGAAAAGGTTTGGGTTTTTCCTAGGGGCCACTGGGGAAGGAATTCCCATAACGTGGAAGACAGAGGACTCAGTATGGGTTCCTCAGTGGCCACTTTCCTCTGAAAAGTTGCAGGCAGCTCAACAGCTAGTTCAAGAACAGCTGGTTTTGGGTCATATTAGGCCATCTGTGTCTCCTTGGAATACACCCATATTTTTCATAAAGAAAAAATCAGGAAAATGGAGATTATTACATGACCTACGGGCAATCAATCAACAAATGCAAGTCATGGGTCCTGTACAAAGAGGACTACCATTGCTATCCACATTACCTGCATCCTGGCACATTATACTAATTGATATAAAGGATTGGTTTTTTTTTCCATTCCACTTAAAACTAAGGATTGTGAATGCTTTGCTTTTACTATCCCATCTTATAATCATGAAGAACCAGATCAGAGGTATGAATGGATAGTATTACCCCAAGGTATGGCAAATAGTCCTACTATGTGCCAGTTATTTGTGGGAGAAGCTATTTCGTCATTAAGAAAAGAATTCCCTCGGTTGAAGGGCATCCATTATATGGATGACATTCTATCAGCTGCTTCAGATAAGAATGTTCTTGATTTGGCTTTTAGTAAGTTAATCAAATTATTAGAAGAAAGAAAATTATGTATAGCCCCAGAAAAGGTACAGAAAGATGAAATCGTTAATTATTTAGGAGCTAAGATTCAGAATTTAAAAATTGTGCCACAAAAGCTTGAGATTAGAAAAGATAGATTGAAAACTTAACGATTTTCAGAAACTATTGGGAGACATTAATTGGATACGAGGTTATTTGAGTTTACCAAATTATGAATTAAAGCCCCTATATAATATATTAGTTGGGGATTCTGCATTGGATTTGCCCTGTCAGTTAACACCAGAATCCTGATTAGCCCTAAATAAAGTGGAGAAAAAAATTGCAGGGTGCCTTTCTTCAGAGATGTATAGAGGGAAAACCAATTATTTTATGTATTTTGGCAACGCATTTACAACCTTCTGGTATTTTGTGGCAGGATGGCCCATTGTTGTGGATTTATCCAAGGGTATCCCCAGGTAAATCCATAGAGTATTATCCTACTGCAGTAGCCACACTAGCCATGCAAGGAATACAACAATGTTTACAATATTTTGGCATGCCACCAATGAGTATTATAATACCTTATTTGGCTCAGCAAGTGAAGGTGTTATGTGGAACAGTGGATGACTGGGCTATATTACAATGTAGTTTTGAAGTCAGGCGCCCTTGATAATCATTATCCCAAACATCCTTTATTATCATTTTTTAGGGAGCATCCGGTAGTCTTTCAAAAAATTACTGCTAATGAGCCTGTTAAAGGAGCTCTTAATATTTTTACTGATGGGGCCAAGACCGGATGTGGTGCCTATATGGTGGAGAGTCAAAAGCCAGTACTATGCCAATTTAATATGAGTTCTCCTCAAGTGATAGAACTGAAAATAGTGATTGAAGTGTTTGAAAAATGTAATTTTGCATTTAATTTGATTTCAGACTCTCATTATGTAGTTAATGCAGTAAGAATTTTGGAATTGGCAGGCCCTATAAAGAACACCAGTATGGTGTGTGCATTATTAAAAAGGTTGCAGAATATTATTTGGCATAGACAAGAGCGCTTTCATATTCAGCATGTTCGTGCCCATACAGGCTTCCCAGGACTATTAAGTGAGGGCAACGCTCTGGTTGATCAATGGACCAGGATGGAATATGCCTTCTTGAGCTCTGCTTTAGAGCAAGCAGCCCAATTTCATTAGAACTTTCATGTTAATGCTAAGACTTTGCAACAAAATTTCAACTTGTCCCATGCAGATGCATGACAAATAGTGTTGAATTGCCCTCAATGTGTGGTGTTTTATCACCCACCTAGTCTTGGGGTTAATCCCAGAGGACTACTGCCATTGAAAATATGGCAACTGGATGTGACTCATATTGCTGAGTTTGGTACTCTCTGATATGTACATGTTTCGGTGGATACCTGCTCAGGCATTACTCATGCTACGCCTTTGAGTGTTGAAAAGGCATGCAATGTCATAGGTCATTGCTTAGAAGCCTGGGCTGCCTGGGGTAAATTACCCAACAGCTAAAGACTGATAATGAACCTGCCTATAAAGCACAACAATTTAAGTCCTTTTGTGCTCAAATGGATGTTCAAATTAATCATGGATTACCCTACAATCCTCAAGCCCAAGGAATCATAGAACGTGCACATTGCACTCTTAAAGAGGTTTTACAAAAACAAAAAGAGGGAGTTGGATATGGCTGCACCCCAAAAGAAAGAATATCCCTTGCCTTATTTACCTTAAATTTTTTAAATTTGGATTCTTCAGGCTGTTCAGCAGGGGACAGACATTATGATGCCTCTGGAAGTTCTCGAGGCTTTGTAAAATGGAAAGATGTTTTGACAGGCATTTGGCATGGCCCGGATCCTGTATTAACGTGGGCGCGAGGGTCTGTTTGTGTGTTTCTGCAGAATCGACAGTATCCCGTGCGGGTACCAGAATGGTTGGTAAGAAAGGTCAACAATAAAGATCCTGTGGCTATTCCCGTTCCTGGTGATCTTGAGGACAAATACAGTAGTAATAGAGCAGAGATGGGGGATTCTGTCAGCTTTCCCAATTCCTATGCCCATGAGACATGATACCCAAGTTTTCCCCCGATTTTTTTATTAGTAATAAAAGCATGGATTTGCCTTTTTTGCCTAGGAAGATAGAATTAACTAGAGTAGGATATGAAAAGAATTTTAGTTTATTGGGTAATTTCTGTTTTGTTAGGGTAAGGAATATTAGTGATAAGAGTGATTATATTAAGATGTATAATCAAACAGCTGCCTGGTTTGTCAATGAAGGCCCATTGACAGGTACCTATTATTTAAAGGGCACATGGTTGAAAGGGTGGACTTATGATCCTAAATCAAAGGATTTATTTGGTGCAGGAGCAAGTGGATACTTTGTGGCAATTAGCTCAATCAGGATGTGAATGGAAAACATCGGGACTGTGCATCACTTCGGTACCTTATCACAATATGTCCAAGGCTGCTAATTTGTCTAACACATTATTTGAGTATCTTATAGGAAATTGGTCCCGTGGTTTTGATGCACTGATGCAAGAACTTCGAGTGGTGATTATAACTGTCAACTCTACCTGAGTGGATCCGTCTATGGTGGAGGGCTTGTCATCCTGGATTCTACAAGCAGCTCATCACCTGAAGGAGTGGGCAGGGTTAGGAGTGCTAGCTTTGGTTCTAGTGGATGCCTGTGTGTTCTTCCTTCTTTGCATCTGTTGAATGGCAAGAGATCAAAGACACGAAAGGGCACTAGTAGTACATGCCTTCCAAGCCATTGAGGCTGGTGTATCTCCTCAAGAATGGCTGACGGCATTGAAGTTGTAGCCATAAGTTACCCCATAAGATATTCTTCAATCCAGACAGCCCTTGCATCCCCAGAGACCTTAATGTCTCATTGCATGAGGGATGGGTGTCTGGTCAATCTTGTGGTGCTCAGCTCTTGCACCTGGCGGGCTTTCCCCATTCCACCCAGGAGAGTGAGTACCGCTATTTTAAGCCTGTCTGCCCTTGATCGTGAGATCCTACATAATGGAACTTGATCCAAGATCCTACATAATGGAACTCGCTTGATCGAGCAGTAACTGCTTACTTTGATTATACAATAAAAAGGGGGGAACTGTGGAGCGCCACTGCCACAACCTTAAGATGACATCTGCCAGGCTTGTGCTTTGGAGTAAACAAGTTCTCATTTGGTATGGAGACTGTGCTTGCTGGTAGCTGATCAGTTGTCACGACCTCTTAGCCTATGATAGTGTGAAGCGTGGTATGGGCATATGGGCAGTCCCATGAAGAGCATTTAAGCAGCACTCTCCGGGTAGTAGGGGGCACACCCTTGTTTCAGATGTAATAAAAAGTACCTGAGTAAACTGTCTCTGGAAGGAACTGGTGTGCTACTCTTTCCTCCCGCTGGTTGGGGTGATTGGCGCGGCAAAATGTTCTGTCAGATGATCCTGGGCCAGAAGGCTGAAGATCAGATACTCCAACGTTTTATAATATAGGAACTTCCCAGGTGTTCAGTGGTCTCTATAAATTGGCTAAGTTTTAGAAGCTATCCTTTGTGCTTCCCATAATTTCTGTTAATGTAATCATTCTGAATTTCTGATGGGGTTGAAAACTTATAGTCTCATAGCCAATCCTGGCTATTTACTTTGAGAGAAAAGATTTGAGTGGATTGTTTTCAGCTGACATTCATTCTAAAGCCAAGAAAAAAATCCAGGTTCAGAACTAAGTGTTTTAGTTAGGAGAGATGACAGAGGTTCTGGTTAGTCAACAAAGTGATGGACTGGGTATTAGGACTATCTTGTACCTCACTGGTAAAACTTGGCATAATTATGCTCTAACTCTATTTTGAGAGAAAAGTTTTATTTTAACAGGAAAGGTGATATGTAGGAGGAGCTAAGGTGGGAGGAGTACAGAAAGGAAGAAAAGAAATAAGGAGAGGAAGAGAAGAAGGAGAGAAGAAACTAGGTAATGAGAGACAGAAAGAGAGAGAACGAGAGGGGGCGATGTAGAGGCAAATGTTCACGTGTCTCCACCAGTCAAAGATAGATTACATAGCTAGGTTGGGTATTGGGTTACACTTCTGATTGAGCATTACCAAACTTATAAAGCCTTTGATTAACATTTAAAAAAATTGTATAAAAGCAAAAAAAAAAAGGGGGGGGGCATAGGATAGGGGTTTTCTAGAAAGGGGAAATGGGGAAAGGGGATGACATCTGAAATGTAAATAAAATATTCAATTTTAAAAAAGGGGGGGAGACCCTAAAAATTCTAGTCGGTACTTCATACAACTGACAAAAAACTTTTCTGTAAATAGAAAAAAATAAAATAAACTCACAAAATTTAGTAGGTCTACTATATACACAGAAAAAAAAGACTTAATAGAAATAAAAATGAAAAAGGTCTTTCATACAAGCTTCGGATAATTTAGAACATATTGGACTAACTCTAACAAAGCAGGAGAAAGACTTTATGACAAAACAGGAGAAAAACTTTAAGATACTGACAAAACAAATAGAAGAACATATGAGAAGATGATGGAAAATCTCCTATGCTTGTGGATCAGTAGGTATAACAGTGAAAATGTCCATCCTACCAAAGGTAATGTGCAGATCACAAGGCAATCCTTATCAAATTCTAACAGATTCCCACAGAGATCTTGAAAGGATAATTTTCAGCTTTATATGGAAACAGAAAAAAAAAACATGAGCTAATGTAATCCTGAACAATAAAAGAAAGTATGAGTGTATAAACATGCCCAATTTCAAGTTGTATTTCAGAATAATAGTAATAAAAATATCAAGCTTTGGTATAAAAACAGACACATCAATCACTAGAATCAAATTAAAGTCCCATACATAAATCACAATTCTGGATACTTATTTTTTGATTAAAAACAATTAGAAACACTTTACATGAAAGAGTCAAACTGTATAGATGCATGTAGAGGCACAGGAGACTGCTTTCTGACAAGGACAGCATTAACATAGGTACTAAAGTCAACAAATATTAAATGGGACCTCATGAAATTAAATAACACTTGCATGACACAGACATTTAAATTTGTTCACATGACAGCCTACAGATTGAGAAAAGATTTTAACTAAATTCATATCTGATAGAAGACTACTATCTAAAATATATAAAGACCTCAAGAAACTAAACAATAAGAAAGCAAATAATATAATTTTAAAATGAGGTAAAGAAGTAACAGAGAAATTTCAATAGAGAAAATTCAATAAGTGAGAAACACTTAAAACTTTCTAAAATCCTGAAAAACCTGAATACTCTACATAACAACTATTCCACAAACTATAAACAGAAACAATATTGTCCAGTTCAGTTTACAAAATGACACTTACTCTGATACTCAAAACACATAAAAACTGAACAGATAAGACAACTGGAAGAGATCATGTTGATTCAGTTGGAAAGGAAGAAATTGAAGTCTGTTTATTTATACAAAACCTGATAGTATACATACAAAATTAACCCTAAAATTGCATGGTGGAATTCTTACAACTGAAAAAACTCTTTCATCAAAGTAGTTGAATAAAAAAATTAAATCATAAAACCAAGTATCTCTCCTTTTGTGGAAAAGTAAGAATCTCCCACATTCCCCCCACCCCAGGTGCTCCCCATAGCCAAACTTCACTACTTTAGTTCCAGCAGCCAATCATCACCAGCCACCAAATGCTTCTTATTCTCACTGTCATCATGTGCCCAGCATCCTTATATATATGTGCTACACCGTTTATAAAGACTGTGTCTGCACAGCCCCATGATCTTTCTGTCTTTTCTCGGACTTTTGTATACTCTCCCCCATAATCTATGGCGTGAGGTCATTTCCTTGGTGTGACTTTGTGGCATGACTTGTACTTCCAGGTGCTGTGAGTCAGGGATGGCAACCTACAACACTTCTTTATATAAAAAATAAACAGACTGAGAATGAAATCAGAGAAACATCCCCTTCAAAATGCCTAAAGTAATGCAAAATATCTTGGGGTATGTTTAAATAAGGAAGTGAAGTGAACAAATATTATGATAAAAATTTAAAATCATTGTAGAATGAAAATGAAGATCTAGCAGATAAAAATATCTCGCCTGCACAGTTAAACATAAATCCTATCAAAAATAATATACTGATTCATGATAATCCCCATGAAATCTTCAACTCACTTTTTCAAAGATCTTGACCTGTGCCCACTTTGATTCTTCCCCCAACAAGGTCACACTTTCTAATAGTGCCACTGCCTACAGAACAAGCATCAAACACATCCATCTATGGGAGTGAAACATATTTAAACTATAGAAAATGATCTAGAGATCAGTGAACCCTAAACATTACAGGCTTTTGACATTACTTTTGATTCTCTCCAATTTATTTCTTTAAAAAATAATTGATTCTTTGTGAAATTCAATTCAGGATCCCCAGTCACCATCATCTTTATATCTTTTCCTATCCTCTTTCATTGGAATCTCTACTCCAAAGAAAACAAACAAACAAACAAAAAAACCATGTCTTAGTGGATAATATGGTGTGTCAAGGTGTGTCATATAGTACTGTTTTGCTCACACAGCTTTTATTTTTAATTTTCATAGCAATGAGACATTGGTCTGCTCTGGACCTCTGGCCTCTGCTGCACCATCTACACTAGATCCTCACTGGGATTCCTCTTGGATAGCCAGTGGTCGACTGTGTCCAGGAGATCCTGTATCTCTGAGTCTCAAGAAACAGCCTTCTCACGTGAACTAGCAGTTCATAGGTGGAAGAGATGTTGATGAATTGTAGGCATTATCAACTTGACGAGCATAAGACTTAATATATACATATTATATCATATGTAAATATATAATAATAATTATAATTATACTGTATCCTCACTGAAATTCCTCTGGAATAAACATAGTTGTTCTGTGTCAAGGAGATAAGGAGATGCTGTAGCTCAGAT
>JANHMN010000003.1:22315967-22329343 GCA_030674055.1 Rhabdomys pumilio | reverse complement strand
AGAAGAACGTTTATTCTTTGAATATGAGTATAATGTTCTATATATATGTTATGTCAATTGGTTTATAATATCAATTATCCTGATCTTATCTGTATTTTGTTTCTGTCTGCATGATCTCTTTTTGTTTGAGAGTGGTAGATTAAACCTACTCACTATCAGTATTTGAGGGTCAGTATGTTATTTAAGTTGCTGTTGCATTTCCTTTACATGCTTGGTTGTCCTTGAGATTGGTCATACATGTTATAACTTGAGGTGTCAGGTGTAAGATTTTTGTGTATGTGATTATATAGTTTCTTCTTTATCACTTCTGATTAGTTTTCTTTTAACATTTATTTTGTCAAATATTAAAAAGATTACACCAGCTTGCTTCTTAGATCTCTTTTCTTGGAATATTTTTTCTGTCTTTCTATACTTAAGGGATATTCATCCTTGAAGATAAGATGTTTTTTGTGGATGTAGCAAAAGATATCTTCTGCTTTTGTATTTATTTAGCCTGTGTCTTTTTATTGGGGCATTGAAACCATTGATCTTGGGAGATGTCAATGTCCAGTGCTTGTTGGATTGGGGTCTACATCTATCCCATTTGGACTTTATTTTCTGAGTTTATTTATTTCTTGTAGTTTCTTGGGTGCTATCATCACCTTTTTGATTTGAAGTGCCCTTGTGTCAAGTTCTGTAAGTCTGGATTTATATTTATATCTTTCTTGAATTTGTTTTTTCCGTGGAATGTCTTATTTTCACAATTTAATGTGCTTGCAAGTTTTGCTGGGTAATCTAGGCTGGCATCTATGGTCTTTTAGAGTTTGCACCAACTCTTAAGTTTGTAACACCTTTGTTCATTCCATAGAAGTTATAGAGATTCCATCAAGGAGCCAGGTAAAATTCTAATAGTACTGCTTTTACATGTTACTTGATGGTTTTTACTTAGTGTTTTAATTTTCCTTCTTTGGAACTCTGAGGGGATCAGCATTTGTGATGTAAATTAAAAAATATTAATTTGCATTCTTCTACATGCTGACATACAGTTGAACCAGCATCATTCACTGAAAATGTTTTTTTCCACTAGATGGTTTTTGCTCCTTTGTCAAACATCAAGTGACCATAGGTGTGTGAGTTCATTTCTGGGTCTTCAGTTCTATTCTATTGATCTTCCTGCCTGTCTCTGACCAATATCACACAGTTGTTATCACTATTGCTCTGTAATACAGCTTGAGGTCAAGGATGGTGATTCCCCCAGGAGTTCTTTCATTGTCGAGACTAGTTTTTTGCTATCCTGGGTGCTATGTTATTCCAAATGAATTTGAGAACTGCTCTTTCTAAGTCTATGAAAAGTTGAGTTGGAATTTTGATGGGTATTGCATTGTATCTGTAGCTTGTTCTCAGCAAGATGGCCATTTTTACTATATTAATCCTGCCAATCCCCAAGCATGTGAGATCTTTCTGTCCTCTGATACCTTGTTCGCTTTCTTTCTTCAGAGGCTTGAAGTTCTTCTCATACAGATCTTTTACTTGTTTGGTTAGAGTCACACCAAGGTATTTTATATTATTTGTGACGAATTGTGAAAGGTGTCATTTCCCTAATTTCTCTCTCAGTCTGTTTATCCTTTCAATAGAGAAAGGCTGCTGATTTTCTTGAATTAATTTTATGTCCATCTACATTTCTGGAGTTGTTTATCAGGTTTAAGAGTTCTCTGGTGGAATTTTTGGGGTCACTTAAGTATACTATCATGTCATCTGCAAATAGTGACATTTTGAATTCTTCCTTTCCAATATGTTTTCCTTTGACCTCCTTTTGTTTTGTAATTGCTCTGGCTAGGACTTTGAGTACTATAGTAAAAAGGTAGGGAGAGAGTGACCAGCCTTGTCTAGTCCAATAAAAAAGAAAAATATTAATAAGTAAAAAATTAAATAATAGTTGGTTTTCTACACCTTTGACCAAAATATCAGAATGAACAATATGATGGAAAATTGATTTTGATTCATACTCTTTCTATGGAGTCTGGTTATACACTTGACAGTTTTGCTGTCTCATGTAGCTTAGGTCCTAGATCCATATCAAGGGGTGGTGAAGTAATATAGAAAGAACATTCTCACAGACAGAAATAAATGCATCTTGTTTTGGGAGTGTTTTCTGATACTGCTTCCACTGAAAATATGAACTCATATTTTTAGTTACAAAACAGGGTTTGGTGATCATTTTGTTCATCGAAGGTGTTTGTAGGTGAAAAGTCTCATTTTGAAAACACCTAGCATGAAAAATTCCTAGTTGGTAATCTCTCAACACAATAATCAGTCTATCATAAAAACTCAAACTCAGGAATGCTTTGCTATTCCTTGTTTATCAACCACAAATGTGTTTTGGATTTCTTTGTTTACCATGAGCCAATATTTTAATTTTGACAACTTAACAGATCATGCCCACATCAAAATGTATTTCTGTCTACTCTGTCAGCTTAATAATGACTGCATAAAAGAATTTTAAAATATTTCTTGTTTAAGCAAAAATATATGCTTAGTAATAAAACCCTAGCTAACTACTAAGAATAATTGGGGTCATAGATTGTAAAGGAGAATCATCTATTGCCACATTACTAAACCAGCATGATTCCTAACTACTCTCTAAATGTTTATTCTATCATAATATAAGTATAGGTAAGCCCCAGCTGATCTAACATATGAAATGTGATTTACAATTGATGAAAACCATTAGAGAGAACTGCAACAAATCAGAAATGTCAAGAACAAGAGCTACTGGGTTTCCCAGCTCCATTTGATACATCTACAAAACAACAGCTATACATAGCCTCAGAAAACATAGTGAAAGATAAGTTGGAATGCATGCAAAAGCCAGAGAAACAGGAGGCTAGCTGTGAGAATTCATCTTTTGAAAATATCAGAGAGACTACACACATGAAGTCTCATCAATGGGACTTCCTAAGCAAGCCCTGAACAATGATGATTCTAACATGTATGGTGACATAGACAGAATAAATATAATTTGCCTACAACCATAGACAGAAAATTTGAGACAACCAAGGAATGCTGAGATTGGGAGAAATGATCTTGCCCAGAGGAGAACCTCTCATTTGATCATCTACTACCAAGTTGTTGCCCTGAAATCCAATGTATATTTATGTGTGTTTCTGTGTAGTTGACAGTAAAGAACTAGAACCATGATTTGAGAGAAATGGAGATGTGCAAATTGGAGGGAAGAGAGAGAAAAGCAGATGTTAATTATAATAAAATTCAAAAACAATAGCATATCTTTAAAAATTTAGAAGTTTGTTTTATGACAAATCCATAAATGAAAGTCTTTCGATGGAATACTGTAACATATAAACTCTCCATACAAACTACATGGTCAGATAACAGTTTAAGATTCTTGGACAGAATATCTTGTGGTTTGGGGAAGGCTGGAGGACAAGACAGAATCCGAGTATGGAACATGGTGTATTCTAGAAAACAGGGAGATGATTTTTATAGTAAACAGAAATGAAATTATTTTGTAACAAGTTGAGTACTGATAATAAGAGGCATCTGGCTAGTTTGCTATGCAAGGAAAACTTCAATACTCTTATGTAGCTAAAAGCACATAGTAATCTGCAAATAGTAATAAACTAACCCCTAGACTCTTACCTTTATACTCAGAGATTAGTACGTCTCTCAGCTTTCATAGAAGATGTTTTGGCTTTCTATGGTGAATAACACAAAGGTCAACATTTCTTCAAGGTACTGAAAATAAGAGACTATGACATGCCCAGGAAAACTTGTGGGACATCTATATCAAAATTTTTCCTTCCAATTCTCATAGTTTATCGTGGAAGAAGATGCAAAAATAGTGTTAGGTATTTCGTGGTGGTTGATGTTTCTAGTAAACAGATTTCCACCCCCCACCCCCCGCCCAGGCAAAGCAGAGGTCTTGCACATGTGAATTCACTTGTTGTGATCATATGTACAAAACTTGCACAAGATAGATCTAGAAAAATCCCAGCTGATTGGAGTAGGTGTGGAAGTCCCATTCCTAAATGAAGAGCTAACGATCACAAACATCTTCTCATGGAGGAAGAATACGACTTCTTTAAGACTTCAACCTTTGCCCTGCCGGCTGGTGCCAAACCCAGGCAGCGTACACCAGCAGATATGAGACATGTCACACATATACAGCAGAGGACTGCATGCTCTGGCCTCAGTGAGAGTTGAGATCCTGTAAGTGGGGAGGTCTCGTGGAGTGGGGACATGGTGAGCAGTCAGGCAGCATACAGTGAAGGGGACAAAGACTGTACTGTAAAAAGTGATTAAAAATAAAAATAATAAAATAGATTAAAATGTTGATCATAAAATTAAAAAGATTTCTTTCAGAAACTACTCATGCCTCTGCCCTAGGAACATATAAGCATCAATATTTAGGGTTTTATTTCCCTTTTTTAAAAAACTAATGATTGTTTTAAGGAACACGTGAAATTTGGAGGGAATTGTGGTGGGTAGTTAAGATAAGAACAGATTTAGGAGGAAATAATCATTTATAGACTTTAGTAAAGCACATATACCTGTATGAACCACTGAAACATTTTAAGTAATGAAGAATGTGAATCTAAAAATAAAGTATACAGATTAGAGTTGGAAGAAATCACTGAGGTCAGGAATCAAAATTATCACACAGATTTCTTTAACTTTCTTATAAGTCTGCCTTCATTGTTTTTTTGCACTTTCCATAAGAGGCATTTATGCATTCAGGGATCATGAAAACACTCTTAAAAACATTTCATCCCTTTGGATAAAATCACAGGAAACTTCCTGTAAATAGATTTTATTAATCAACAACCAGAAAATTTTATAGATGATCTCTTCTCCCAAGGTCTGTGCTGTCATTGCCAATGAAGTTGAAATGGAAATTGTAGTTCTGAAGGGAGTTGAGATCACAGAGTCACAGACCTCTACTTCAGGTTTGAGTGACTCTCTTACAGAATTGTATAATAATGAGTCTGGATGTGCTCAGTGAACCCATTGTCCCACAGTGGCAAGCAGCCAGGTGAGCACTTTGTATTTCAGACTGAGTAGCAGAGTCTGTAAAAAAAACGGAGAGGCCTGGGTAAGTACTTGAGTCTGCTAAAGGGAACCTTCTATAGAAAAATATCTACAAAACAAACAGAGAAAGCACAAGAATAATTTTATAATTAAGAAATGTTTGAAAGACTTACAAGTTTTTCTAGACATGGCTCATTCCCTGTCATTTCTTACTGTAATTCTTACTGTTCCCAACTAAGTTTGGCAATAGGTAATACAAGGAAAATGCAATCTATCTGTGAAACTGCTAAATGAGTATGGTAAAAGGTCAACGTGATTTTTCACCTTATCCTGAATGGTGTGCAGATTAATTTTAAGTATTATATTATCAGTTAATTTATCATGGTTCTATCCTAGAGGAAATATTACAGTGGAAATATAAGTAGCAAGCAGTCCTGGGAAGTGCAGGATGTAAATGTTCCCAGTGTGGACAGAATTTATATGTGACACTGCACCTACACTCTGGTTAAAGGCAGTAGCTGCATCTGTATCGAGTGGTCATTGGTACACTTTCTGTTTTGAAGCCTCTTCCTCTTGAATGTGGAAAGATAACATAGAAAGAAAAGGCTTTTTTTCAGAAAGCACAATTCTACCTTGTGCTTCTGAAACAAAAATGAGCAATGGTAGAGCTTTCTGTCAGGTTAGATCACATAGAGAGCTTTTTCTCCTGCAGCTTCTATTTCCATTAATAAACCACTACTTTGTGGCAATTTCTCCTTGTCCTCACCCCCTGCATCCTAGCTCAAGCAACTCTAAGGGTACTGCTGCATCTCCCCTTGCTCAGCCATTAACCACTGGCATCTTTATTTATCAATCAAAAACCAAATTGGGACAAGGACCTTTAGCATTTAGATATGCAGATGCCTGATAGAATCAAAGCACTAGGAACAATCTCCAACACCTCACATTTTCTGTCAAATACAAAACAAAATGTACAAAAAAAATCAAAAATCTCTTTTCAGACAAATATTGAGTACCATCACAACAATTATGTAAATCGAAGAGTGTGATATCCAGTTCATCATATTTATCAGTTAGGTAAATTACTTTACCATCATTTCTATCTTAAATACTTCACAATTCTGTACCAGAATTACATTTTGATTTTAGCATGTAACACCATCTTATAACAACGCTTTCATGTCTATATCATATTTCTCAGTGATAACCAACTTAGGTTTGTTTATGAGACTATTTCTAGTTTTAAACTTTCATCAGAAATACTAGAGCAAATTAAGTATCACCTGAGTGTATAGGAAGCACCAAACACAGTTTCTAAAACTTAAACTATTATAGAGACTGTTGGCTACTTGGACAGTCCCTATTCCTTATAATGTTGGAACATCTGTCTTCAGCCTTCAGGCCCAGAACCATCTGGCAGACCTTGAAATGGAGCAGGAACTAGGAAGGGCTGGTTTGTTCTGTTTTGGCAGAACTAAACTGTCAACTTTCCTGCATTGTGTGTTCTTTCCTAGACTGTCCATTTTGTCTGTAGATGGATAGACCAATTTCTGACTAATCACTGCCTTGCCATGAAAAGAAACCTCACCTGGAGGTAAAGATGTTCAAATTATCTTTGAAGGAGAATGGAGAAGCTGTCAGGAGCAGACATGTCTTATTGTCAAATGATCCTTAATAATGAAATAACATTAAATGTCACATTCTGTGGATTTTGGAAGTTTTTGAAGACTATATATGTAAAGTATATTTGAACTGTTGAACCTTACGTAGACTTGGACATTTTTATTTGAGTAAACTGAAAGCACTGTACTATAATTAAATTAGTATCTAACCTAAACATAAGTTTGCTATTTGGACTTTAGCTTATATTATGTAATCATGTTAAAAACTTTGTAATAGCAACTATTAAAAGACTGGATCAAAGCCTTGTATTCTCACATAAGTGGCATAGGCAAAATGCCTATCTAAGAGTACCAATATTAAATTCAAATTTTATATCAATATATAGACTTATACCAGTGTAAGATTAAAGCTACACATGCTTTGTTCAGGAATAAAATTGATTAATCCATCCTATTTTCTCAGTGTCGAAAATTATGAACATTCCAGAATTATCCTTTAAAATGAGAGTCTATCTACAGTTTGTAAAATACCCATAACCAGACAGAAAACCTTGTGAACTGGGCAGATGAATCTCTATGGCTTCTTCTTGTTGAATAAGGGTGACAAGAAATTCTTTAAAGGAATGAAGATGGGTAGGAAAATTTGAAAAACTGTTTAGACTTAAGAAAGCTCATTTAGCATCTGTTACCCTGTCTATGTTTAGAAAGCTCAGGGCTTCTCACTGGATCTGTCTGAAAGATTGGATGAGTGAGATCATCTGGAATTAGTTACAATTTTTGAAGATATTTTGGAAGCTAGCTTCTGAACATCATTAGTTCAATAATTTTAAGGATGAATCTTGCCAAACCTGTACATATGAATCTATCAACAAGATTTATTGTCTAATTTACCTGAAGTTTTGGCTAGAGATATTTTTCAGTGTTATCAAATAACTCTTTATTAACAAGACTAGTGGTTAAATTCATTAATTTGATCAAAATACATGAATAGATAAAGATTCCATCAAAATTGTTATTATTATTAACTCAGAACAGATTTTAAAATGGAATCAGTCTATTTGTTCTCTTATATATCTGAATCCTTCATGGATTTCTGGCACCCCAAATATATTTTGGGTAGATATAGAAATAAGTTTAGGTAAGAAAATATGTCAATTCATGAGACAAGGGTTTTTTTTGTTGTTGTTTTGTTTTGTTTTGTTTTGTTTTTGTTTTTTGGTTTCTTTGTTTTATTTTATTTTTTTGTATAAAACAACTAACCACCTATTGTATAACAGAAAGGGCAATAACAAAATAAAAAAAATCAGAGCAATTTGCCTTGCCAAATGAAAGAAAGTCTTCAAAATTAAAAAAAAAAAACAAAAACAACAAAACTCTGTATATCAAAACTTGAAAGAGAAAGACAACTTCCCATCTTTTGATTTGTATAAATCAAAAGATAAAATTTTGAGCTAGATATATTTTTATGTGTAAGCCAATTACTGGGCTATTCCCCTGTCAAGGAATTAAGCTACCTGTCTTGTTTGATTTTCTTGATTTTTGGAGATCTTTTGAGGTCTTCCCCTAAAATATCTGATCCATATCACTCTGGCAGTGAATTTAAAGCCCTTTCTCCTTTCCTGTCAATACAAATACAGAGCCTCTCTCCAAAAATGGCATGTCCTTGGTCCAGAAAATGCAAATTGGTTAAAGGTATAGCCCGACTTTTCTCCTATAGGAATTTTAATAGAACCACCCAAACTTATAACCACATTTATTTTAATAATTAAATTAATTCAAATCAATTAAAGCAATCTAAACTAATATTAACCATTGAGACAGGATTTCTTCACTGTCTCCTGCTTTTTGATATAAAAGTCTCAATATTTATTTAAGATCAAAAGTCTCAATAGTTTTACATATATGTACAATTAATCACCTTACTGTGGATTAACAACTTTGTTGATACATGTTGTATTATGTCCTTTCTCTTTATATAATTCTCAAGGCCTGAGTTTCTACTGTCTGAGATAGGTTAGGTTTCATATCTCCTGCTTTCGATCTAACTTTATTTTAAGATTAAATGCCTCAATGTTGATTATCTATGACTACTTACTCTATAATCCTATTTCCACATTCTATTTATGTCAAACCATCAAAAACAATTCCAACAAAATCATGTAGACCATGTTTAACGATTTTGAGAATTTGTCTTGGCAAGACTGTTAAATTTCTTTAAAGCTTTCTTTTTTCATTCAATCTCTCTTCTGTCTTAAAAAAATCGAATTTATTTGTTTCTCTTCTTTGATTATGTTTGTAGGAATAGGCTGTATCTATGATCTGGCTCCTTTCCTCCCATGGTCTTCCTCCTAGCACCCAGCCTGACATTTTTTACAGCAAGGCTCTCAACTTTTTTGCTTAAGCTCTTTGTATCAGTTTTGAACATGTGGCTTGGGCAAAATCTGTATATTCCATTCTATCCTTAAAACCAATTCAATAACTTTTATTTATCTCTATCCTCTATTTATCTGGTGGCTGAAGGCAGGCAGTTTTTATTTTCTGATTCTCAATAGCAGGCAGTCAGTGTAAATCACTGCATCTGGCTGTGTTTATTTGTTCTAGTTTCATGGCTTGCATGCGAACCACATGAACTGTGACACCAATCGATTATCTGGTTGAGAAACCAAATCATCGCTCTTCCTAAACTTGGTACATGTCTACTGTCTCTTTCACTTGTGAATTTCTAAATGAGTTTAATAATAAGTACACCCACCGAGTTGCAAACCATCTGTAATCGTGTGGAATTTGGTCTCCTGGCTAACCACAGGCAAGCATGAGCCCAGGAGCCATCTGAAATTACAAATGGAACACCCACACATGCACACATGCAAGCACGCATGTGAGTGCGTGCACACACACACACACACACACACACATACACACACACACATACACACACACACCTGTTAATATTTAAAATGCCTTGGCTATCTGAAAAACTGGGCATTTCTAAACCTTTCCCTGCTACCCTAAGGCCAAATCATACCAGTGACTACTTGTGAGAACTCTTATATGGCTCACTGTCTTTATCTTCTACAGCTCCTATGTTCATTTGTATCCACTGCTTCATGGGGATTTCTTCTTCACTTCTCCTTGTGTCCTAGCCCTCACAACACTAAAGGTACTGTCCCAACTCCCTTTTTGTAGCCATTGGCTGCTTGCATTTTTATTGATGGATCAAAAACCAATTGGGGACAAAGACCTTTAGCATTTGCATGTGCAGATTCCTGATTGAGTAAAAGCATTAGAACCAATGTCACATATACATGTTCCATGTACATTTTTTTTTTCTACTTTCGTATCTTGCATGTTTCCTTACCTTTAAAAGACTCTCTTATACAGACATTTGATCTCATATATGGTTCCATTTTAGTTTTGTGAATTCAAAGCACACCTACTCCCATATAATCACACAATTAAAATATTATAAGCTGGGAAACTATATTGACACAGAATCTATACTACTAATTTTTCTTAAGCTGTTTTACTTTACTTAAGAGAATGCTTTCTATTCACTACTGTAGCCATTCTCCCCAGTTTTTCTGCATGCCCAGTGCATGGGAAGGAATGATTGTAAATATTGGTAGTTCTTAGGGTCTTAGGGTCTCATTTCTCTACTTTCTTATAACTTCTATAGGCTCCAGACCTCACTGTCAATTCTGTCCTTGTTTTTGACTGTCAGGATCCCTGTCTGTACATAGCTCATGAGTGCATAGAGCAACATTTTCATCACTGCGGCTTTTTAGTTCACCCTAGACCTGATTTACAGTTGCTACTTTCAGAATCTGCAATGGGATCTCCCTTGATCTAAAAAAAATTGTGACAACTTGATTTGCAGGTATGGTGACTTGAGAATTTTCTCCAACTGTACTGCATGGATGAGCTGACTGGTGCATGATGATTACACATACAGTTTTTCCACTTATTTATTTATTTATTTAGCATTCTAGGAGGTGCCCATCCTTCCCTCGCCTTAACCTCTAAGATGGTGAACACTTATGAAAATCCCCCATAATCCTGGCACATCAAGGCTCTATATATTTTCTTCCACCCCAGACATATAAGGCAGCCAGTGAGTAGAATGAACTCCAGAGACAGATTATAGCTTGAGGGACAGCCCATGGTCCAACTGCTGTGAGATTCTATCACACAGGTAGTCCCCAGATGTCTAATAGCACAGACCTGAATGTGTACATATATGTTTGTGTGTGTTTATGTGCTGTGATATTACATAAATGCTAAGTCAACTTAAAAATATATATGCTTGAAACATCATTTAAATGTGGTCTATGCTTTTAATAGAATTTTCTTATCTATCACACACACATATATTACTGAATGAAATTATTAATTTTTCATTACCTACCATTCAATATTAGATGGAGTATACTTTAAGAATTGATATGTTTGAAGTTGGTAGTTTTCAGTAAAATTTACTTTCATTATACCATAAATAGAAAATAAGAGTATATTCTTAGAGATTTGGATTATGCTTGTTAGTACTAGTTACCTCTTTTCATTGCTTCTCAGAGGCTAATTAATCTTGCTCATAATGGTGTGTATTCTATGATTATGAAGGCATCTTTCTAATTTATAGTTGTGTCCTGAAACCTTAAGCAATCTTACGATATTGTATTGTATGTTAGTATGTATTGTAACTTATAAATGCTACTTTAAAATTTTTAAGAAAATATTGATATAGTACAAAGAGTACATAGACTAAAGTGATGACAAGTTATATCTGAGCTTTAATTATGCTTTTGATTTAGCTTTTCAGTAGCTCTTTATGATTATTAATAATTTTCATTCATTTTAATCAGAGAAAATGTGTGTGGCCATCATCAAAAGAAAATAGTGCCGATCACAGAATGGAATTCTGGAATATGACCATCAAAATTATTTTCTTGTTACAAATAACAACTGGAATTCTGGGAAATGTCTTTCTTCTTATCTATTACCTAGTATATTATAGAGAACATACATTAAGAACTACAGATTGGATTCTTATGAACCTAATGGCATCAAATGCCTTGATAGTTCTCTCTAAAGGAGTGCCTGACACATTGGCAACTTTTGGGTTGAAGCAGTTTTTAAATGATGTTGGATGCACATTGCTTTTGTATATTCAAAGACTGGGCCGGACTGTGTCCATTAGCACCACTTGTTTTTTGAGTGTCTTTCAGGCCATCACCATCAGTCACAGGGAATCCTGTTGTAAGGATCAAAAGAGGAAAGTTGCAAAGTACATTGGCTGCTCTATTTCCCTTTTCTGGGTCCTGTCTATAGTTAAAAATTTTATTTTCTTTGTATACATGCTTGTGAAAATGAATAGCAAAAATACAACAAGAAACCGAGATTTTCAGTACTGTTCCAGTGGAGGACATGATGAAATCAATGGCTCACTCTATGCAGCATTGGTGGTGTGTCCTGAAATCTTCTTTTCTCTGCTCATTGCCTGGTCTAGTGGCTCCATGATTGTGATTCTGTACAGACACAAGCAGAGGGTTCAACACATCCACAGCAGTCATGTTTCCAGGAGAAACTCTCCAGAATTCAGAGTCACCTAGAATATTCTTGTTCTGGTGTCTGCCTTTCTGGCATTTTACACTGTCTCCTCTGTCTTACAAGGTTGCATTGCTTTTTTATATAATCACAATTGGTGGCTGGTGAATGTCAACCGCATCATTTCTTTGTGTTTTCCATCCTTTGGTCCTTTTTTTCTTATGAGTCATTATACTGTTTTACCTAGACACAATTTGGTCATGGTGTGGAAAAAGTCTAATCCTTTTTAAGCATTTGGATTATATATTTTATTTTGTTTCTTGGTGTTCATTCATACTCTTTAGCAAAATTTCAAGACAGAGAATTAAATCATATTATCTTGTCTTTGTGATCATTAGCAAAAGTAAGTACTGGAGTATGTTGGTTGGTTGAATCAGCAGCCTACAGGAACTGATTATATTATGAGGGCAAGGCCACTCTTGAGAGTTTTCCCTTTACTCATTTGATGTGGAAATTAACTAGGGAAACATAACTTTAATCAAAATGAAGTTCTTGTGGCTTACATTTTGTCAGTAGATCTTGGCTGATAGGAATTTCACAGACAGCCTGTGCATTAAATGTTCTAACAACAAAGAAAAGTGAAATTATGTTTGGTCGTGGTTCTACATGAGGACCTGCTACCTTCAGTGTTGTTGTAGGCTGCACCAGGCCTACAAAAATAGTATTACATCTTTTGTCTTTGACAGAAATCAATTAAAAATGAATGATGGTTTATAATATGATCTTGTGCTTTGTTTGATAATATACTATTGAGAAATTTCCCATCATTATTGATGTTTAATAATAAATTTCCTCTGTTTTTGTTCTGTCTTTGTCTGGTTTGACATCAAAAGATTGATAGCTTCCTTGAAAGTGCTTTAAATAAATTAATATAGCCATTATGGAAACCAGTTTTGTGTTCTCCCAGAATGTGATAAATAGAAGTACTAATTGACACAGTTTTTCCACTCCTGGGCCTATACACAGAAAACCCCATATCATACCACAGAAATATTTTTCTGTCCGTGATCATTGCTGACCTGTTTATTGCAGCAATGAGAGAGAGCCCTTCTAAATATCCATAAGTTGATAAATCAAATACTAAATATTTCATATATAAAGTGGACTGTAGTTCTACCACTGTGAAAG
>JANHMN010000003.1:22301678-22315867 GCA_030674055.1 Rhabdomys pumilio | reverse complement strand
CTGGGATGCAGGGAAGTCCTCCATGACGGCCACAAGAAGACAGGCCCCAATAACACAAGAAAGTCTGGATTCAAAACTTTTATTGACATGGCGGATGGTAGGTGAGTCTGGATGTGCACCCTCCACTTAGGTCAGTGGGGGCCTGACTTAAATAGGGAGGAGGGAGAGTAAGGAATACATAACTGGCTATGCCCTCTGGGCTTTAGGTAACTCATTAATATGGAAATATTTTGAAGCTGAAGCCTGTAGTCATGCCCTCTTTCTGTAGCCCTACATGACTACAAGGCTTAGATCAAATGGAGGTCTTAGATCACCTGTCAGGACCCTAGGTTCTGGGGGCATGGCTGAACACCTCCCTTTGCCCTATTGGGGTTCAGGTTCAAGGCCTAAGCCAAAATCCAATACCCCCTTCATGGCCCCACACCTGACCTCTCAACAAGAAAACCATTTCAGGTAAATAGAACTTTAAAAGCTTCCAAGAATATGGAGATTTTACTTGTCCTCTGTTGGACAGTGTGTAATCTAGACTATATCATAAATCTGCACAAATGACCATCAGATAATGCAGCAAAAGAACAAACTAAGAACACATTTGTGAAACTCTTCTGATGAATATTTTAGTGTTCACAAACCAATTTTATATTTCACAAAGATGGAAAAATGTTTGTTGGGATATTAGTCTCCTGTTGTAATTAACAAATCTTATGTGCAGACACCAGCTGCCATTTACTCAACAATCTCAACCTAAATTGAATATCTTTACTTTTGTGATTTGTACATTTACAATTAAGAAAACAAAATTCATAACCATACATCTATGGAATTTCACAAGAGAAACTTTGCTTGGAATCCAGTAGATGATGCATGAAAAAAATGCTTAAGGATTTTCAAAGGTCTATGCATTTGTAGAATTACGAATATACTGTGTATATACTTATTAATTTATCAAGGACTGTTACTGGGATCATGTGGGTGATATGCAGACTGAAACTCCAAGAATATTACTAGGTTATAAACTTCATGTTTCTTCTGATACAAAGAAATTGATTTTAGTTATTATTGTAAGGGTTGTAGTTATTGTCATGTAGGTTACTATTTGTTTCATATAAGCAGATATGGACAATTTTTCAATATGGTTTTAGTGACATGAACAGTCATGGCCAGGCCTATATTGAAATTTGGCATTTTCAACTAATATTTTACAATTATTGTCCATTTTAAATTTCTTTCACTTTTTGGTTACTATTTTTAATTAGTTTCAATGTAGCAGATTTCTTTTGGAATTTTTACTGTTTAGTTTTTTTGATTGAACCAATTCTTTATTCTTCCTTCTGTCTGCACTAACTCCAAGTTATGTGTGTAATGGTGAGTTTGAGCTACACTGCTTTGGCTCACAGAGCATTTTATGCACACACCCTCTGAGACACAAATGCACACACACACAACACGGAAAGATGAGAGAGAAAGATAGAGACAGAGAGAAAGAGACAGCAATTAATTTTAAAATGTCTTGGGTACTTCAAGGGCTGGACATTTCTCAACCTTCCCCTGCTACTCTAAGCCCAACTGGGAATGTGAGAAGTGACTATTTGCCCCAATTCTTACATGGTTTGTTGGCTTTATCTCCTGCAGCTTCTATGTCCCTTTGTATCCCACCACTTCATGGGGATTTCTCCTTCTCCTCCCCAGACATCCTAGCCTGCACAACTCTATGGATACTACCCTAGATCCCTTTGCCAAGGCATTAGATTTTAGGATCTTTATTGATTGATCAAAAGCAGTTGGGGACACAGAACTTTAGCATTTGTACTGTAGCATTTGATTTCCAATTCAATCAAAGCAATAAAACTAATCTCTAACATATGTGTTCCATGTACATTTCTCCTACTCTGTTATATTTTATGTTTTCTTACCTTTACAAGACTCTCTCATACAGGCATTTGATCTCATTCATGGGCTCCATTTTAGGTTTGTGGATTGAAAACATACTTATTCCCATATAATTACATATTTAAAAAAATTTTAGTGGTCCATGATGATTAAACACACAATTTTTCCTATTCATTTATTTACTCACTTTATATCCTGATTGCTACCTATCCTTCCCTCCCCTTCAGCTCTGAGAGCATGTACCACTCCATGGGTATACCACCTACCCTGGCACTCACAGACTCTCAGGCAGGGCTAGACACGTTCTCTTTCACTGATGCCAGGCAAGGCAGCTGGTGAGGGGAATGTATTCCACAGACAGAGAATACATTCACGGGCAGCCTATGGTGCAGCCGCTGCTGGGAGATTGCAACACACAGGCTGTCCTCATCTCTCTAACAAAATAGAGCTGAGAGTGCACACATGCATGTATGTATATATCCTGTGACCTTGCATAAGAGATGGCTCATAACTTAATAATATATGCACTGTTACTTGAAGGATCATTTAAATGTATTTTCTGCTCTTAAACAATTTTTCTTGTCTATGGCTTTATATATTCTAAATGGTATTATTAATTTTTCATTATTCACCACTTAATATTAGATAAAATGTCCTTTAAGAATTAATAGGTTTGAGGTTGGTAGTAGTCATTAAAATTGTCTTCTTATACTATGACTAGAAAATAACAACATAGTCATTCAGTCTTGGATTATGCTTGTTAGCACTGGTTCTCTCTTTTCATTGCATCTCACAAGCCAACTAATCTTGCCAATAATGCTGCATCTTCTATATTTATGAAGGCATCTTTCCAATTCACAGGTGTGTCCTAAAACTTCTAGCCACCTTTTTTTTAAAGATTTCTTTATTTTTTATTTATATGAGCTGTCTTCAGATACACACGAGAAGAGTGCATCAGATCCCATTCCAGATGGTTGTGAGCCACCATGTGGTTGCTGGGAATTGAACTTAGGACCTCCAGAAGTGCAATCAGTGCTCTTAACCGCTTAGCCATCTCTCCAGTCCAACTTCCAGCCATCTTACAATAATGTATTGTATGTAAGTATATATTGTGAATTAAAATTGCTACTGACAGAAACTTCAAGAAAGTATTGTTACAGTATATAGATTACATAAACTAAAGTCTATGCTGACATTCTATTTGTGCTCATTAATGAACCCTCTGATTTAGCCTCCCTGTAAATGCTTCAGATTATAATATTCATTCATTTTCATCAGAAAAAAAATGAATCTTGCCATAATCGAATATGAATCATGCCTGGTCACAGAATGGAATTCTGGAATATGTCAATTAAAATACTTTTCTTATTACAAATTACAACTGGAATACTGGGAAATGTCTCTCTTTTTATGTACTATCTTGTCTACTATACAGAACATACATTAAAGCTCTCAGATTTGATTCTCATGCATCTAACGGCATCCAATGCCTTGATAGTTCTCTCTGTTGGAGTTCCTTACACAATGGCAGCTTTTGGGATGAAGCAGTTTTTAAATGATTTTGGATGCAGATTGATTTTGTACATTCAAAGACTAGGCCGGAGTGTGTCCATTAGCATCACGTGTTTCTTGAGTATCTTCCAAGCCATCACCATCAGTCACAGGGAATTCTGTTGTAAGGATTTAAAAGTAAAAGCTGCAAAATACATTGGTGGTATCATTTCCCTTCTTTGGGTCTTGTCCATGATTATACATTTCATTTTCTTGGTGTACATAATTGGCAAAGAAAATAACAAAACCACAACAAGAAACCGAGATTTTGAGTACTGTTCCACTGGAGGACGTAATGAAATTAATGACTTGCTCTATGCAGCATTGGTAGTGTGTCCTGAAATCTTCTTCTCTGTGCTCATTGCCTGGTCCAGTGGCTCCATGATTGTGATTCTGTACAGACACAAGCAGAGGGTTCGATACATCCACAGCAGTCATGTTTCCAGGAGAAACTCTCCAGAATCCAGAGCCACCCAGAATATTCTGGTTCTGGTGTCTACCTTTCTGGTATTTTATACTGTCTCCTCTTTCTTAAATGGCTACATAGCTCTTTTGTATGACCACAGTTGGTGGCTGATAAACATCACTCGCCTCACTTCTCTGTGTTTTCCATCCTTCTCACCCTTTGTTCATGTGAGTTATCACTCCCTTACATCCAGACTCAGTTTGTTATGGAATAAAATCTCCTAATCTTATGTAAGTACTTGATTCATATATTTTACATTTTTGCTGATATTAATCATACTCTTCATTAAAAGTCAAGTTCAGGAATTAAATTGCATTACCTTGACTTTGTGAAATTAGTGAAAATGTGTATGAGAATTTGTTTGCTAGTTGACTCAACAGTCTACATGAACTGATTGTATTATGAGGTTCTTTGCACTCTTGAGATTCCTCCGTTTGTTCATATGATGTGCAAATGAGCCAGAGGAAAAAAACTATTAGTAAAACTGACTTTCATGTGACTTTCGTTCTGTCAGGTCTGCTTGGCCACTAGGGACTTCACAGACAGCCTGTGGGGCTGACATTCTAAAAGAAGGAAGATTGAAACCATGGCTGGGCATGAACTTGTTCTTCATGAGACCCTACACCTGTCATAGTTGCTGTAACTTACTCCAGGCCCATAATAACAGAATCATAACTTTTTTCTCTTACAGAAATCAATTTCACATTGAATGGTGGTTTTTGCATGACATTGATCTTTGTTTGCTAATATATTATTCAGAGATTTTTCATCATCCGGGATATTTGTTAATAAATTACCTGTGCTGTTGTTCTGTCTTTATCTGGTTTGATATCACAGGAATACTAGCTTCCTCAAAAGAGCTTAAAATAAATTAATACAGCCATTATGAAAATCAATTTTGTGGTCTCCCAGAATGTTAAAACTGTAACTACTATTTGACCCAGCTGTTATTCTTCTTTGTCTATACTCAGAAAATCCCATATCATACCATAGAAATATATTCCTATCAGTGGTCACTGCTGATCTGTTTATTGAAGCAATGAGACAGAGCCCACACACATATCAATAAATAGACAAATCAAATATTATATATTTCCTACATAAAGTAGAATATGTTTCTACCAGTGTGAAAGATAGAATCACAATATGTAGAAAAAAAGACTGACTGATTGATTGATAGAATGGTTAATTGAATGATTGATTGGTAGTGGATAAAGTCAAGCCATGTCATCCAAACTCAGAATGAAAAAGATCTCATGTTCTCCTTCATGCAGATTCTACCATATAAAATACTATAATATATATGTAAATGAATATAAGTGTAAATTCCATTATAATATTTACAAAGTAAACATAGAAATAAAATATTAGGTGATAGTCCTGGAGTGTATCCAGAATTTATAGAAGAGGATCTACAGTAGTTATATTTCTCTATTCAATGTTGTCAATTTAATTTTGTTTCTTGTGGAGAGGGATATAGAATATAATTGCTACCAAGAGTGAAGAACATTAAAGCTCCATGTCTTCATCATGGCTATTCTAACTTTCTAGAGTTCACTGAAATGTACCACAACCTGTCTTGAGCAAGTATTCATTTATTGGTTATTTTACTGTAGATTTTAATGGTGTTATTTATGTGTTCATTACAATTAAGTGATTAAAATTTGAAATAAAATACCACCACATTTTTATCAAAGATACAGGAACTGTTCTATATATAGCCATCAGTAAATGTAATGTATCACACAAATGGATTCAATGGCAGAAAATATATGATTATCATGTTAGAAGCCAGGAAATCTTTTTCTCCTAATATTTTACTGACAATAATTCTATTCTCATAAATATATCCTGACTATAGCTTTCTGTGACTCTATTACACCCAGTTTCTCACCGTTTTGAAGGCCTACTCTCTTTCTGTCATTACAAAACAAATGACATCAAAACATAACAAAACACATTACAGAATGGCAAAACAAAACCATCACACTGAAGTCAGACCATTACTGACCACTTTCAGCTGTGTTTAATGTTCAAAAGTGTCAACAATATTTTTAAAATAATATCATCCTTGGGTACAAACAGTAACACACAACTTTTCTAAAGTTATATTCTATTAGAGCCATATCCATAAAGTGAGCACATTTGGGGAAGGACATAGACAATGAGGAGAGAAGAAAATAAGAACAAAACCTTGAAGGAAATAGAAGATGACACCCCTTCAGTTGCTTTGATTTGATGACCCAAAATGACAAAGAATCTAGTGTCCAAGTGTAAGTATTGGGATGATAGGTCAACAGAAAATTCCTAAACTTGGGTAGCGTGGAATATACAGTAAAATATAGAGAACATATTTGATAGTTATGATGTTAAAGAAAATTTCAATAATGACCACAAATCCTAATAATATAAATAATATAATAGTGGATATTTTATCAAAAATTAAAACATAACTGATAAGAAAGTTATAATATTAAAAAGAATATATCTATGGTCTTATGATAAGACAAATATTCCTCTATTTTTATCAGTGGAAATCATCTTTGGTTTGACCTGAAACTTACATTCTCCGAGCCTTACTCTGATTTTTAACCCTCTTCATGGAAATTCCTATTGAAAATTATTCAATTATGTCTTAAAAACTTGTGGTCAAAATGTGTTCTTTTGAACTGCTTCTGTGCTTTACCTTATTTCTCCCTGCAGCTGTCAACTAGCATGTGGATGTTTTAGGCTTCTTTGCCTTTATTTCACCTAAAGTTTTAGTGAATTTTTTAGGAATTGCCTATCATCAACCCCTCTCACATTCACTTCCCAGTCTTACCATTGTCACCAAACCATGCTAGCCAGTGCTCAGCAGTCAAGCATATCAGGCAGCAGCAGAAGTGGGTCCATGCTATGGGCAAATTAGTACATCCTAGGACCAGCCCTATTTCATACTGACTTATTTCATTGAGATCATTATTCCTCATCATAATTAATTGGACAAGCCTTTTGCACTCGAGACCTGCTGGCTAAGAGGATTCAATAAGGGTTTAGATTCATCATTCTCAGTTGCACTCAGCTCTCTTGCAGTCATCTGTTCTATTGCATCTTTGCCTTTAAAGCTCCCTGTAAAATGAATTCTAGACAGATCCCTTCAGGCTTCATAATGTCCTCTGTATATACATAATTTCAGGGTTCACCATTTTATTATTCAATGAAATATACTTTCAATGAAATGTTGTCAAACGAGATGGGGAAAGACACTTCATACTCATCAAAGAAAAAAACCCACCAAAGGAATCTCTCAATTTTTAACATCTATGCTCTAATGTAAGGGGACTCACATTTGTAAAAGAAACATTAGTAAAGCTCAAAACACATATTGAACCTCACACCATAATAGTGGGAGTCTTCAATACTACATTCTCTCCAATGGACAGATCATGGAAACAGAAACTAAACAGACACACGGTAAAATTAACAGAAGTTATGAATCAAATGGACTTCACAGATATCTAGGGAACATTTTACCCTAAAGCAAAACAATATATCATCTTCTCAGCATCTTATGGTGAGTTCTTCAAAATCAACCATATAATCAGACACAAAACCAGACTCAAAATGTACAAGAAGATTGAAATATACCATTTATTCTATCAGATGACCTCAGGCTCAGGCTGGTCTTCAATATACTCCATATATTCCAGAAAACTGAACAACACTCTATTCATTGGTAACTGGGTCAGGAAAGAAATAAAGAAAGAAATAAAATACTTTCTATAATTTAACAAAAATGAAAGCATAGCATAGCTAACCTTATGAGACACAATGAAAGCAATACTAAGAAGATAATTCACAGCACTCAGTGCCTTCATAATGAAATTGGAATAACCCTACACTAGCAACTGAACAACACATCTGAAAGCTCTAGAACAGAAAGAAGTAAACACACTCAAGAGAATATATGTATATGTAGCTGCATATGTTTATATATGGAAAGGAGTACTACATTTCCATGTATACTATTGCAATATTACTCAATACTTCTGTAGAGAAATTTTCATGCAGCCACATGACTGCTCTATCAGAGGATCACATCCAACGACCTTCTATGCCTCAGTGATCCAACTGGAATGACACACCTTTGATACCTCTGGCAAGAATACAAACATGCCCTTAGTACATAGATTTAATCTCTAAGAATGTTGTGTTTTTGGAGAAGGGAGTAGCTATTTTGCAAGTGATAACTAATTGAAAAGCAAGCAACGTGATTAATCAGGGAAAATTTTAATAAAATGACTATGAGATTGGATTTACCAAATTCTCATGCGATCAGCATATGAAGCAGAGAACTTAGGAGAGCAGCACAGAGAAAAAGAGAGGGGGAAACAGTTTTACTGTGACCCTTATATAAAAGAAGGTTGTATTTGAAGACAGAGGGAGCCAGGGAATGAAAATTAACAAGAAGGTTATACTAGATTGAAAAGTATTAGGGGAAGCTTTTAGACAGAATATTGCTGTTTTTATTTCTACAAAACATGCACAGCATTTTCTGCCACAAGAGAATCTAGACAGCAGAGATACTTCTACATCATGAATATGAAACTCGGTGGCTCTTCTTCCTTAGTTAGTATTAGGCTAGGCAAAGCAATTCTGTGATGAGCTAACAGGATTCAGATTGAATCAGTCAGCTTTTAGAGATATTCATTCCCACAAAAGTTGAGTTAACCTTCCATGAAAAGTTCACAAAGTGCTAGAAGTGTGAGTGTATTCAGAAATCGCTATCTGAGATGACAAGAACATGTAAATAAAAGTTGAATTTATATACTATCGTATGATATTGAAGAAAGAAGAGCCACCAAGTTTCATATTTATGACCTGGAAGTATCTCTGCTGTCTAGATTTTCTTGTGGCAGAAAATGCTGTGCAGGTTCTGTAGAAATAAAAACAGCAATGTTCTGTCTAAAAGCTTCACCCAACATACTTCAGTACTTACCAGACAAGAAAGATGTGTCCATTGGCAATGTTGGCTGGATTGCCATGGGGTAGCCACATGCTTCCTGAACATATTTTAGTCTGATTTCACAGGAATCAATGTCATGCCTTGTCCTGACCAGCAGGGCACTAAACACTAGTCTGGGGAGATCACCTTGAAAAGATGATGGGGGACAGGAGAACGCAAAGAAAGGTGATCTCTCTGTAGACTGATCAAATCAGGCTTTTTACTTTTTCACACAGGGGTTATATACACAAACAAGTAAGGATGTAAGGGAAGGGGATGACTCAGGAACATAAGTGTTTTGAGGGGGAGTACAGATATCTTCCAGAACAGAGTATAAGCTGGGTGAAGCTTCAGGTACAGGTCACTCTTACTCCACCTATGATTCACTTGTCCCTAGCGAAGTATAATAATAATAAATAATAATAATAATAATAATAATAATAATAATAATAATAATAATGATACAAGGTTACTTATCTACAAGGTCTATGACTAGAGCCTGGCAACTTTCGACCAAAGCTGCTTGTTTACAATAGCTTCTAGCCATTTGTTTCAAGTTTTTTTTCACAAAGACCCAAGACTTTGTGCTAGCAGGCTGGCTTTAAGCTTATAGTTGATTCCAGGCCTTCAGTGTACAAGCAGAGATGCCCCTGACAATGCCTGACCCTGTAATCTTTGGTAAAATCACATGATTTAGACAGTTGTGTGCTTAATGTAGAACACATTACAAATCAATGGTAAGAATAAATGGCTGAGAGTGCTCAACCCAGAGTGGGACATCTGTGTCACCATCTTCTCATTCCTGCTCCTATAAATTATTCAAAGTAAAGTTTGTTTTGTGCTATTCATCAATTAATGAAGTTTTCTGAAGAATATTTAATGTCTAGAATAATTTTGCTTTTCTTAATTATTGTTAACATAACTTACGTTTTGTACATTATAACTCTCAGTAATATTGGTATATTAAATAGGTATTACTTCCTTTTCTATAGCTCTGAACAAAATATCAAAAAGGCAAAGTTGACGTGAAATTTATTTATTCTCACACTCCTGCTATGGAGCCTGCTTATTCATTTGGTACTTTTCATATTTTACATAGCTTGGGGCCTAGACCTAAGGCTAATGGTGCTGAAGGAATAAGAAAAGGACATTTTCACAGACACATATAAATGCATTTTGGATTGGTGGTGTTCTGCCACTGGAACCTGAAACATCATATTTATTAGGTACAACAGAGGACAAGGTGATAGTATTTGTCCATATATGGTTTTATAGATAATCAGTCTTGAGCTGTTAATCTCCATGATGAGGAATTTCCTAGTTGGCAGTCTTTTTACACCCTAAACAGACATTCAGAAACACTCATACACACAATCTCCAGAAAAGCTTTTCTCTTCCTTTTGTATCTGGCCAGTCTGGATGGATTTACCCTTCACTACTTTATCATGGGCTAATTTATTGTTTTTTTTAAAACTATACCAGTACATGTTTCAAGCAGAAACTCCCCAGAATCCATAGTCACCCAGGCCATTCTGGCTCTGGTATCTACCATTCTGGCATTTTATACTGTTTTCTCATTCTTACAAGATTGCATTGCTCTTTTGTATAATCCCAATTGATGGCTGTGAATATCACCTGCCTCAGTCTGTGTTTTCCATCCTCTACACCCTTTGTTCTTAGGAGTCATTACAGTATTATGCACACATTATGTTTTGTCTGAATATGGAATACCATTTCTAATTTTAAGTATTCCAATTATTCATTTTGCTTCATTTCTAGTTTTTAACTCACACTTTTCTTCAGAAGGACAGTTCAGAGAATTAAATTAGTAGTACCTTGCCTTTTTTTAAGATTAGTCAAAATCTTTGGTGGAGTTTGTCATGTGGTTAAATCAGAAGACTACATAAGCTGAACATATTTTGTAAAACCATTTTCAATTTTCAACTTGTATATTGAAATTCTTTGCCTACATGATGTGCAAAAGATCCAGAAAATAAAAGATTCTCAATAAAATTCACCTTTCTAAAATAATATAGTTATTAAAGATTTATTTTTAGAATCCAGTCATTATTCCCTATCCCTTCTGCCTTCCAACAAGTACTGATCTTTTCTCTCCTTCTCTGTCTCCAAGAGGATATTCCCATAACTCCACACACCCTCACACCCCACCAGTCCTCATCATTCCCTGGCTACACAAATCTCAAGGGTTAGGTGCATCTTCTCTCATTGAGGCTAGACATGACAGTCCTCTACTCTATATGTATCATGGGCCCAGAACAGCTAGTGTATGCTGCCTGGTTGGTGGCTTGGTGTCTGAGAGATTTCAGGGGTCAAGGTTTGTTGAGACTGCTAGTCTTCCTATGTGGTCACCCTCCTTTTCATCTTCTTCCAGTCATTTCCTAAACTCAGCCACAAGCATATCTGACTCTAGACCAGTGGTTGAGTGTAAATATCTGCTTCCATCTGAGTCAGATGCTTGTTGGACCTTTCAGAGGGTAGCCATGCTGGGCTCCTGTTTGTAAGTACATCCTAGCATCAGTATAGTGTCAGGCCTTGAAGCTTACCCTTGAGATCCATCCCAATTTGGATTGGTCACTGGATCTACTTTCCTTTGGTCTCTGCTCCATTTTTACCCCTGCATTTCTTTTAGACAGCATCAATTCTAGGTGAGAGTTTTTTACTTTAGAAAGGTAACCCCATCTCTCCATTTGATACCCTGTCTTTCTACTAGGTTTATTCTATAAGTTCCCTCTCCCATTGTTGGGCATTTAATCTAAAGTCCCTCCTTTGGAATCTTGTGATTCTCTCACCTCCCAGGTCTCTAGTAGATTCTATAGGCTTCTCCCCCTTGAGGTTGTATATTCCCATTCATTCTGCTAGCACTAATGGCTTCACTCCTGGTCCCCCCAATACACTATCATGCTCCTTTTTCCCCTGCTCTATTCCCACCCAATACCTTCTCTCCCTCTGCCCTCTGCTTTATTCTCCCTCTCAAATAGGTTTGAAGCATCCTCACTTGGGTCCTTTGGCTTATTAACTTTCTTGAGTTCTGTAGATTACATCCTGGGTATTCTGTATGCTTTTTGACTAATATCCACCTATTAGTGAGTACATACCATGCACATTCTTTTGAGTCTGAGTTAACTCACTCAGGATGATATTTTCTAGTTTCATCCACTTGAGTGCAAAACTCAGGATGTTCATATTCTTAATAGCTGAACAGTATTCCATTGTGCAAATGAACCACATTTTCTGTATCCATTCTTCTGTTGTGGGACATCTGGGTTCTTTCCAGGTTCTAGCTATCACAAAATAGGCCACTATCACCATAGTGGAGCATGAAGACACATTTTTTGGGTATATGCACAGGAGTAGTATAGCTGAGACTTCAGGTAGATCAATATCCATTTTTCTGAGGAACCTCTAGATTGATTTCCAGAGTTGTTGTACAGGTTTGCAATCCTGCCAGCAAGGGAGGAGTGTTTTTGCTCAGCATTCTTGCCAATATGTGTTGTCACCAGAGTATTTGATATTAGGTATTCTTATTGATGAAAGATGAAAACTCAGATTCATTTTGATTTGCATTACCCTAATAACTAAGGACTTTGAAATTTTTTATATGCTTCTCTGCTATTTGAGATTCCTCTGTTGTGAACTGTCTGTTAATTCTATATCCCACTTTTTTTTATTGAGTTGTTTGGTTGTTTTGGAGGTTAAACATTTTGATGAAAAAAATAAGCAATAAAATTTTAGCACACTGAATCCAAGTACACATCAAAACAATCATTCACCATGATCAAGCAAATTTCACTCCAGGGATACAAGGTTGGCTGAATGTTCAAAAATCCGTTAATGTAATTCACTATATAAACAAACTCAATGAAAAAAAAACACATGATCATCTCATTAGATGCTGAAAAAGCATTTGAAAAACTACAACACCACTTAATGTTAAAAGTTTTGGAAAGATCAGGAATGCAAGGTCCATACCTAAACATAATAAAAGAAATATACAGCAACTCAACAGCCATTATCAATTTAAATGGAGAGATACATGAAGCAATCCCACTAAAATCAGGGAGAAAACAAGGATGCCCAGCCTCTTTGTATCTTTTCCATATATAACTTGAAGTTCTAGCTGGATTAATAAGACAACAAATGTCGATCAAGATGATATACATTGGCAAAAATGTCATGCTATCACTGTTTGTAGACAATATGGTAGTATACATAAGTCACCCACAAAAATTCTACCAGAGAAGTTCTAGAGCTGATAAACAACTTCAGCAAAGTGTCTGGATATAAAGTTAACTAAAACAAATCAGTGTCCTTCCTTTGTACAAATGATAAATTGGTTGAGAAAGAAAATAGAAAACAAAACCCTTCACAATAGTCTTGAGGTATAAAATGTCTTGAGGTAACTCGAACCAAGCAAGTTCCTTATGACAAGAACTTCAAGTCTCTCAAGAAACAATTGGAAGACCTCACAAAATAGAGATATCTCCCAGGCTCATGACTTGGTATGACTAACATAGTAAAAATGACCATCTTACCAAAAGCAACCTATAGATTATATGCAATCCCCATGAGAATTCCAATGCAATTCTTCAAAGACATGGATAGTGTAATTTTCAAATTCATATGGAAAAACAAATGCCCAGGATAGCAAAAACAATTTTTAACAATAAAATAAATACTGGGGGAATTACCATCCCTTACCTCTAGTTATATTACAGAGCAATAGTGATAAAAATGGCACGGTTTTTGTTCAGAGTCATACAGGTTTATCAATGTAATAGAATTGAAGACTCAGAAATATAACCACACAATTATGGAGCCTTAATCTTTGACAAAGAAGCCAAAATATAAAAAGAAAAATAGTAATAAATGGTGCTGGTTTAACTGGAAGTCAGTATTTAGAAAAATGAAAGTAGGCCATATATTTCATCTTACACAAAGCTCAAGTCAAAGTGGATCAAGGACCTCAACATAAAACAAAACACACTGAATCTAAAAGAAGAGAAATTTGGAAAAAAAAACAAAAACCTTGAACTCATGGGCACAGAGAAAATTTTTCTAAACAGAACTCTAACGACAAAGAACTTCTAATCCAGAAGTCATACATGGGAACTCATGAAACTGAAAAGCTTCTGTAAAGAAAAGGACATAGTTAGTAGGACAAATTGGCAACCTACAGATTGGGAAAACATCTTCACTAAACCCCACATCTGATAGAGTGCTTACATCCAAAGTGTGTGTGTGTGTGTGTGTGTGTGTGTGTGTGTGTGTGTGTGTGTG
>JANHMN010000003.1:22248974-22301668 GCA_030674055.1 Rhabdomys pumilio | reverse complement strand
GTGTGTGTGTGTGTGTGTGTGTGTGTGTGTGTGTGTGTGTGTGTGTGTATCTTGACTATCTGGCTTTCATTCTGTCAAGGCAGTTGGTTGCTTGGGGATTTAACAGAAAGCGTGTGGGATCTACATTCTAATACGAGAAAAACTGAAAGCATGACTGACCATGAACTTGTTCTTCAGGAGGCCCTGGTACCAACAGAATTGCTGTAGTCTGTACCAGGACCATAAACAACAGTATCATTTCTTTAACCTCCTATGGAAATCAATTCAAAATGAATGATCATTTAGACATGATTTTTACCACTGTTTGCTAATAGTTTTTTGGAAGTATTTTTATCAGCAGAGATATTTTATTTTGAGTTTCCCTTGTAGGTATTCTGTTTATCTGGTTTGGCATCATAGTAATGCTTGCTTCATCAAAAGAGTATTGATGAAATTACTATAACCATTATGGAAATCAGTTTTGTGTCCTCAAAAACATTAAAATAAATGTACTATTTTTCCCAGCTCTTCCATGCTTGAGTCAATATTTAGAAAACCACAGTACTATTTGCATATGTATAAGCATTGCTATTCTGTTAAGATGTCCCAGATAAAGCATGGCAAGTTATAATTTGAGTTTATTGATTGAACAGTAAATTCTAAAACTTTAGAGGGTAAATACTACTCAGTCCTAGTGATGATTAAAGCATCAGGTAAGCAAAAAGGTTGTATCATTTTTGACCTGCAAACTGAATGATCAATGGTGAAGTAAAAGCTCTTTATTGAGATTAAAATTTTCTACAAATCATGAGACCTCCAAAGAATTTGTAATCCAGATTCTGATCTATCATTAAAGCAGTCATCAAGGTTTAGATTGTGGATTGCAAAATTATCAGCTGCTCTGAACCCAAGTCTTGTCCATGGTTAGATATACATATAGTAATTGCTTTGAATATGCTATCTGTTTTTCCAGGTATATGGGTGTTAGGTTTTCATCCTGCAGATAAGTCTCAGACTGACCTTGAAAGTTACCATGTAATTAGACTCATTATTTTGTATAATTATTGTTCTATAGTGTAGAGGGTGTAATGGGTGTAATAGGAGTAAAATGTGTGGATATGTATAAAAGATGAGCCATGAAATATTCAAATCTTTCCTCCTAGGCAACAGTATAGAACTCTCTATATTGACAGGCACTGTAGATCATTGTCATCTCAGACTTAGATTATACCATCGTCAGCTACACATGTTAAGAATGGAAAAGAAGTTACTCAAGTATTTTTTCACTGCTTAGATTTACCAACTATGTATGTATAGATACCATGAGATGTTTATCATAATCACTATTCTCTCACCAAATATAATAAAGTAGAGTTTTTCAGAAACTCCTGAAGGCTGTCCTGAAAGTAGCTGTAATGGACAATTTCATTCTGCTATAAACGTTTATGGAAGAATTATTTTGGGGGAGGGGCAGGTAGAATGCTGAGATCTTATCTATTGCTACAACCTGCAAACCCCAATACTGACTTGGCAAGGAAAATGTGGCCATTACTGTATTGGGTGACTTAAATGATTGCAAAGAATTTGACCAGGGCAGGTTTGTTTTTATACAGTTTATGCTTCTGCAGAATAAGTGACTGAGGCATTATAAGTGATGCCATTGTGGTAAGGCTATTTAATATTACACAAAGCTCACAATAACAATGAAGTTCATTATGAATGATATCTCAGACTTCATAGGTGGCTTTTAGTAAGCAAAGGGTGATAGAGAAAACATCTATAAAGCCTAAGTCTTTTTTTGTGCTATCCACCAAATATCCTCAGTGCACACAACATTTCCTGAACCACAAAAAGACTAGTCAGTGCGCCCTCATGTTTTCTCAGTTATTTTCCACATGTTTTTGCCATGAGGAGATGTCAAAGAAATATTGTTTTATAAATTTGCCATTCCAGATGATTGACTACATATTTAAAGTTAAATTAGGGAATCAGCTACATATGGGAGCATTTTTTGCTGGTATTTGAGCACAACTCCCAGGAAAGCATCACTAAGTAGTAAGTCTAATTCTAAGGCTGGTGAGTGTTGTTTTTTAGGAAGTTCCAGTAGTTAAACATAAGGCCATAAAAATTAAAGGCATTGCATGTTGAGTTTTAAAAGATTTTCTTTTTCCTTGAGGACCTGGAATTTGGGTTTGACATTTTCTAAGTCTGGGTGTGGGTCATCCATGCGAGAGAATGATGAATCCAAATAGTAATCCTCTCAAATTTGAGAGTAGTGAAAGTAGTCTGTAACAGTGTGTATGGTCCTTTCCAATCTGTCTTCCAGGATCTCTTTTGATGTCTCTTAATGGAACTCCAGTCACTTGGCTGACAGTTGTGTAGCATAGGAGGAGGAGCAGCCTTAAAGATTTCCTTTAGCTAGGGCCAAAGCTTCTTTTGCCTGTGGTCAAAAGTCTTGACAAAAACATCAACATATTTGTCAGCACTTTCAGTACACACATCAGCACTTAAGTTAGGAAGTAGAGGTGTAGGTCTTTCAAACATAACCTCAAAGGGACTTATTCCCAAAGTATAAGGATTGTTTCAGACCCTATATAGGGTGAAGTGTAGGAAAGCTACCCAGTTGCTGCCAGTCTCTATCTTAAATTTAGTAACTCTTTTAGAGACCTAGTCATCATCTCTACCTGTCCTTAACTTTGGTGCCTCTAAGTACAGTCAAATTTTCAATCTGCTCCTATAGCTTTGGCTAACACCTGGTGTTACCTAAGCATTGATGGTAGGTCCATTATCAGAACTCAGGATAGCAGGCATTCCATACCTGTAAAGAATATCTTCTAGTATCTTTTTGACCACAGTTTGTGCCATCTTATATTTATTGGGAAATCCTTGAATAAGTATTTATGAATACTAATATACATCTATATATTTACTAATGCCTAAGTACATACATAGCACCTAAGAGCTACAGATTTCATCCCAGACTAGTATATCCAGAAAAATTTTCAATCACAGTAGATGGAGAAATCAAGATATTCCATGACAAAACCAAATTTAAACAATACCTTTCTCCTAATAACCCAGCCATACAGATGTTAGTTGAAGAAATTCTTCAGCCCAATTAGGCTAACAATGTTCAAGGAAATGTAAGAAACTAATAATTTCTCACCATTAAAACAAATAGAAGAGAAAATCTCTCTCTCCTCTCTTTCTCTCTTTCCCCCCATTGCTCTCAACACCTACGAATATCAATATAACTAGCTGTACATAACAATCATTGGTTATTAATCACTCTCAACATGAATGGATCCAATTCCACATTCATAAAAAACATTTACAGAATTGATGTGTAAGCAGAGCCAATTATTCTACTGTATATAAAAACTACATCTTAGCAACAAAAATAATCATTATCTCAGTACGCAAGACTGGAAAAATGTCTTTCATGCAATGGACCCAAGAAACAAGTGGAAGCAGTCTTTCTAATATCTAATAAAATAGATTTCTAGCTGAAGGTAATCAAAACAGACAGGGATAGACACTTCATGCACATCAAAGGAAACATTCACCAACAGGACATCTTAGTTCTGAACATTTATGCTACAAACACAAACCTCAACCTATATGAGAAGATTGAAATACCTCATCAACAACAGAGAGAACAGAAAACCTGTATATTCATTGAAGTAGAACATCATTCTCTTCAATAGTCACCAGTCAGGGAAGAAATAAAGGAAGAACTTAAGGACTCTGGAATTCAATGAAAATGAGGTCACTGCATCCTCAAATTTCTGTGACATTATAAAAGTAGTCCTCTGAGGAACGTTCATAGTGCTAAGTGCCCTTTTTTGTTTTTTTAAAAAAGAGAGTTATCATATTCATACATTGAAACTATACCTGAAGGCTTTAGAAAAAAGAAGCAAACAAACCCAGGAGAAGTAGACAACAGGAAATAGTCAAACTGGAGACTGAAATGAATCAATTAAAAACAAAGAGAACAGTACAAAAAATTAACAAAAGGAGGATCAGGTTTTATGACACAATCAACAAAATAAAATAGTTCTTAGCCAAACTAAGTAAAAGGCAGAGAGACATTACCCACATTAGGAAAATCAAAAATGAAAAGGAAGACCTACCAATGGAAACTGAGGAAATACAAAGAATCATTAGGTCTTCCTTCAAAAGACAGTATTCCACTAAATTAGAATGTCTACATGAAATTGATGATTTTCTACAAAGATACCAATTAGCAACACAAATTCAATATCAAGTAAATTCTATTGTGCTATACTCAGATCTTTGCCTTATTCAGCCATTATCAGAAAGGCTTTCTCCTGAATCAGATACTAACAAATACTCATGCCCAAACATTATTCAGAGTAACCTTCAGATACACAACCCTAAATGAGATGTATGAATAAAATTTCTTCCATCAGGCCACAGACAAGCCCAGAGAAATGGAGGCTGATGGAGCAAGGAAGACTGAAGGAACATACCATATCGAGAAACAAAGCCCTCTAACACAATTGAGCAGGTCTTTCTTATAGGAGAGATTGAAATAGCAAACACTTGACTTACATGGTCTCTACCAGATCCTCTTTCTATACTCTAATGCTTTTTGTTTAGTACTTTATGGGACTCCTGAATGTGGAAATGAGTGTCTCAAGTTGAAACTCCTTTCTTGTACTACTGGTTTGCCTTGCCTTACTTTCATATGATAGGTTTTTTTATATAATTTTTAATTGGACATTTTATTTACATTTCAGATGTTATCCCCTTACCCAATTTCCCCTCGCCCAGGAACCCCCTATCCCATCCCACCTCCACCTGCTTCCATGAGGATGTGTTCCCACCTACCCCCCAATCCTACCTCCCCACCCTCGAATTCCCCACCATTGAGTGTCCAGCCTTCATGGGACCAAGGATCTCCTCTCCCTCCTATGCCCAACAAGGTCATCCTCCCTTACATATACAGCTGGAGACATGGGTCCCTCCCTATGTGCTTCCAGGCTGGTAGTTTAGACCCTGGGGAGCTCTGGTTGGTTGGTATTGTTGCTCTCCTCATGGGGCCACAAAACCTTTCAGCTCCTTCAGCTCCTGTAAGGCCAGTCAGAAAAGGAGGGACTCTCTCCCTCTTCTTGGAAATTCACAGCCACCCCAGTAACACACAAGACACTGAACTTGATGCAACAGCAAGAGGTATATTTGATTTCAATGCATTGAGGTAGCACTTCTAGCCTGTCCTACGCAGAGTCAAGCAATGAAGTATGATCCCCACTCAGAGAAGAGGTAGAACTTTTAGAGGGAAAAACCTAAATGCAGGGGAGATGAGGTGGGGAATTATGATTAAGTATCTATAGAGAGCACCTGTCCAGTGTTCAGCTTCTGTGACAAGTTCAAGAAAAGGTCAGAGGGAAATATTTCATACAAGCCTGTCTTATCTTAAGAATCAAACCCTATTTAGTTTATCTTGTGGTCAGTTCAGTTCCTGGTATCCAATGTGCATGGGAACGCTGACCTGAACTCCCAGCTCTGAACTTCTATCTTATCTATTTTGTCTTGTGAATAGCTAGTTTCCTAGGACCCAGAGCACAGAACAAGCTGATCTGCACGCTTGACTCCATCTGTGGAAAGTGTAAAAATTTTTAACTCTTTCACTCCTTCTCTCTAGCTCCTCCATTGGAAACCCCTTGATCAGTTCAATTGTTAGCTGTGAGCATCTGCCTCTGAACATGTCAGACTCTGGCAGACCTCTAAGGAGACAGCTATATCAGGCTCCTGTCAGCATATACTTACTGGCATTCATCAGAGTCTGCCTCAGTGACTTCGTATGGGATGGATACCCAGGTAGAGTGGACTCTTGACAGCCATTCCTGAAGTTTCTATTCCACACTTTGTCTCCATATTTGATCCCATGAGTATTTTGTTACTCCTTCTAAAAAGGACCGAAGCACCCACACTTTGGTCTTTCTTCTTCATAAGCTTCATTTGGTCTGTGACTTGAATCTTGGGCATTGCAGGCTTCTGGGCTAATATCCAATTATCAATGAGTGAATACCATGTGCGTTCTGTTGTGATTGAGTTACCTCACTCGGGATGATATTTTATAGTTCAATCTATTTACCTAAGAATTTCTCAAATTCATTATTTTTAATGGCTGAGGAATACTCCATTGAGTAAATGTACCACATTTTTTTTTATCCATTCCTCTGTTGAAGGACATCTGGATTCTTTCCAGCTTCTGGCTATTACAAATAAGTGCAGCTATATTTTTCATATATTTTATTGGATATTATGTTTACATTTCAGATTTTATTCCCTCACCCCATTCCCCTCACCATCCAGGAACCCACATCCCATCCCGCTGTCCTGCCTCCACGAGGGTGTGTCCCCACCTAGCCCCCACTTTCCCCTCCCCACCATCAAATTCCTTTCCTTTTGGTGTTCAGCCTTCATGGGACCAAGGTTCTCCTCTCCCACCCATGCCTGACGAGGCCATCCTCCCCTAAGTATACAGCTGGAGTCATGGATGCCTCCATTTGTGCTCCCAGGCTGGTGGTTTAGACCCTGGGGAGCTCTGGTTGGTTGGCACTGTTGCTCTCCTCTTGGGGCCACAAAACCTTTCAGCTCCTTCAGTCCTCTAACTTCTCCATTGGGAACCCTTGATCAGATCAATGGGTAGCTGTGAGGATCTGCCTCTGGATATGTCAGACTCTGGAAGACCTCCAAGGAGATAGTTACATCAGGCTTCTGTCAGCATGCACTTCCTGACATCCATATCGTCTATCTTTGGTGACTGCACATGGGAAGGATACCAAGGTAGAGTGGTCTTCAGACAGCCCTTCCTTGACTTTATGTCCCACACTTTGTCACCATATTTGGTCCCTTGAGCATTCTGTCACTCTTTCCAAGTAGGACGGAGGCATCCACACTTGGTCTTCCTCTTCATGAGCTTCATGTGATCTGTTAATTGAATCTTGGCTATTTCAAGATTTTGGGCTAATATATGCATATCAGTGAGTAAATACCATGTTTATTGTATTGTGGTTGGGTTACCTCACTCAGGATGATATTTTCTAGTTCCATCCATTTACCTAAGAATTTCTTGAATTAACTATTTTTTATTGGATATGTTATTTACATTTCAGATGCCAATCTCTTTACCCGTTTCCCCTCCATAGAAAACCCCTATCCTGTGCCCCCTCCCCTTTTCCATTTTACTGTTATACATTTTTTTTATTTTAATCAAGGGTTTTATAAGTATGGTAATGCTCAATCAGAAGTGTAACCTAATACCCAACCTAGCTATGTAAACTATCTTTGACTGGTGGAGACACATGAACTTCTGCCTCCATGCCCCCTCTCTCTTTCTCTCTCTTTTTCTCTCTCATTACCTAGCTTCTCATCTATTTCATCTTCTCCTCTTCTTACTCCAACTTTTCCTCTTGGTTCTCCTTCCTGCTGAGCTCCTCCTACATATTACCCTTCCTGTTAAAATCAAGCTTTTCTCTCAGAATACAATTAGAGCATAATTATTCCTATCTGTACCAGTGAGGTACAAGATAGTCTTAATACCCAGTTCATCCTTTTGTTTACTAGCCAGAACCTCTGTCATCTCTCTTGACTAGAACACTTAGTTTTGAACCTGGCTTTATCTTGGCTTTAGAATGAAGGTCAGCTGAAAACCCTCCACTCAGATCTTTTCTCTCAAGGTAAATAGACAGGATTGGGTATGAGTCTCTAGGTCTTCAATGCTGTCAGAAATCCAGAATGACTAAATTAATTGAAGTTATGGGAAGCACTAAACATAGCTTCTAAAACTTAGCCAATTTATAGAGACCGCTGAACAAATGGACAACCCTTATACTACTGAACGTTGGAGCATCAAATCTTCAGCCTTCTGGCCCAAATTCATCTCACAGACCTTAGTGCTGCAGAATTATTAAGGGCTGGTTACTCTGTCTAGGCAGATATAATCAGTTGACTATTCTGCAAGTGTGTCCTTTTCTGGACAGTAATTTGTCTGTAGATGGAGAGAGGCAATTCTTGCCTGGTGGCTGTCTCACCACAACTGGAGTAACACCAAGGATGCTTAATTTCTTCTTAGAATACAAGACAGGAAGCTGTCAAGATCAGACAGGTCTCTAATGAAAATGAACATTAATATAGAAATATTTATGATGTCAATTCTATGGATTTCTGACATTTTGAAATCCAACTATCCATATAAGGTAACCTGGACTGTTGTCTGTTAACTCCTCTCAGCTATTTCTAAATAAAATATAAAAAACACACTAACAATAAACTCAAAGTCATGAATTTGCTATAGTCCCTTAACTCACAGCTTAACCATCCCAAATCAGTTAAAAAAGTTAAAGAAGGAATGGGTCTAAGCCTTGTATTTCTAAATGTTTTATACAGGCACAATGCCCATGAGAGTATCAATATTCATTTCACTTTCATATCAATAAGAAGCTTATACCAATGAAAACCTTAAATTTGAAATCCAAGTGAATTTTGTACCATTTAAGAAATTATAACTTCATCTTGAGAATAATTATACAGATTTCTACCAATAGGTTATGTCTATGGCATAAATCCTAGATAATCCTACCTGTTCCAAAAAATCACTACTTTTCCCCAGAGAGACAGCCCCATATTAACCACCTTAGTCCCCAAGCCTGGGGAATAGGGGCTCTGACTCTTCTTGAACTTCTTCAAGCTGATTATGGGCGTTGAGATATTAGGAAAGGGGTAGGGGGTAGGGTAAATTGATAGGCCTCTGACGCTGTGTCTTCACTACATCCAGATGGAATTCCTGGACACCGGAGGTTTGAATAGGTCTGCTCATTTTGCTTGATGAGTAGATATACCAAGGCTGTATATTCTGCAATCTATAATTCTCTGGACAAGTTTTAGTATCAAGAAAAAATTTTTTTTCGTAGAGGGCTGACATTTTTTTTAAAAGATGTTGGTTCTAACAACTTTTTTCCCCTTTTATGTAGTTGGTCATAATATTTACATTTCAAGTTTTATCCTCTTATTCCATTTCCCCAACCACCCAGGAACCCCTTATCCCATCCCCCCTTTTTATATCCCTTCTATGAGGCTGTGCCCGCACCTACCCCCCCACTCCCACTACCCCCTCCTCACCCTCACATCTCCCCCTTCTGTATTCGTTTTTCATGGGACCAAGAATCTTCTCTCCCACCTATGCCCAACAAGGCCGTCTTCCCCTTACTATACAGCTAGAGTCGTAGGTCCCTCCCTATGTGCTCCCAGGCTGGTGGCTTAGACCCTGGGGGGATCTGGTTGTTTGGTATTGTTGCTTTACTCTTGGGGTCACAAACCCTTTCTGCTCCTTCAGTCTTCTAAGTTCTCCATTGGGAAACCCTTGATCATATCAGTGGTTAGCTGTGAGCATTGTCCTCTGAATGTCTCAGTCTCTGGCAGATCTCTAAGAAGACAGCTATAATACGTTCTTGACAGCATGCATTTCCAGTCATCCACATCAACGTCTAGTTTATGTGACAGTACATGGGATAGATGCTCAGGTAGAATGGTCTCCTGATGGCTCCTCCTTTAGTTTCTGTCCCATGTTTTGTTTCCATAATTGCTCCCTTGAGTATTTTTGTTACTGGTTCTAAGTAGAACTGAAGCATCCCCTCTTGGTCTTTCTTCTTCATGAGCTTCAGGTGGTCTGTGGGTTGAATCTTTGCTATTCTAAGTTTTTGGGCTAACATTCGCTTAACAGTGAGTAAATATCATGTGTGTTCTTTTGTGATTGAGTTAACTCACTCAGGATGGTGATTTCTAGATCCATCCATTTGACTACAAATTTCTTGAATTCATTATTATTAATAGCTGAATAATACTCCATTGTGTAGATGTACCACATTTTTTGCATTTATTCCTCCATTGAGGGCCATCTTGGTTCTTTCCAGCTTCTGGCTATTATACATAAGGTTGCTATGCACATAGTGGAGCATATGTTCTTGTTATATGTTGGAGCGTCTTCTGGGTATATGACCAGGAGTGGTATAGCTGGATCCTCAGGTAATGCTATGTCCAGTTTTCTGAGGAACCACCAGACTGATTTCCAGAGTGGTTGTACCAGCTTGCAATCCCATCAACAGTGGAGGAGTGTTCCTCTTTCTCCGCATCCTCGCCAGCACCTACTGTCACCTGAGTTTTTGATCTTAGCCATTCTGACTGCTGTGAGACGGTATCTCAGGGTTGTTTTGATTTGCATTTCCCTGATGACTAAGAATGTTGAGGATTTCTTAAGGTGTTTCTCAGTCATTCGAGTTTCCTCTGTTGAGAATTCTTTGTTTAGCTCTGTTCCCCATGTTTTAATTGGGTTATATGGTTTTCTGGAGTATAATTTCTTGAGTTCTTTGTAAATCTTGGATATTAGCCCTCTATCAGATGTGGTATTGGTTAAGATCTTTTCCCTATCTGTTGGTTGCCGTTTTGTCTTATTGACAATGTCCTTTGCCTTACAGAAGCTTTGCAATTTTGTGAGGTCCCATTTGTCAATTCTTGATCTTAGAGCATAAGCCATTGGTGTTCTGTTCAGAAACTTTTCCCCTGTGCCTAAGTATTCGAGGGTCTTCCCCACCTTCTCTTCTATTTGTTTCAGTGTATCTGGTTTTAAATAAAGGTCCTTTATCCACTTGGATTTGAGCTTTGTACAAGGAGATATGAATAAATCGATTTGCATCCTTCTACATGTTGACCTCCAGTTGAACCAGCACCATTTGCTCATTTGCTGAAAATGCTGTCCTTTTTCCACTGGATGGTTTTAGCTCCTTCGTCAAAGATCAAGTGACCATAGGTATGTTTGCTCATTTCTGGGTCTTCAACTCTATTCCATTGGTCTTCCTGCCTGTATCTGTATCAATATCATGCAGTTTTTATTACTATTGCCCTGTAGTACAGTTTGAGGTCAGGGATGGTGATTCCCCCCGAAGTTCTTTTGTTGTTGAGAACAGTTCTCGCTATCCTGAGTTTTTTGTTGTTCCAAATCAATTTGCAGATTTCTCTTTCTATCTCTATGAAGAATTGATTTGGAATTTTGATGGGGATTACCTGAATCTATAGATTGCTTTTGGCAAGATGGCCATTTTTACTAGATTAATCCTGCCAATCCAGGAGCATGGGAGATCTTTCCATATTCTGAGGTCTTCTTCTATTTCTTTCTTTAGAGACTTGAAGTTCTTGTCAAACAGATATTTCACTTACTTGGTTAGGTTGACTCCAAGATATTTTATATTGTTTGTGACTATTGTGAAGGGTGTCATTTCCCTAATTTCTTTCTCAGCCTGTTTATCATTTGAGTATAGGAAGGCTACTGATTTGTTTGAGTTGATTTTATATTCAGCCACTTTACTGAAGTTGTTTATCAGGTTTAGAAGTTCTCTGATGGAAGTTTTAGGGTCACTTAAGTATACTATCATATCATCTGCAAATAGAGAAATTTTGACTTCTTCTTTTTTTATTTGTATCCCTTTGACTTTCTTTTGTAGTCTAATTGCTCTAGCTAGGACTTCTAGTACTATATTGAATAGGTAGGGTGAGAGTGGACAGCCTTGTCTAGTGGGATGGCTTCAAGTTTCTCTCCATTTTGTTTGATGTTGGCTACTGGCTTGCTGTATATTGCTTTTACTATGTTTAAGTATGTGCCTTGAATTCCTGCTCTTTCCAGGACTTTTAACATGAAGGGATGTTGAATTTTGTCAATTGCTTTCTCAGCATCTAGTGGATGATCATGTGGGTTTTTTCTTTGAGTTTATTTATGTAGTTGATTACATTGATGGATTTTCGAATATTCAACCAACCCTGCATTCCTGGGATAAAGTCTACTTGATCATGATGGATGATTGCTTTGATGTGTTCTTGGATTCAGTTTCTGAGAATTTTATTGAGTATTTTTGCATCAATATTCATAAGAGAGATATGGTCTGTAGTTCTCTTTCTCTGTTGGTTTTTTGTGAGGCTTTGGTATGAGCATAATTATAGCTTCGTAGAATGAATTGGGTATTGTTTCTTCTGATTCTATTCTGTGGAATAGTTTGAAGAGAATTGGTATTAGGTCTTCCTGGAAGGTCTGGTAGAATTCTGCACTAAAACCATTTGGCCCCGGACTTTTTTGGTGGGGAGATTTTTGATGACTGCTTCTATTTCTTTAGGGGTTATAGGACTGTTTAGGTGGTTTATCTGCTCCTCGTTTAACTTTTGTACCTGGTATCTATCTAGAAAACTGTCTATTTCACCAAGATTTTCCAATTTTGTTGAGTATAGGCCTTTGTAGTAGGATCTAATGACTTTTTTAATTTCCTCTGTTTCTGTTGTTATGTCCCCCTTTTCAGTTCTAATTTTATTAATTTGAGTGCTGTCTCTGCGCCCTTTGGTTAGTCTGGCTAAGGGTTTGTCTATCTTGTTGATTTTCTCAAAGAACCATCTCCTGGTTTTGTTGACATTTTGTATAGTTCTTTTTGTTTCAACTTGGTTGATTTCAGCGCTGAGTTTGATTATTTCCTGCCATCTACGCCTCTTGGGTATATTAGCTTCTTTTTGTTCTAACCCTTTCAGGTGTGCTGTCATGATGTTAATGTACGCTCTTTCCATTTTCTTTTTGTGGGCACTTAGAGCTATGATTTTTCCTCTCTGTACTGCTTTCATTGAGTTCCACAAATTTTGATATGAAGTGTCCTCATTCTCATTTTAATCTAAAAAGTCTTTAATTTCTTTCTTTATTTCTTCCTTGACCAAGTTAGCACTGAGTAGAGCATTGTTCAGTTTCCACGTGTATGTGGGCTTTCCCTTGTTTTTATCCATGTCAAAGATGAGTCTTAGTCCATGGTGATCTGATAGGGTACAAGGGATTATTTCAATCTTTTTGTATCTGTTGAGGCCTGTTTTGTGACCAATTATATGGTCTATTTTGGAGAGGGTGTCATGAGGTGCTGAGAAAAATGTATATTCTTTTCTTTTAGGAAGAAATGTTCTATAGATGCCAGTTAAGTCCAATTGATTCATAACTTCTGTTAATTTCATTGTGTCTTGATTTAGTTTCTGTTTCCATGATCTGTCCATAGCTGAGAGTGGGGTGTTGAAATTTCCCACTATTATTGTGTGGGGCGCTTTAAGTTTTAGTAAAGTTTCTTTTATGTATGTGGGTGCCCTTTCATTTGGAGCATAGATGTTCAGAATTGCAAGTTCCTCTTGGTACATTTTTCCTTTGATGAATATGAAGTGTTCTTCTTTACCATTTTTGATTACTATTGGTTGAAAATTGATTTTATTTGATATTAGAATGGCTACTCCAACTTGTTTCTTGGGACCATTTGCTTGTAAGTTTGTATTCCATCCTTTTACTCTGAGGTAGTGTTTGTCTTTTTCACAGTGATGCGTTTCCTGTATGCAGCAAAATTCTAGGTTGTGTTTATGTATCCAGTCTGATAGTCTATGTCTTTTTATTGGAGAATTGAGTCCATTGATATTAAGAGATATTAAGGAATAATGAATGTTTTTTCCTGTTATTTTTGTTATTGGCATTGGAGTTATGTTTTTGTAGCGGTCTTCTTTTTGGGTTGTTGGAAGATTATTTTCTTGCTTTTTCTAGGTTGTACTTTCCCTCCTTGTGTTGGAGTTTTCCCCCAATTATCCTTTGAAGTACTGGATTTGTGTTCAGATATTGTGCAAATTTGATTTTGTCATGGAATATTTTGGTTTCTCCATCAATATTGATTGAAAGTTTTGCTGGGTATAGTAGTCTGGGCTGGCATTTGTGTTCTCTTAGGGTCTGTAGGATATCAGTCCAGGATCTTCTGGCTTTTATAGTCTCTGGTGTGAAGTCTGGTGTAATTCTTATAGGTCGTCCTTTAAATGTTTCTTTACCTTTTTCCATTACTGCTTTTAGTATTTTTTCTTTGTTTTGTACATTTGATGTTTTGATTATTATGTGACGGGAAGTATTTCTCTTCTGGTCTAAAGTATTTGGAGTTCTGTAGGCTTCTTGTATATTTATGGACATCTCTTTCTGTAGGTTAGGAAAGTTTTCCTCTATAATTTTGTTGAAGATATTTACTGGTCCTTTAAGTTGGGAGTCTTCCCCCTCATCTATACCTATTATCCTTAGATTTTGCCTTCTCATTGTGTCCTGGATTTCCTGTATGTTTTGGGTTAGTGGCTTTTTTTATTTTGCATTTTCTTTGACAGTTGTGTCAATGTTTTCCATGGTATCTTCTGCACATGAGATTCTCTCTTCTATCTCTTGTATTCTGTTGGTGATACTTGTGTCTATGACTCCTGATCTTTTTTTTTTAGGTTTTCTATCTCCAGGATAGTCTCCCTTTGTGATTTCTTTATTTTTTCTACTTCCGTTTTTAGATCTTGGAAGGTTTTGTTTGATTTCTTCCCCTGTTTGGTTATTTTTACTTCCAATTCCTTAAGTGATTTTTGTGTTTCCTCTTTAAGGGCTTCTATCTGTCTGCCTGTGTTCTCCTTAATTTCTTTGAGAGTGTTATTTATGTCCTTCTTAAAGTCCTCTAACATCATCATGAGAAGAGATTTTAATTCTGAATCCTGCTTTTCTGGTGTGATGATGGGGTAAACTGGGTTCTGATGTTTCCTCGTAACTTTGGATTTTGTTGTTTACGTTCTTGCACTTGCCTTTTGCCATTTGGTTAACTCTAGTGCTCCCTGTACTTTCTGTCTCTGATTGAGGCCTCCCTTTCCAGTTATCTTGCTTGTGTCTGGTCTCCTCGGGGTCCCAATGTCTCTGTGATCTTCTCCAGCTGCTCTGAATATGATGGTAGCTCTAGGATGACTCAGAATATGGTGTCTCCTAGGTGGCAGTCCAGCTAGGTGTCCACTGTTCTGGGTGTAATGTCTCTCCTAGGATGTCTCAGGCTAATGTGTCCACTGCTCTGAGTGACGAGGCTCCTCTCTTATGTCTGGGGATATGTTGTCTGTCGCTCTGAGTTCCTTTGATCCTCTGCCACTGGGTTCAGTGGATACTCTAAGGTGGTTCAGGAGTAATTCAGTGTCCCCAGGAGCAGACCGGGCAGGGGTCTGTGTCAGGCCTCAGATCCAGGAGAGGGGCAGAAGAGCTGTGCTATTCTGCAGGGGCGGAGTTTGGGGTTTTGCTAGAATCTGAGCACTCCACGCACTCAGCTCTGGGCCTAGGGCAGTGAGCAGGTCTTCTTACCTACTGCTCTAGGTTCAGTGCACCCTCTAGGGTGGGTCAGGAGGGGTCCGATGTCCCCAGAAGCAGACCAGGCGGGTGTCTGCTTCAGGCCTCAGATCCTGGAGAGAGGAGGAAGGGGTGTGCTATCGAATTAATTATTTTTAATAGCTGAGAAATACACCATTGTGTAAATGTATCACATTTTTTTGTATCTATTCTTCTGTAGAAGGACATCTGGGTTCTTTCCAGCTTCTGGATATTATAAATAAGGCTGCTATGAAAATAGTGGAGCATATGTCATTGTTATTTGTTGGAGCATCTTCTGGGTATATGCCCAGGAGTGGTATAGCTGGGTCCTCAGGTAGTGCTACGTTCAATTTTCTGAGGAACGGCCAGATTAATTTTCAGAGTGGTTGTACCCGCTTGCATTCCCTCCAACAATGAAGGAGTGTTCCTCTTTCTCCATATCCTCACCAGCATCTACCATCACATGAATTTTTTATCTTAGCCATTCTGACTGGTGTGAGGTGGTATCAAATGTTGAGAATTTCTTAAGGTGTTTCTCAACCATTTGAATTTCTCAGTAGAGTTTTCTTTGTTTAGCTCTGTACCCCATTTTTAATAGGGTTATTTGGTTGTCTTGGGTCTAATTTCTTGACTTCTTTGTATATATTAGATATTAGCCCTCTATCGAATATAGAATTGGTAAAAATCTTTTCCCAATCTGTTGGTTGCCATTTTGTTTTATTGACAATGTCCTTTGCCTTACAGAATCTTTGCAATTTTATGAGGTCCCATTTGTCAATTCTTGATCTTAGAGCATAAGCCATTGGTGTGCTGTTCAGGAAGTTTTCCCCTGTGCCTAAGTATTCGAGGGTCTTCCCTACGTTCTCTTCTATTAGTTTCAGTGTATCTGGTTTTACTTGAAGCTCCTTTATCCACTTGGACTTGAGCTTTGTACAAGGGGATAAGATTGGATTGATTTGCATTCTTCCACATGCAGACCTCCAGTTGAGACAGCACCATTTGTTGAAAATGCTGTCCTTATTCATTTGGATGGCTTTACATCCTTTGTCAAAGATCAAGTGACCATAACTGTGAGGGCTCATTTCTGGATCTTCAGTTCTATCCCATTGATCTTTCTGCCTGCCTCTGTATCAATACCATGCAGTTTTTATCACTACTGCTCTGTAGTACAGTTTGAGGTCAGGGATGGTGATTCTTCCAGAAGTTCTTTTACTGTTGAGAATGGTTCTTGCTATCCTGTTTTTTTTTTTTTTTTTTTTTTGTTATTCCAAATGAATTTGAAAATTTCTCCTTCTTACACTATGAAGAATTGATTTGGAATTTTGATGGGTATTGCATTGAACCTGTTGATTGCTTTTGACAATATGGCCATTTTTACTAAGTTAATCCTGCCAATCCTGGAGCATGGCAGATCTTTCCATCTTCTGAGATCTTCTTCTATTTCTTTCTTCAGAGACTTGAAGTTTTTGTCATACAGATCTTTAAGTTGCTTGGTTAGATTCACTCCAATATATTTTATATTATTTGTGACTATTGTGAAGGGTGTCATTTCCCTAATTTTTTTCAACCTGTTTATCTTTTGAGTAAGGAAGGCTACTGATTTATTTGAGTTGACTTTATATCCAGGCACATTGCTGAAGTTGTTTATCAGGTTTAGGAGTTCTCTGGTGGAAGTTTTAAGGTCACTTAAGTATACTGTCATATCATCTGCAAATAGTGAAATTTTGACTTCTTCCTTTCCTATTTGTATCCCTTTGACGTCCTTTTGTTGTCTAGTTGCTCTAGCTAGGTCTTCCAGTACTATGTTGAATACGTAGGGTGAGAGTGGGCAGCCTTGTCTAGTCCCTGATCTTAGTGGGTGGCTTCAAGTTTCTCTTCATTTAGTTTGATGTTGGCTACTGGCTTGCTGTATATTGCTTTTACTATGTTTAGATATGTGCCTTGAATTCCTGATATTTCCAAGATTTTTAACATCAAGAGTTGTTGAATTTTGTCAAATGCTTTCTCAGCATCTAGCGAGATGATTATGTGTTTTTTTTCTTTGAGTTTATTTATTTAGTGGATTACATTGAAAGATTTCCAAATATTGAATCTTCCTGCATTCCTGGATTAAAGCCTACTTGAACATGATGGATGATTGTTTTGCTGTATTCTAGGTTTTGGTTTGCGAGAATTTTATTGAGTATTTTTGCATCAATATTCGTAGGTGAGTTTGGTCTGTAGTTCTCTTTCTTTGTTGGGTCTTTATGAGGTTTAGGTATGAGTGTAATTGTAGCTTCCTAGAATGCATTGGGTAGTGTTCCTTCTGTTTCTATTCTGTGGAATAGTTTGAAGAGAATTGTTATTAGGTCTTCCTTGAAGGTCTGATAGAATTCTGCACTAAAACCATCTGGTCCCAGACTTTTTTTGGTGGGGAGACTTTTAATGACTGTTTCTATTTCTTTAGGGGTTATGGGACTGTTTAGATGGTTTATCTGCTCCTTGTTTAACTTTGATACCTGGTATCTATCTAGAAAACTATCCATTTCATCCAGATTTTCAAATTCTGTTGAGTATATGCCTTTGTAGTAGGAGCAGTTGATTTTTTTTAATTTCCTCAGTTTTTGTTGTTAAGTCTCCATTTTCAGTTCTGATTTTATTAATTTGAGTACTGTCTCTGCGCCCTTTGATTATTCTGGCTAAGGGTTTATCTAGCTTGTTGACTTTCTCAAAGAACTAGCACATGGTTTTGTTGATATTTTGTATAGTTCTTTCTGACTCTACTAGGTTGATTTCAGCTCTGAGTTTGATTATTTCCTGCTGTGTACTCCTCTTGGGTATATTTGCTTCTTTTTGATCTAACTATTTCAGGTGTGCTGTCATGTTGTTAGTGTATGGTCTCTCCGGGTTTTTTTTTTTTTATAAGCACTTAGAGCTATGAGTTTTCCTTTTAGTACTGCTTTCACGGAGTCCCATGAGTTTTGGTATGATGTGTCCTCATTTTCATTAAATGCTAAAATTCTGCAATTTCTTTCTTTACCTCTTCTTCGACCAAGTCATCATTGAGTAGAACGTTGTTGTTTCCACATATATGTGGGCTTTCTGTTGTTTTTGTCATTATTAAAGACCAGCCTTAGTCCATGGTGGTCTGATAGGGTACAAGGGATTATTTCAATCTTTTTGCATCTGTTGAAGCCTGTTTGTGACCAATTATATGGTCTATTTTGGAGATGGTACCATGATGTGCTGAGAAAAATGTATATTCTTTTGTTTTAGGATGAAATGTTCTATAGATATCAGTTAAATCCATTTGATTCATAACTTCTGTTAGTTTCGTGTTTCTCAGTTTAGTTTCTGTTTCCATGATCTGTCGATAGCTGAGAGTGGGGTACTGAAGTCCCCCACTATTATTGTGTGAAGTGAAATGTATGCTTGCAGCTATTTTTTTAACTTCTGTCACATATACATGCATGCGCATGCTCATGCACACACACATGTACAAACCCTACATATTATAATATGTGTTCCATATTATATATGTAAGTACAATCTAATTGCTATCTTAAATGTTACTTGTACATATTAGATTTCAGGGCTAACCAGTTAGTGGTTTATGATGAAATAAGAGGCTCTTCCCTTGGGAAGACTATTTTTTCTAACCTCATCATTCCTTGGTTGTCTCTAATTATTTGTCTCTTGTGCCAACCTAATATTACTCATACCATCCAAATTACTTCATCTGTCAGGATATTGCATGTTCAGGACTTGTTTAGGAAGCCATATTTTTGAGAATCCATGTGTTTGACACTTCTGGAAGATACATCCTCACAACAAACCTCTTGTTTCTCTAGTTTTTCAATTTTTCAACCTTCTTTTTCAGTGTGCCTTTTGGGCCTGTGGGCAATCGTCATGTTTGGATGTATCAGATGTGGTAGAGTAACACATAGACTAGTTCTTGGCATTTTTATCTGATGTAATTCTTGCTAAAGCTCTCCATCGACTGCAACCTACATTTCTTGATGAAACCTAAGTATACCAGTATAATGAGGATAGCCATTTAAAAATAATTAGAAATTGTGCTGGTTTAGGAAGATGGCAGTAGCAGATACTTTTTTATGATCTACAGCCTCAAATGTATGGGTAGTTAGCTATGGATTTAGCAACAAGCATATTTTTCTGCCTAAAGTTGAAACATTTTTAAATTTCTTTATGAAGTCATTATTAGCATGACATGAAGACCAGATAAATTTTTTTTTCATGGACATGTGTAGGTTTATACTTTTCAAATCTACTTTTGATAACGGTAGTTAAATACTGTAGCCTCCCTTCTAGCCCACTACCCACAAGAGATAGTGGAATGGAAAGATTAATAAGACATAGGAAGTTGTAGACCTATCTAGGAATAGTTCTATGAAGTGAATCATTCTGTGTTATCAGGATTTCTGCAGTAGAGAATCCTGTAAGAGGGGTGGATGCATGTCTTAATGCTGAGAAGCAGCAGTTTTGGGTTGAACTTTCTTGAATGGTTTTTAAAAACTGTATTGTTACAAAGCTAGAAAAATTATTTATAAAAAATGAACCTAGCCTTAATTCTGAGTACAATAATAATTATAAGTATGTGAAGATGTGATCCTTTGTGATGTTACTTGTAAAAACTTATATACAGTTTTATCTATCTATCTATCTATCTATCTATCTATCTATATCTTTTGAATTGTTGAAAGGAATAGCACTTTATATTCTTTATTATGCCTCTTTTGTAAGTGTTGAATATATTGTTACTTATTTTTCTATGTTCTATTTATAGCCTTAAGTAGTGTTTCAAACGATCTGAATGTATAAAAACAAGTCAATACTCTACATGGTGTGATGCTGCACTATACATACATCTGTGAGCAAATATTGAATTCTGTGTTTCAATTCTGCTTGTGAATCTTTGGTCTTTTAGTAACCCAATATATCACACATAAATCTGAGAATGAACCTTAGTAAACAGTGTTTATTGTTTACTTGAAAATGAAAAAAAAGAAGAAATCAAAAGTAGCAGCCCAATACTCTCCTAAGCAGCATTCACAAATCAGCAAGGGAAGTTTGATCCAGAAGAAACTGCATGCCTCTACTAAGTGCCTCGGTCTGTAGAAGGCATCAGAAACTGCTGAAAAACCACCAGTACTTCTTTGTAGGCATTTCTCTTTAAGGAGTCTTTATAAAACAGCACACTGCATCATTAGTAAAGATCATCTTCAAAAAAGCCAAACAGTTGCCAGCAATGAGTGGCAAGGCAGACCAATACCAGTGGCATCCTCCAATATCTGTTGGATTAGATTATATCATTTCCAATAATCACATGTTCTCTCAAGTGTTCTCTGTAGCAAAACATCCAATGTCGTTTTTTCCAGGCTGCTTTCAGAAAAACAGCAAGTATCTGTTCCCAGTTGAAAGTCTTCTCATATGTTGACTTCAGCAAAAACACCCTATCATAAGACAGTTTCCAGAAAACAATCACATGATACAACTGAGTCTCCAAAGAAAACAGAAATTTCTACTTTATATATGACCTGTAATGGCTTCAAAAAATCAGTCATTTAACCCATGGTGAACTAGTAAATCCTAAATTCATCCAGTCTGGCAATACTCAAGTCAAAGCTTTCCTCAGGAGTCTGAGTCTGAGTGTTTATTAATATCTGATTAGGGTATAAAGAGACTACCAGCTAGGGATTCCTCATTATGGATATTAACAGCTTGAGACTGATTATCTACAAAAGCATCTATAAACAAATACTATCATCTTACTCTCCACTGTACCTAATATATAGGATGACTTTCAGATTTCAGTAGTGTCAGTATCAGAGAATACCACCAATTCACAATAAAATTATATGTGTGAGTGAACATGTATTTTTTTATTATTATTCCTTCAGCACCATTAGTTTTCGGTCTAGGCCTCAAGCAGTGAAAGCAACCACCAAGGGCATAAGCAGGCTCCATAGCAGGGGTATGAGCCAAAAATAAATTTCACATCAATTCTATCTTTTTGGTATTATGTACAAAGTTACTAAAAAGGAAGTAATATGTATTTAATGCACCAATATTACTAACATGCACTGCATGAAACATAAGGTATGTTAAACATAGTTAAGAAATGTGGAATTATTCTAGATTAAATATTCATCAAGTAACTTCATTAATTTATAAATAGTGCAAAACCAAACTTTAAATAATATATAGGACCAAGAGTTAGAGGATGATGAAACGGATATCTCATTCAGTGTTGAGCACTCTCATCCTCTTATTCTTAGTACCGAGTTTTAATGTATTTGACATTAAGGGCATGACTGTGCAAAGCATGTGATTTTACCAAAGAATACATGGTCACTCATGGCATTGACTCCTGTGAAATTTGAGTAAAATTTGTTCAGCAAGCATTTACCTACCCCATGGCAATCAAGCCAACATTGTCAATGGATACATCTTTCTTGTCTGAACAGTACTGCAGTACATTGGGTAAAGGAATGAGACAAAACATTGCTGATTTTTATCACTACAAAACCTATGCAGTATTTTTTATAACAATGAGATCTAGCCAACAGAAATGCTTCCAGGTCATAAATATGAAACTTGATGGCTCTCTTCCTTCTCTATCATACTGAGGTCTGTAAATGTAACTTTTATTCATCAGATGTTATTGTCATCTCAGGTAGTGATTTCTGAATAAACTCACACTTTCTAGCATTTTCTGAACTCTGGCTGGTTAACTCAACTTTTTGTGACAAACTCCTCTCCAAGATGACTGATCCAATCTGGATTCTGTTGACTTCTCACTGAATTGTGTTGCACTGCCTTATATTATCTTTGGCAATCCATTGTAATCTTCTTGTTCCTTCTAATTCCCTGGCTTCCTCTAACTTCACTTACAAACTTTCTTTGTAAAATTATCCTAATAAAACTTTGTGTCCTCTCTATCCTTCTCTCTACTGCTCTCTTAAGTGCTCCATTGCCTGTACTGTTCTTTTGAGAGTGTTGTGAATCCAGTTTTTTACTCATTCTGTTAAATCTTTTTCTGATTCATCAAGTCTGGCCTTCAGTTAGTTATCACTAACAAAATGACTACTCTCTTCTCCAAAAAACTTGACATTGTTAGAGATTAAAGTTGTGTACTATAGGCAGGTTTGTATTCTGGCCAAATGTATTAAAGATGTGTCATTCCAGTTGGATCACAGAGACCTAGAAGGTCTTTGGGTATCATCCCTTGCTAGAGTAGCCATTTTGCTGCATTAAAATTTCTCTACATAGGTATTGAGTGATAAATTGCATGGGAATTCAGTACTGCTACCTATATCTTTTTATATCTTTATTTATATCTCTATCTCACTATATGTGTGTACACACACACATATCTTGGGTGTATTTGTTTCACTTCTGTTTATTCTAGAGCTTTCACATGTGCTGTTAAGTTGCTAGTGCAAGATCTCTCCAATTTCTTTATATTGACACCCAGTGCTATGAATTATCTTCTTAGCACTGCTTTCATTGTATCTCATAAGTTTGGGTATGCTGTGCCATAATTTTTGTTAAATTATAAAATGTCTTTGATTTCTTTATCTCCCCCCTGACCAAGTTACCCTTGAGTAGAGAGTTGTTTATTTTCCATGAGTATGTGGGCTTTTTGTTGTTTTGTTGTTATTGAAGACCAGCCTTAGTCTGTATTTATTGATCTAATAAAATGCATGAGATTATATCACTCTTATTCTATCTGTTGAGGTTTTTTAACTGATATCCAATTATATGCTGATATTAGAGTATGCACCACATGGTGCTGAGAAAAAGGTATATTCTATTGTTTTAGGGTGAAATGCTCTGTAGATATCTGTTAAATCCATTTAGTTCATAACTTCTGTGAATTTCACCTTATCTGTGTTTAGTTACTCTTTCAATAACCTGTCCTTTGGTGAGAGTGAAGTGTTGAAGACTCTCAACTGTCCAAGTCTCACTATTATTGTGTGAGGTTCAATGTATGTTTTGAGCTTTAGTAATTTTTTTAATTACAAATGTGGCCTGTCTTAAAACTTGAATTGGGAAATAGACGTTCAGAATTGAAAGCTCATCTTGGTGGTGTTTTCCTTTGATGAGTATGCAGTGTCCTTTCCCATCTGGTTTAAAAATTTTTTGTTGAAAATCTCTTTTACTGGATATAAGAATGTCATCTCCAGCTTGTTTCTTGAGACCATTTGCTTCAAAAAATTTTACAGACATTTACTCTGAGGTAGTGTCTGTCTTTGTCACCACGGTGTGTTTCCTGTATACAGCAAACTGCTGGGTCATATTTACATACTCACTCTGTTTGAGTATATCTTTTTATTTAGGGAATTAAGTCCATTAATGTTAAGTGATATTAAAACCAATAATTTTTGGTTCTTGTTATTTTTGTTGTTAGAGGTAGAATTATGTTTGTGTGGTTCTCTTCTTTTGGGTTTATTGTGAATTGATTAATATCCTGTTTTTTTGAGGGGGAGGTGGGTATAGTTTCCCTCCATGTGTTGGAGTTTTCTTTATAGCATCCTCTGTAGGTCTGGATTAGTGGAAAGATACTAATTAAATTCTGTTTTGTCATGGTACAACTTGGTTTCTCTACCTATGGTTATGAGAGTTTTTCTGGGTATAGTAGATTGGACCAGTATTTGTGTTTTCTTAAGGTTTGTATGGCATCTGTTCAAGATCTTCTAGCTTTAGAGTCTCTTTTGAGAATTCTCGTGGAATTCTGAAAGGACTGCCTTAATATGTTACTGGCCTTTTTTTTATCATTTTTAATATTCTTCTATTTTCAGTGTATTTAGTGTTTTTATTATTTTGTCACCCGTGGAATTTCTTTTCTGGTCCAATCTATTTGGTATTCTGTAGGCTACTTGTACATTTGTGTCCATCTCTTTCTTTATGTTAATAAACTTTTCTTCTATAATTTTGTTGAATATATTTTCTGGCCCTTTGAATTAGGAATCTTCATTCTCTTCTATTTCTATTATTCTTAAGCTTTTGTCTCTTCATTGTGTCCTGAAATCCTTGAATGTTTTGAGTTAAGAGCTTTAAATACTTTGTATTTTCTTTGAACATTGTGTCAATATCTTTTATGGTATCTTTGATGCCTGAGATTCTCTTTTCCATCTCATTTATTTTGTTGGTGATGCTACCATCTGTAGTTTTTGTTCTCTTTCCTAGGTGTTCCATCTCGATGATAGCCTCCCTTTGAGATTTTTTAATTCTTCTCATTTATATGTCATGAATGTTTTTTCCAATTTCTTCACCTCTTTGATTGTGTTTTCCTGTATTTCTTTAAAGAGATTTGTGTGTTTTTTAAAGGTTTTTTTTCTATTTACCTGTGTTCTGCTGTATTTCTTTAAAGGAGCTATTTATATCCTCATTAAGGACCTCTATCATCTTCATGAGATGGGATTTTAAGTCAGAATCTTGCTTTTCAGGCATGTCAAGCTGTCTCTTGGTGTGCTGGTGGGCCTCCAGTGTCAGATATGCTATGGGAAGTTTTGGATACCAGAAGGTAGATATGTATTCAGCAAAGTGGATAGCTCCCACATGCACTGGATGACATGGGGGAACAAGTTAGGTCAGATATTGAGGTGGGGGTTGTCACACCTGTAAGCCTAGTTGTAAATGACTACTGAGAGTCAAGCTGTCTCTTGATGTGGGAGGTGGTCTGGAGCACTGGATATGCTTTGCACAGAGTTGCAGGCCAGAAGAAAATGTGTCTTCAGCAAGGCAGATCAGCCCTGTGTCTCCTGAGCCCCATGGTGGCCCCAGATAGGCCAGGAACCAAGATGGTGTGTGTGTCTTACCTCTAAGCCTGATTATGACATGCCTCCTGGGAGTCATGCTGTCTCTGTGTATCCCAATGATCTTCTGTAAAGAGATTATTTTTCTGAGTGTTAGAATTACTGCATAGAATGTTTGCTGAGTGGAAGGAAATATAATTTTCTCTAGGAAAGATGCTTCACTTTGTTATCCTGTATCAAATGGTGAATCCTTACATTATGTATATACAGAAGACATTATGCAGCCTGAGCAGAGCTGTCTAGAATTCACTTTGCAAGGAGCTTTAAAGGAAAGAAGCAAGTGAAAAGATTGCTACACCTGTATATATTGTAGCAGAGTTCCTAAGAGTATGAAAGTAACATGGAGGTCATGGAGTGTGATACACTGGTAGAAATGGATGTTGCAGAATCCATGGTATTTCAAGAACAACTAATAAAAATTGATTAAGTCTTTGAGAAGATGCTTCTAAAAACTGACCTCAGGAAACTGGAAACTAAGATGACCTCCAATGTGTTGAGTACATCTGAGAATGATGAATCTATACCCTTATTGCAGCTTCTTAACCAGCAGGTCTCAAGAACAAAGGTCTTGCCCAATAATTCATAGGGCTACCTGCACTGACAACAGGGAGATATAGAGAGACATGTTGATCTCAAAGAAACAGGTCTATATGAAATAGGGCTGCTCAAAAGGTCTACTAATAGGCACCCAGCATGGACCTACTGCAGCTGCTGCCTGAATTTCTTGCCTGCTAAACAACAAAGAGCATGGTTCAGTGGTGCTGTAAAGACTGGGAAGAGAGTGTGATAGGGGATCCTGATGTGAAACGCCCCAAAGAATCACTAAAAGTATCAGGTTAAAATGAGGAAGAGAACTGACAAAGACCACATGCTGGTTGACAATTGAAGAAATGAAGTAAAGCACAGAAGCAGTTCAAAAGAATACATCTTATTTGTACTAATTTTAGAACACATTTGAGTATTTTCCAAAAGGACTTTCCATGAAGGAGGGTAAAAGCCAGAATAGCAGTAGGAGGATGTCAATTTCTGGTGAAACCAATGATGGCTACAACTGATACAAGAAAAAGGAACCTTTGCCCTGTCACAAGAGCATAGATATACTTTGAGTAGTATTATAAATCCCTCATGTTTTAGTTTAGATAAGATATTCATTAATAACTTATATTATTAAGATTTGTAGGGATTATTGAAATTTTCTTGACATGATAACTAGAAAATATGTCCCCTGTATTTTCCTTCACATACCGTGCTGTTTAAGCTTTAAGCATGTTCCACTCCTCTATCACCCAATACACACTCCTGGCCCCTAGAGACTTTATCCTTTTGGGAAGCATGTTTCATCAACTGATGTGCACTGTGGTGATGTTGTCCTCTGTTCCTTCAACCTATTGTTCTCATGTTATCCCTCCTCACTGTCTGTTTCTTCCTCCAAAGTGATCACTTTATTGATGTGGCTCAAATAGAAAATATCTTTAGAAAAGTTGTGTTTAGCTGTTCATACTTAATTATGGCAGAATTTTTCAAAAGTTGTTACCATTATAGAACATTAAACATAACTGAAGGTGGTCAGTGAATATCAGACTCTTGCAGCTTCAGTGTGGTGGTTTTTTGTTTCATTTTCTGTATTGTGTTTCCTTATGTTTTGATGTCATTCGGTTTTGTAATGACTGAAAGGGAGGGGATCTTCATGCATGGGTGGCAACTGGGTGGAGTAGAAACAGGGAAAGCTGTAGTCAACATATATTTATGAGAATAGAATTATTTTCAATAAAATATTGAGAAAAGATTTTCTGGCATCTAACATGATAATCATGTTATTTCTCTCATTAAGTCCACTAGTGTGATAAATCATATTTACTAATGCCTATATATGGAACAGTGTTTACATATTTGGAGAACTTATGGTATTTTATTTCAAATTAAAATCACTTCTTTTTAATGAGCACGCATATAATAGCATAAAAATACTACACTAAAACAACCAGTAAAAAGAATACTTGCTCAGACTAGAGTTTTGCATATATCTGTGAAGCAAAAAAGTTAGAATAGCCCAGATGAAGCCACTGAGGTTTGTTTAGTGTTCTACACTCTTGGTAGCAATTAGATATTTATATCTCTCTCCACCAGAAACAAAATTTAATTGATGACATTAAATACAGAAATTTAAATTATTGTATATCATTTTTATTTATTCTGAATACTCTTCCTAATATTACCACTCTATGTTTATTTTATAAATGTTATAACTGAAGTTACATTTATACTCTGTTGCATATCTACATGGAGGTATTATAAAATAGGATCTGCATTAAGGAGAACATGATCATCTTCTTCCTGAGTTTGGGTAACACAGTTTAATTTTATCCATTTTAAATCAATCAACAGATCAATTAATCATGTTCCTATATATTTTGTAATTCCATCTTTCACACTGGTAGAACTACAGTCCACTTTATATATGAAATATTTAATATTTGATTTATCAATTTATGGATATTTAGAAGGTCTCTGTCTCATTGCTGCAATATACAGGTCAGCAATGATCACTGACAGAAAAATATTTCTGTGGTATGATATGGGGTTTTCTGTGTATAGGCCCAGGAGTGGAAAAACTGTGTCAATTAGTACTTCTATTTATCACATTCTGGGAGAACACAAAACTGGTTTCCATAATGGCTATATTAATTTATTCAAAGCACTTTTGAGGAAACTATCAATCCTTTGATGTCAAACCAGACAAAGACAGAACAAAAACAGAGGAAATTTATTATCAAACATCAATAATGATGGGAAATTTCTCAATAGTATATTATCAAACAAAGCACAAGATCATATTATAAACCATCATTCATTTTTAATTGATTTCTGTCAAAGACAAAAGATGTAATACTATTTTTGTAGGCCTGGTGCAGCCTACAACAACACTGAAGGGAACAGGTCCTCATATAGAACCACGACCAAACATAATTTCACTTTTCTTTGTTGTTAGAACATTTAATGCACAGGCTGTCTGTGAAATTCCTATCAGCCAAGATCTACTGACAAAATGTAAGCCACAAGAACTTCATTTTGATTAAGGTTATGTTTCCCTAGTTAATTTCCACATCAAATGAGTAAAGGGAAAACTCTCAAGAGTGGCCTTGCCCTCATAATATAATCAGTTCCTGTAGGCTGCTGATTCAACCAACCAACATACTCCAGTACTTACTTTTGCTAATGATCACAATATTTTATTTTATGCTACAATTGTCCTGTTACCTAAATTTAGTCCTTACTGATTACCTAATTTTGTCTTTATTTTCTTTCTGACTCTAATAGTACACCTATACTCATAGCTTTTGTCATGTGTACATTGGTTCTGTATCGTTAAAATCTACATATGAGCATGAACATTCAAGTTTTTTATTTTTCTTATATTTGGGTAACATTTTGAAACATGATACATTATTATTTTTTGCTTGTTTTTTTCTAGACAGGGTTTCTTTGTATAGCCCTGGCTGTCCTGGAACTCACTCTGTAGACCAGGGTGGCCTTGAACTCAGAAATCCGACTGCTTCTGCCTCCCAAGTACTAGGATTACGGGTGTGAGCCACCACTGCCCAGCAGGATCATTCTTCAAATACACCATTTTTCTGCAAACTTTATGATTTTATTTTCATTAAATGTGAATATCATTCCATTTTGTGTAGGAACCAATTATAATTATTAGCTCATTTTTATGGATATTTAGATGGGTTCTGTGTCCTTCCAAGAGTGAATCGAGAAGCCTTAAGCAGAGTAAGTATCTCTGTTGCAAGATATAAAGGTTTTGCATATGCTAAGGAATGGAACACATGTTTCATACAGTAGTTCTATTTTTATTTTGTGAGTAACCCAGCCATTGGTTTCCATAAGAATGCATTAATTTGCAACCTCAGCAGCAGTAAATAATAATTTGTATTTTCTCCATCCTCTCCAACATTTCTCATCAACTATTTTGATAATAGCACAAAATTATAAAGTTATAATTTTACACTTGCTATGTAATGCTATGTCCTTTGTATCCCTAAACTTTTAATGAATTTTATTATGAAAATGTGTTTAATTTTGTCAAATGCCTTTACCCCTCCTCTTCCTCTAGGGAGATGCTTATGTGTTTTATTTTCTTGCAGTTTGTTTATATGGTAGATTATATTTATTGATATTCATATACTGAGCCATCTCTGAATGTCTGAGATCATGCCTTACTGACCATGGTGATTATATTTTTTATTTTTTCTTGGATTTGGGTTGCATGTATTTCATTGAAAAATTTTGATGATATGTTTATAAGGGAATCTTGTTTGCAATTATTTTTCTTTGCTGGGTCCTTACGTCACTAGAATATGAGAGCATATATTGAACTACCTCTGTATGTCTTGAATAAGGTCAACACTATCATGGTGAATAATAAATTATTTTTAATAAAAATAACTTTAATGTAGTGTGCTTAGAAGAAAAATCATCACCCAGCTATGTTAAAATAACCATTGAAACAAACACATGGTCAACCCAAAATTTTATACACATCAATGACCTTCTATGTGGCTAGAGTCACCATTCTAAAGCATTATTTATGAATGTACATTTTGACTTTAAATAACATTATATTTCCTCATCCACCACAAAAAAAGAAAGAAAAAAAAACCTGACACCTCTAAAGTAGAAAACAATTATCTTTCTATCCTATATCATGTCACAATTGTTCTGCCACCTGAATTTTGTCCTTTCTTATCACCCAAACTTTTCTTGCACCTTCAATCCCAGCTGTTTACATAGATAAATATAAACATAATAGGCCAGAATCTGCATATGAACAAGAATATTCTGGGTTTATTGTTGCTTCTTCTCTTTCTGCATTTGGTTGTACTTACTTAATGCTTTAGATCCTGTGTATACCATATTCCTTTAGGTATTGTCAATTTATTTTTAATTAAAGGTAAATTATAGCCCATTTTATAATGATCCTACCTTTAATTATTTATTCATCTGATTATAAATTTCTATGTGACTTTCATTTACCTGTTATAGAGAATAGAGCAGCAGTAATCATAGAACTGTAAATATCTCTATGTTAGGATATTCATTTTCCTGAATAAATACTCAGTATTGGAAAGTATGAGTCATATTTTAATTGTATTTTTAATTTTATAAGAAATCTGAGCAGTGATTTTTTTCATAAGGGACTTAATTTCTGCTCATGCTAAAAAAGAATAAGAGTTCCTCTTTCTGCATATCCTCCACATATCTTGTCAAATATCTTGATAAAAGCATTCTGATTATGGTGAAATAGTATCATTAAATAAATTTAACTTTCATTTTCATGATGAAAAGGGTGCTGAACACTTTTCAAATGTTATTGACAGTTTATATTTTTTCTTAGAAAAACTATTCAATACATAACCCCAATTGGCAGTTTTGTTTCCTTGGAGTTTAGTAGCAGTGCTTTGAAAATTATGGATGCTAACTCCTTATCTGAAGCATAGCTGATGAATAATTTTTTCATATTCTGAGGGCTGTCTGTGTGCTCTGTTTATAGTTTGCAGGACTGTGCAGAATCTTTCAATTTCTTGTACAGTTTTCTGTTCATATATCGGGCTGGTTTTGTTTCAATGTTATTTTAGCTCTGTTCAGAAAATTTTTGTCTACCTTAATGACTTAAAGACTATCCTCTATATTTTCATCAAGTTGTTTGATTTTATATATATATATATAAAATCAATATATATACAAATATATAAAATATATATATATATATATATATATATATATATATATATATATAAAATCTATGAAAACACTTAGACAAAAAGAAAAACACCTAAGTAATGAATACCTCAAGACATGAAGAAATCAAACAAAATTCTAGATGATGAAAATGAATAAATTCCTGGATTGTCAGAATCTGGTGAAAGGGATATACTGTCAATACATGACCATTCCCTGGGAACACTAAAGCCAGTCCACCTAGAGAAGTAGGTGGGCTAATTGTAATTTTACCTCTCCTTAAACTCCCTCAAATCCAGTCCCCTGGTTTCATCTGTAAGGCTGCAGCAGTCTACCAGCTGAGGCCTCACTTTTCTCCATATCCCAATCTAACTGCCTCACACACACAGATCTCATAAATGTCCTTTCCTACTCATTGTATTTTCCTGGTCCCCAACTCCAGCAGGTACTCCTTGGAACCTCAGAGGTGACTCTGGCTACAGAGAGAGGTAGAATAGCTGCAGACATTTAACTATACCTCCTCTCCTCCAAATCCAATCTTCAGTTTCATCCCAACATTTGCAGTGGTCAACTTGCTGAGGCTTTCCTTCTTTCTCCTGCTACCATCTCAAATGGATGACACAGATCTTTAACTCCTAACTTCCCTCTCTCACCTTATGTATCTATTTAAGCCCCCAAAATCTTCAGGCACTCCATGGGAAATCACAGGATACTCCATACAGGGAAACAGGTAGGCTAACTGCAGATCTTCACCTCTACATCAGTTCTTTAAAAAAAAAAAAGTCACACATTAATATCTAGAGTTCTATAATAGACCATTTGCAACACCCCCTTATCCCATCAGCTCCCAGTAGATCACATAGATTTTCATCTACAGAATTCCTTCTCCACACTAATTGCTTTATGTCAACCTAAACTCCAGGGCAAGATCTAACCGACTTTCAGAGAAAAGTTAAACCAAATGCTCCTCAAATTGCCCCACAAAATAAAAACAGAAGTAATTGTGCCCACTTTCCTTTTACAAGGCCATACTTGCCCTGATACACAAACCACATAAAGACCATGCAGAGAAAGAATTACAGACAAATTTCCCTTATGAATTGCAACCGGCTCCACTCTACCTGGCTTGAGACAAAAGACTTAACAAAAAATGTTGCGACTTGCTCCGGTCTTTGGGTCAGGGTCTAGAGGGAGAGAGAAATGGGGATAAGGGGAAGAGGTGCTAGGAATGGAGACAAGACAGAGGTTCTGATCCAGTCTCAAGTCTAGGCTCTTATTGAAGGGAAATCTGGGGTATTTATACACTTTTGCCAAGCGCCTTGTAGGGGCGTGGATATGACATAAGCCTTGGAGGCGTGGCTAGCACGTGCACCTTACAGGTATGGATAGCTGCTTTCTAGCCGCTTTCTGTTAAAAGTCGGCTCCCAACACTTATGAACATAAATGCAAAAATAAAATCTCAATATAATACTTGCAACAGAATCCATGAACACATGAAAAAAATAATCCACAGTGGTCAAGTAAGCTTCACCCATAAGCGCAAGGGTTGTCTAGCATACACAAGTCAATAAATGCAGTCCACCATAAAAACAAACTGAAGACAAATATCACTTTACATGGTTTAGATGCACAAAAGGTTTTTCACAATATACAACACCCTCTTGTGATAAAATTCCAGAGATATGAGAAATACAGAGGATGTACTTCAGCATAATAAAACAGCTTACAGCAAGCCCATAGCCATCCAGTTCAAAGCAGAGAAACTCAAAGAAATTCCACTAAAATCAGGAGTAAACCAAAGTGTACCCATTCACTAGTGTACTTGAAGTCTTAGCTTGAGCAAAAAGACAATTGAGAGGGATCAATCAAGATGATAAAAATTAGAAAGGAAGAAATTAAAGTATCTTTTTTTTTTTTTTAAGTTTTTTTGAGACAGGGTTTCTCTGTGTGGCCCAGGGTGTCCTGGAACTCACTCTGTAGACCAGGCTGTCCTCAAACTCAGAAATCCACCTGCCTCTGCCTCCCAAGTGCTGGGATTAAAGGCGTGCACCACCACCGCCCGGTGAAATTAAAGTATCTTTATTTGTAGATAATCTGATAGTATACATAAGTGACCTTAAAAAAATTCTGCTGGGGAACTCCTATACCCAATAAACACTTTAAAGAAAGTATCAAGATACATAAAAATCACAAAAAAATGCTTAGTCCTCTTTGTAATTTAAGAGCCATCAACATTCCAGTATCGTATGCTCCTCCCAATGTGCCTTTAGTAAACTAGAATCAGCAGTCATTTCATCACCAAATGCAACACATTTCCTCTGGAATGAGAGGTTGTTTACTTTTGCTATGCACACGATATACCCTTTATGAGGACTTTGCTGTCTCTGCCTGTGCTCTTTTTCATCCTTGCTCAGAGGCAGACTTTTGTATCTCCGTCCCCCTACCACAGTCAATCTCTTGTGTGAGAGTTGTTGTATGGTGTGGTCTTATGACATCATTTTATGATCAGCTTGACTCAAACATTTTCTTACCGTCCTATATATAAGAAATAGATACCATGAGAGACAAACCAGAAAAACACACCTTCACAATAGCCAAAATAATATAAAATATTTGGGGTATGTTTAACCAAGCAAGTGAAAGATTGTATAATAACAATTTTAATAATAATAACAAGGTGAGCTTGCCTGCATACCTTCTCTCTCTCTTCTCTAAGAACACCCAATCCTTCAGGTTAGATTCTAATTTCTTCAAAGCACTGAAGAAAGAAGTTGAAAAAATACCAAAAGATAAAGAGATCTCCCATGCTCATGACACAGAAGTATCATACATAGTATAATATGTATAATATAGATACATGGCAAAAATAGCTATTCTAACAAAGCTAATCCACAGATTCAAGGCAATCCTGATAAAAAATTCCAATCTAATTCATCAAAGACACAGAAAGACAAATTTTAAGCTTCATATGAATACAAAAAAAAAAACAGAATAGCTAAAACAATCCTGAATAGTAGAGGAACTGCTGGAGGTATCATCATCCCCACGTTCAAGTGTTTCTACATAGCTAGAGTAATACAAACAAGATGGAACTGGCACAACACAGACATAGTGATCAATGGCTTCAGGTTGAAAACCCAGGCATAACTCTTCACACCTATGGACAACTGAGGTCTGGTTTGGTTGGATTGGGTTGGGTTGGGTTGGGTTGGGTTGGGTTGGGTTGGGTTGGGTTGGGTTGGGTTGAGTTGGGTTGGGTTGGGTTGGGTTTTATAAAGAAGCCTGAAATACATACTGGACAACAGACTGCATCTTCAACAAATGGTCAAAGTGGATGGCTGGGTGTAGAAGAAATCAAATAGATACAGAATTATCACCCTGTATAAACCAAACTTTACATGGATTAAATAGCTCAATATAAACCAAATATTTAATATAAACTTAATATAAACCAAATATTAATATAAACCAATATAAACTTCTATATACATAGAAGTTCGTAGAAGAAAATGTAGAGAATATTCATAAACTTGTAGGCAAAGGGAAAGACTTTCTGAAGAGAGTGCTGTTACCCCAAGCAGTGAGACCAACAACTATTAAAATGGACCTCATAGAACTAAGAACTTCTGCATAACAGAAGCTTTTGTCATTAAAACAAAGTGGCAGCCAACAAAATATTTTTTTTCCAATTCCATATTCTTTAGAGGACTAACATACAAAGTATATAAAGAACTCAAGAAACTAGATATCAAAAAATGAATTTTTAAAAGGTGAGCTTGGCTGGGCGGTGGTGGCACAAGCCTTTAATACCAGCACTTGGGAGGCAGAGGCAGGCGGATTTCTGAGTTCGAGGCCAGCCTGGTCTACCGAGTGAGTTCCAGGACAGCCAGGGCTACACAGAAAAACCCTGTCTCGAAAAAAAAAAAACAAAAAACAAAAAACAAAAAAAAAGTGAGCTTGCCTGCATACCTTCTCTCTCTCTTCTCTAAGAACACCCAATCCTTCAGGTTAGATTCTAATTTTGCAACAGAACACAGCTACAACCTTCCTTGCTGCCAGCTGTACCTGGTCTTTGCTACTTTGTAAGTGATTCCTTTCCCCACTCTGACCCTCACCCAGGATAGGAGAGAAAACAAGATAGAGAGGAGAGAGTAACTAGGAAAGTCCCCGAGTCTAATTTCTTTCTTTTTCTTTCTTCTTTAAACACACCTCCTAATAAAATACACACAAGTATAAAATAACTTGCTATTTTACAACAGGAGCCAATTATCTTAACTCCCTGCCAGAAGCCCAGGTCCTTCAAATGTCTCTTTCAACTGTTCTTTCCTCAGTTTCCCAATGGTCTGCCTAAACATTCACTTCTCTAAGCTTTTCCAGAGCTGGCAGCTCCAAACTATAACAGCTGTTCTAGCCTGTCAGTTCAGCTCAACTGCTCCGGTGTCAACTGTATTCCTACCTATATGTTCTTCCGCAATTGCCTTCTCTTCTCATTCTGCTAACCCCCAGGTTTTCTCTGCCTCAGTTGGCTTTGTTTTTCTAACATATCCTGCTCCCAGAAATCCAGGCTGAAACCAACACCGAAATTCATAGGCTCAAGCAATTCTAACAGCTAAGGAGAAGTTGACTAGAAATGGGTGGTCCTAAAATTGACAGGCATACAAGATAGATCACACTAAACTCACTTCTACAAACCCCCTCTGGATCTCACAGACCATCCTCTTCTGACCTGCCTTCTTCAACTTGTGGCTGATTTTCAGCACCCAGGTGAAGGACATAACCTTCCTCAACCTTAAGCCAGACCTTCCAGAAGATCAGGTAGCATACCAGGCCAGGTAGCCTGCCATCAGACATTAACATGTTCTCTCTGTCCTCCCAGAACAGTGGTTCTCATCTATCATAATGCTATAACATATTAATACGGTTGCTCGTGTTGCAGTGTTCCCCCATTATAAAATTATTTTATAACTGTAATTTTGCCACTTTAATAAATCATAACATAAATATCTGATATGCCGAATATCTGATCTGAGACCCCACAAAGAGTATTAACAAAAGATTAGAAACTGCTAACCTAGACCTACAGATAACCCATATGCAAATGACTCAGCCCAGCATAAGAACACAATCCATCACAGCAAGGACAACATGTCTCTACTAACGTCAAGCTATCCTACCACTGCAGATGCTGAATATTCTAACACAGCCATGTTATGGGATATTTGATCATACTGTGACCCCCAAGATTGTATTACTTACTGGTCTAATAGTGTTGTGGCTCAGCTGTCCAACGTGCCATTAATCCAAGAGCTTTCTCTTTTTTATAAACAGGATTAAATAAAGTCAACCTTAAGCCAAGATATAAAGCAATCAAACAGTTGACAGGTGTGAACATGGGAAGAAAATGGAGAATAAAATGAATTTAGGAAGATTGATAGAGACCCAATGAAAGTGGAAGGGAGAGACATTCAGTTTGAGGAGTTTTTGAGATGGTGTAGAGAACTGCCTATTTGGACACTGGTTTTGGAGGAAGCTCAGATGAGTCCTTTCTCTGCCTCTCTGAGCTGGAAGGCTTTTACCTTGCCTTAAAACAAACCATATATGAAGCACAAGGAAAAGATTCTTAAGCAAAATGTATGAAGATGATGGAAGTCCTTAAGGAGGAATTTACAAAACTCTTAATGAAATTCAGTAAAACAACAAATACTTGGAGGAAATGAATAAATTCTTCAAAGAAGGCAAGAAGAAAACTGAACCATCCAACAAAGAAACAGTTGCAGAAAATGAATAAAACTGTTCCAGACTTGAAAAGAGAAGTAAAAGAAATAAAGAAAACACAAACTGAGGGAATTCTAGAAAAGAAAAATTTAGGAGACTGAACAGGAATCACAGAAGCAAGCTTCACTAACAGAATAAAAAAGAAGACAAAATGTTAGAAATTGAAGGAAAACTAGAAGAAATGAATATATGAACCAAAGAAAATGTTCACTCTAAAAACATCCTGACAAAATAGACCCAGGAAGTCTTGGAGACGATAAAAAGACCAAACCTAAGAATAATGGGAATAGGAGGGAAAAGAAGGAGAATCTTATCTCAAAGGCCCAAAAAATAATTTTTTCTATTTTTCTCTTTTATTGAATATAATATTTACATTTCAGATTTTACCCCTTACCCCAATAATCAGTGAGTGAATATCATGTGTGTTCTTTTGTGATTGGGTTACCTCAGTCGAGATGATATTTTCTAGTTCCATCCATTTACTTAAGAATTTCTTGAATTCATTGTTTTTAACAGCTGATTAATAATCCATTGTGTAAATTTACCACATTTTTTATATCCATTCCTCTGTTGAAAGACATCTGAGTTCTTTCCAGCTTCTAGCTATTATAAATAAGGCTGCTATGAACATAGTGGAGCATATGTCCCTGTTTTATGTTGGAGCATCTTCTTGGTATATGCCCAGGAAGTGGTATAGCTGGGTTCTCAGGTAATGCTATGTCCAATTGTCTGATGAACCACCAGAATGATTTTCACGGTGGTTGTACCAGCTTGCAATCCCACCAACAATGGAGGAATGTTGCTCTTTCTCCACATCCTTGCCAGCATCTACTATCACCTGAGTTTTTGATCTTAGCCATTCTGACTGGTGTAAGGTGGTATCTCAGGGTTGTTCTAATTTGCATTTCCCTGATGACTAAGGATGTTGAGCATTTCTTAAGGTGTTTCTCAGCCATTTGAGTTTCCTCAGTTGAGAATTCCTTGTTTAGCTCTGTAACCCATTTTCTAATAGGGTTATTTGGTTGTCTGGAGTCTAATTTCTTGAGTTCTTTGTATATATTGGATATTAGCCCTCTATCAGTTGTAGGATTGGTAATGATCGTTTCCCAATATCTTAGTTGACATTTTGTACTATTGACAGTTTTTTTGCCTTAGAGAAGCTTTGCAATTTTATTAAGTCCCATCTGTTAATTCTTGATCTTAAAACATAAGCCATTGATGTTCTGTTCAGGAACTTTTCCCCTGTGCCTAGGTATTCGAGGGTTTTCCCCACCTTCTCTTCTATTAGTTTCAGTGTATCTGGATTTATGTGAAGGTCTTTTATCCACTTGGACTTGAGCTTTGTACAAGGGGATAAGAATGGATTGATTTGCATTCTTTCTACATGCTGAACTCCAGTTGAACCAGCACCATTTGTTGAAAATGCTGTTCCTTTCCACTGGATGGTTTTACATTCTTTATCAAAGATCAAGTGACCATAGGTGTGTGGGTTCATTTCTGGATCTTCAATTCTATTCCATTGATCTTCCTGCCCTTCTCTGTACCAATACCATGCAGTTTTATATCCCCATTGCTCTTTAGTACAGTTTGAGGTCAAGAATGGTGATTTCCCCAGAAGTTCTTTTATCATTGAGAATAGTTCTCACTATCCTGGGTTTTTTGTTAATCCAAATGAATTTGAGAATTTTTCTTTCTAACTCTGTGAAAATTGAGTTGAGATTTTAATGGGGATTGCATTGAATCTGTAGATTGTTTTTGGCAAGATGGGCATTTTTACTAAATTAATCCTGCCAATCCACAAGCATGGGAGATCTTTCCATCTTCTGAGATCTTCTTCGATTGTTTCTTCAAAGAGTTGAAGTTCTTGTCATACACACCTTTCACTTGTTCAGTTAGATTCACACCAAGGTATTTTATATTATTTGTGACTATTGTAAAGAGTGTCTTTCCCTAATTTCTTTCTCAGCCTGTTTATTCTTTGAGTAGAGGGAGGCTACTGATTTGTTTGAGTTGATTTTATATCCAGCCACTTTGCTGAAGTTGTTTATCAGGTTTAGAAGTTCTCTGGTGGAAGTTTTAGGGTCACTTAAGTATACTATCATATCATCTGCAAATAGTGAAATTTTGACTTCTTTCTTTCCTATTTGTATCCCTTTGACTTCCTTTTGTTGTCTAATTGCTCTGGCTAGGACTTCCAGTACTATATTGAATAGGTAGGGTGAGAGTGGACAGCCTTGTCTAATCCCTGATCTTAGTGGGATTGCTTCAAGTTTCTCTCCATTTAGTTTGATGTTGGCTACTGGCTTGCTGTATATTCCTTTTACTATGTTTAGGTATGGGCCTTGAATTCCTGATCTTTCCAAGACTTTTAACATGAAGAGATGTTGAATTTTGTCAAATGGTTTCTCAGCATCTAGTGAGATGATCATATGGTTTTTTTCTTTGAGTTTATTTATATACTGGATTACATTGATGGATTTTCAAATATTGAACCATCCCTGCATTGCTGGGATGAAGCCAACTTGATCATCATGGATGATTGTTTTGATGTGTTCTTGGATTCAGTTTGCAAAAATTTTATTGAGTATTTTTGCATAAATATTCATAAGAGAGATGGATCTGAAGTTCTCTTTCCTTGTTGGGTCTTTTGAAGTTTAGATATGAGCGTGATTGTAGCTTCATAGAATTGGGTATTGTTCCTTCTGTTTCTATTCTGTGGAATAGTTTGAAGAGAATTGGTATTAGGTCTTCCTGGAAGGTCTTATAGAATTCTGCACTAAAACCAATTGGTCAAAGCCTTTTTTTGTAGGGAGACTTTTAATGACTGCTTCTATTTCTTTAGAGGTTATGGGACTGTTTAGATGGTTTATCTGCTCCTGATTTAATTTTGGTACCCGGTATCTGTCTAGAAGATTGTTCATTTCATCCAGATTTTCCAATTTTGTTGAGTATAAATAGGCCTTTGTAGTAGGATCTGATGATGATTTTAATTTCCCCAGTTTCTGTTGTTTTATGTCTTCCTTTTCTGTTCTGATTTTATTAATTTGTCTCTGTGCCCTTTGATTAGTCTGGCTAAGGGTTTATCTATCTCATTGATTTTCTCAAAGAACCAGCTCCTTGTTTTGTTAATATTTTGTACAGTTCTTTCTGTTTCTACTTGGTTGATTTCAGCCCTGAGTTTAAGTATTACCTGCCATCTACTCCTCTTGGGTGTATTTGCTTCTTTATGTTCAAAAATTTTCAAGTGTGCTCTCAAGTTGTTAGTTTATGCTCTCTCCAGTTCCTTTTTGTAGGTACTTAGAGCTATGAGTTTTTCTCTTAGTACTGCTTTCATGGAGTCCCACAAGTTTTAGTATGTTGTGTCCTCATTTTTATTAAATTCCAAAAAGTCTTTAATTTCTTTCTTTATTTCTTCCTTGACCAAGTCACCATTGAGTAGAGCGTTGTTCAATTTTCATGTGTATGTGGGCTTTCCATTGTTTTTGTCATTATTAAAGACCAGCCTTATTCCATGGTGGTCTGATAGGGTGCAAGGGATTACTTCAATCTTTTTGTATTTTTTGAGGCCTGTTTTGTGACCAATTATATAGTCTATTTTGAATAAGGTACCATGAGGTGCTGAGAAAAAGGTATATTCTTTTGTTTTAGGATGAAATGTTCTATAGATATCAGTTAAGTCCAATTGGTTCATAACTTCTGTTAGTTTCATTGTGTCTCTGTTTAGTTTCTGTTTCCATGATCTGTCCATTTCTGAGATGGGGTGTTGAAATCACTTACTATTATTGTGTGAGATGTAACATATGCTTTGAGCTTTAGTAAAGTTTCTTTTATGTATGTGGGTGCCCTTGCATTCAGGGCATAGATGTTTAGAATTGAGAGTTAATCTTGGTACATTTTACCTTTGATGAGTATGAAGTGTCCTTCCTTATCTTATTTGATTGCTTTTGGTTGAAAGTCAATTTTATTTGAGATTAGAATTACTACTCCAGCTTGTTACTTGGGACCATTTGCTTGAATGATTGATTTCCATCCTTTTACTCTGAGGTAGTGTCTGTCTTTTTCACTGAGGTGCATTTCCTGTATGCAGCAAAATTCTGAGTCCTGTTTATGTATCCAGTCTGAGAGTCTATGTCTTCTTATTGGAGAATTGAGTCCACTGATATTAAGAGATATTAAGAAAACATAATTATAGCTTCCTGTTATTTTTGTTATTAGAGGTGGAATTATGTTTGTGTAGCTATCTTCTTTTGGGATTGTTGGAAGATTACTTTCTTGCTTTTTCTAGGTTGTATTTTCCTCCTTGTGTTGGAGTTTTCCATCAATTATCAATTGAAGTGAAGGATTTGTGGGAAGATATTATGTACATTTGGTTTTGTCATGTAATATCTTGGTTTCTCCATCAATAGTGATTGAGAATTTTGCTGGGTATAGTAGTCTGGGCTGGCATTTGTGTTCTCTTAGGGTCTATATGATATCAGTCCAGGATCTTCTGGATTTTATAGTTTCTGGTGAGAATCTGGTGTAATTCTTGTAGGTCTGCCTTTATATGTTACTTGACCTTTTTCCTTTACTGCTTTTAGTAATTTTTCTTTGTTTTGTACTTTTGATGTTTTGATTATTATGTGACAGGAGGTATTTCTTTTCTGGTCTAGTCTATTTGGAGTTCTATAGGCTTCTTGTATATTCATGGACATCACTTTCTTCAGGTTAGGGAAGTTTTCCTCTATAATTCTGTTGAAGATATTTATTGGCCCTTTAAGTTGGAATCTTCACCCTCATCTACACCTATTATCCTTAGGTTTGGCCTTCTTGTTGTATCCTTAGGTTTGGATTTCTTGGATGTTTTGGGTTAGGAGCTTTTTGCATTTTGCATTTTCTTTGACAGTTGTGTCAATGTTTTCCAAGGTATCTTTTGCACATGAGATTCTCTCTTCTATCTCTTGCATTGTATTGATGATGCTTGTTTCTATGACTCCTGATCTCTTTCCTAGGTTTTCTATCTCCAGGGTAGTCTCCCTTTGAGATTTCTTTATTGTTTCTACTTTCATTTTTAGATCCTGGACAGTTTTGTTTAATTCCTTCACCTGTTTGGTTGTGTTTTCTTGCAATACTTTAAAGGATATTTGTGTTTCTTCTTTAAGGACTTCTACCTGTTTTCCTTTGTTCTCCTGTGCTTCTTTAAGGGAGTTATTTATGTCCTTCTTAAAGTCCTCTATCATCATCATGAGAAGTGATTTTTATTCTGAATCCTGCTTTTCCAGTGTGATGGGGTTTTCAGGGATGGCGGAAGAACTTGGTTCTGATGATGTCAAGTAACTTTGGTTTCTGTTGCTTACATTCTTGCTCTTGCCTTTCACCGTCTGGTTAACTCTAGTGCTACCTGCACTCACTGTCTCTGACTGAAGCCTGTCTTTCCAGTTATCTTGTTTGTGTCAGAACTCTTCAGGGTCCAGATGTCTCTATAATCTTGTGATCCTGAGCTCCAGCTGCTCTGAGTGCAGTGGCTCCTCTAGGATGTCTCGGGATATAGTGTACACTTCTTTGAGTGCAGTGGCTTCTCTAGGATGTCTCAGGACATGGTGTCTTCACAGGAGCAGACCAGCTAGGTGTCTGCCCCAGCCACAAGAACAAAGCAAGGGATGTAAGGGGTGTGGTATTCTGTAGGGGCAGGGTTTGGGTGCCTGGTGGGTCTTGAGCAACCCCCTGATCTCAATTGTAGCTCTGGGTGTAAGGCAGTGAGAGAGTGTTCTTATCCGCTGCTCTGATTTCAGTGGCTCCTCTAGGATGTCTCAGGATATGGTGTCTTCACAGTAGCAGACCAACTAGGTCCCCAAAAAGTCATGGAAAAATATTTTCCTAATTTAAAGAAGGAGATGCATATGAAGATTCAAGAAGCATAGAAAACACTAAATAGATTGGACCAGAAAAGGAACTCTGCTTGCAACATAACAATAAAAACAATAAGCATACAGAACAAAGAGCAAGTGCTAAAATCTGCAAGGGAGAGAAAACAAGTAACATAGAAAGGTAGATATTTGAGAATTATACCTGACATTTCAGTTGGACACTAAAATCGAGAATGCCTGGACAGAGGTGCTACAGACTCTAATAGAACATAGATACTAGTCAAGAGTAATATGCACTCCAAATGTTTCAATCAACATAGATATAGAGTGTGGGAAGTGGCTCCACTCTCTCTGTTACAAGATGACACTTGGCATAGGCATTGCTTGAGACCATATATGGCATGCCCGCACTGAGAGGTGTGGCTACCAGATCGCCTTACCTCGCATCATTGAGTGTGACCAATTAATAGTGACATCATGGCAGCTGCTGATAGATTTAAGGCAATGCTTATAAGGGGCTGCAGGAGTGGAGGAGATAGGAAAAGAGGAAGATCGCTGTACAGGGATAGCTGAATAAACCATTTGAAGAAGAACACGGTTGCCACTGCCTTATTCCGCTGGCTGGACGTGGGTAGCAACAATAGAGAAAATATATTCCATGAGAAAGTAAAATTTAAACAACATCTGTCTACAAATCCAGAACTGTAGAATGTGACAGAAAGAAAAAAACCTAATGAAGTTAAATATAGTCATCAATACAGTGGAAATTAATAATCTCACATGAGCAAATTTTAAAAAAGAAAAAAGCAGGCCCATACACACATGTACACACACACACACACACTCCTTTATGTCCACCACTTCCACCACCTCCAAAACCAACAAACTAATAGAAATCAACAATTATTGGACATTGATATACCTCAGTATCAATACCCTCAAAAACCAAATGGATGATAAAAAGGGGTCCATTTTTCTGCTGCATCCAAGAAACATACTTCAACATCAAAGATAGATATAATATCAGGGTGAAATGTTGGAAAAGATATTTCAAGGAAATGGAACTGTGACACAAGCTTGCATGGCAATTTTAATATCTAACAAAATAGATTTAAAACCAAAAGTAATCAGAAGAGATGGAGAAGGGCACTTTATACATATCAAAGAAAAAATACACCAAGATGTCATTTCAATTCTTAACATGTATGCTCTCTCAAAGAAAGGTATACAATTTGTAAAAGAAGCACTACAGTAGCTTTAATCACAAGTTGAGCCTCATACATACATAGTGGCAGATTTCGACATCTGACTCTCACCTATGGACAAGTCATTCAAACAAAAACTTAAAAAAGAATACTGGATATAATAGATTATAAACTAAATGGACATAACAGATATTACAGAACATTTTACCAATCACAAAGGGATATACCTTCTCATTATTGCATGGAACTTTCTCCAAAATTGACTACATATGTAGATATGAAGCAAGTCTCAACAGATACAAGAAAATTGAAATAACTGCTTACATCCAACCAGATCACCATTGATTAAATATGGATATTAACAAGAAGAGAAATGACAGAAAGCTAATAAACTCATGGAAAATGATGAACTCTGTATGGGATAAAAAATGGGTCAAGACAGGAATAAGGAACAAGATTAAAGGACTTCTAAAATTTAATGATGAATACTCAGCATACAAAAACATATTGGACACAATAAAAGCAGTGCTAAGAGGAAATTTCAAAGCATAAGTGCCTGCATTAAAAAATTGGGAAAAATCTTATACTAGCAGCTAAATAGCATACATGAAGTCTCTAGAACAAAAAGAAGTAATCCTATCCAAATAGACTAGATGGTAAACATAATAAAACTGGTAGCTAAAAATCAACAAAATAGAAATAAAGAGAATAATACAAATAATATATAAAACACAACTTTGGCCTTAGGAAAATCAATATGATTTACAAAACTCTATACAGTGCCCTAAAAGAGAGAGAGAAAGAATGTCCAAATTAACAAAATTAGAAATGAAAAGGGAAGCATAACAGCAGATCTTGAGTAAATCCAGAGAATCATAAGGACATACTCTAAATCTCCTACTCCATGAAGTTGGAAAATCTAAAAGAAATGAATAATTTTCTCAATACATACTAATTATCAAAGTTCAATCAAGATCATAAAAACAATATAAATTGAATTATTACCCCTAGTTTAGTAGAAGCAGTCATTAAGAGTCTCCCAACCCAAACAAGTACAGGGTCAGATGGTTTCTGAATTCTGAATTGCTGAATTCTAACTGACGGAAAAAAAAAAAAGACTTGGCACATAACATTCTTTAAATTTAATATAAACAGCAGAATGTTGCCCAAGTTGTTTTATGAGGAAATTGATACTCTGATACTCAAGCCACAAAATGATTTGTCAAAAGCCAGCTTTGACACCTCAGGGTAAATTGAGGCAAGAACATAATGTCAATAATTCATCACTAAATACACTTTTCTCTGAGGGAATAAAGCTTGATTCACTTGACCTGACACTCCCTGTGACTGATGAGAGTCTCTCTGAGTCCTTTGTTTTTTTGTGAGAAGGAAAACAGAAAAAAGGGGGGAAAGAGTCACACACAAACACACTAATTTGGTGGGTGAATCAAGACAAGCTCTGTAAACTTCACACATACATACATATGTACATATATTTATACGTACATACATACACATGTACACAAATACACTCATATATACATACATCCATACACACACACACACATCCACACACTAGGTGGATGGAGTAAAGATTCAGGAAAAAAAAATATATATATATATCACTTGGTGGATTGAGCAAACTCCAGTGAGCAAGCTCCAACAATTTCATTATTTCTTTCACAGTTTATATATACCAGCAAAATCTATCAAGCAGCATAAATATTACAATGTCATTGCCTTGTATGTTTTTTTTTAAGAAATGACCATAAAAACAGTATGCCTCCCAATATATTTTCATGGAAAACATTTTACATATCACAGATGAAGGAAAAAAAAAAACAAATCATTCCCAAGAACCCACATACATTTGTAATTAGACAACTTGTTATAGATTAACAAAATGAAAGCAAGGAAGATAATTTTCTCAGCTAGTTTCTTTTAGGCAGGCTGCAATTTGAGTTACAAAGAAAGGATTAATTATCTTATTATTTACCTTTAAAAGCAATCTTATAAAAATGTTTAAAAAATCACAAATCTAAAATTTTATATAAAAAATCAGTCACTTCTATTTAAATTCTTAATGTGCACATCTACTCATTATTGTTTTTTATTAAATCATATTGATCACACTGATCATGAGCCTAGCATTAGCAAGAAAGACATGTCTGCTGTTACTAGTCAGACTGCCTTAGTTATTGTTTCTTGACCTTAAAAAGTCCCAGCTATTAAGAGTGTGACTGTCTAAATTCCAAATTGTTCTCTAAGATTTTTTTCATCAGAGCCATTGACAAAGCAACTTTAACTTTACTAAAAATCTCTATCTCCAAATTATTTCTAAGGGTGGTGATTATTGCTAACAATGTACATCTCTTGGTTCTTTCTAAGGGTTTTGATTGAATCATTAATTCGCACCAGCATCAATGCTAAAAATAACAAGCATTTTTTTATGAGTGCCAATGGTACTGCCTAGTGAGGGGCTGAAAACTCCCTTAAAGTTTTTATACAACTCATAATAGGAAGAGTGTAAAGACTGAAAGGGCAACACGCAGAGCAATGCTCCATAAGAGCATAAAGTCTTTTGAACATGTAGTCCTAGGGACTTTTTTCTCTGATATACAACCACTGTAGTTGTGCTAACTGGTGGGCCAGATGCCATGAGTTCTAAAGCCACTTATTATTCCTTTCACAAGGGCCTTGAAAAAGATTCAATAAATAAAGAGTACTACAGGCCAATTTACCTTGTGAATATAAATGAAAAATTACTCAACAAAATACTTTAAAACCAAATCCTAGAACAATTCTACAATCACATTGGCTTCATCCCAGGAATGCAGCAGGGACGGAGTTCAACATTTCAGAACAAGTAAAGGTAATTCACCATAATCAAATTGAAAGTAAAATACTACATGCTCATCTCATTTGATGCAAAAAAGGCCTTGTCAAAATCCAACACCCTTTCAGGATAAAAGTCTAAGAGAGATAAGGGATACAACAGAAATATCTAAAAATAATAATGGAAATTTATAGCAAGTCTATAGGCAACACCAGAATTAATAGAGAATAAATGAAAGCAATTGCTCTGAAATCAGGAAAAAAGAACAGGTTTCCCACTATTCATGTGTACTCAATATAGTATTTGAAGTTTTAGATAAAGCAATAAAACAATGAGGGTAAACAAAAAAAATTTAGAAAGAAAAGAAAGATCTTGATGTGGTAATATTAATAAGAGATTATTAAACTTACACCAGTAAACTCCTCCAACTGATAAACATTATTACCAGACTGGCTAGATACATGATTAACTCAAAAAAGTACTCCTCCTCCTATACATACACAAAAGCCAATAGACTGAGAAAGAAATCAGGAAATTGATGCCTCTCAACTTGGCCACAAATGATATAAAATACCTTGAAGTAACTCTAATCAAGCAAGTGAAAGCCTTGTATGACAAGAACTTCAAGTCTTTGAATGAAGAAATTGAGAAAATTTTCAGAAGGTGGAAATATTCCATGTTCCTAGATCAGGAGGATTAACATAATGAAAATGGCCATCTTACTAAAAGCAATGCATACATTCAGTGCAACCCATATCAAAATCCCAAGACAAGTCTTCACATACATTGAAATGTCAATTATCAACGTCATATAGAAAAACATAAAATCCAGAATAGGTAAAACAAAGAAATAAAAATAAAAATAAAATAACTGCTGGAGAAATTATCTCAGATTTCAAGATGTAATACAGATAAGAAAAAGCACAGGGTATTATTAGCATAAAAAACAGACATGTTGATGAATTTAATTGAATTGAGGACACAGACATAAATGTAAACATCTATGGACACTTGATTTTTAATAAAGTATCTTGGAATATTCAGTAGAAAATGATAGCATGTTCATCAAACGCTGATATAAAACTATCTGCATATACAAGAATGCAAATAGATCCATGTTCATCACCCTGAGCAATGCTCATGTCCAAGAGGATAAGACTTCAACACAAATCCAGATATGTTGAACCAGGTGGAGGAAGTAGTGAGAAGTAGCCTTGAGTGTATTGTCATAGGAGATGACTTTTTGAAAAGAACACCAGTAGTGTAGGCATTAAAATCAACAATTAATAACTGGGACATTATGAAACTGAAAAGGTTCTGAAAGGCAAATGACACCATCAGTAGAACAAAGCTGCAGCCTAGTAAATAGGAAAATATTTTTACCAACTCTATGTCTGATAGAAGATTAATATTTAAAGTACTTAAAAAACTTAAGAAACTAGAAATCAAAAAATCCAAATAATCTAATTAAAAATGAGATACAGGTCTAAATGAACAATTCTCAATTGAGGAATCAAAATGGCTGAGAACACTTAAAGAAATGTTCGACATCCTTAGCCATTAGAGAAATACAAATGAAAACTACTTTGAGGTTCTATCTTATGACTGTCAGAACAGCTAAGTTCAATAACAAGTGACATGTCACGCTGACAAGGATGTGAAGCATGAAAAATACTCTTCATAGCTCATGAGAGTAAAATCTTGTACAGCCACTACTGAAATCAACATGGTAGTTTCTCAGAAAATTGGAAATCAATTTACCTCAAGACCCTGCTATACTACTTTTGGGCATATACCAAATAGACACTCTGTCTTACCTCAGTGAGACTTTTTCAATCATGTTCATTGCAGCTTTATTCACAACAGACAGAGAAAACAAGTTAGACGTTCCTCACCTGAAAAATAGGTAATGAAAAGGTGGTTCATTTACAATATGAATTCTAGTATAAAAAATTGTACAAACATAAAATTATACAGGTATTAATGTATTTTGTATTAACATTCAGTAATTATTTAAGCTTATAAAAATTAAATTAGACTCCAGACAACCAAATAACCCTATTTTAAAAATTGGGGTTCAGAACTAAACAAAGAATGCTCAACTAAGAAAAACTTGAATGGCCAAGAAGCACTTAAAGAAATGTTTGGCATCCTTAGTCATCAGGGAAATACAAATCAAAACAACCCTGAGATTCCACCTCACACCAGTCAGAATGGCTAAAATCAAAAACTCAGGTGATAGCAGATGCTGGTGAGGATGTGGAGAAAGAGAAACACTCCTCCATTGTTGGTGGGATTGCAAGCTGGTACAACCACTCTGGAAATCTGTCTGGCGGTTCCTCAGAAAATTGGACATAGTATTACCTGAGGACCCAGCTATACCACTTTTGGGCATATACCCAGAAGATGCTCCAACATATAACAAGGACACATGCTCCACTGTGTTCATAGCAGCTTTACTTATAATAGCCAGAAGCTGGAAAGAATCCAAATGTCCTTCAACAGAGGAATGGACACAAAAAGTGTGGTACATTTACACAATGGAGTATTACTCAGCTATTAAAAACAATGAATTTGAGAAATTCTTAGGTAAATGGGTGGAACTTGAAAATATCATTCTGAGTGAGGTAACCCAATCACAAAAGAGCACACATGGTATTTACTGACTGATAAGTGGATATTAGCCCAGAAGCTTGAAATACCCAAGATTCAACTCACAGACCACATGAAGCTCTTGAAGAAGGAAGATCAAGTGTGGATGCTTCGGTCCTCCTTAGAAGGAGTAACAAAATACTCAAGGGAGCAAATATGGAGACAAAGTGTGGGACAGAAATGGAAGGAGGGGCTGTCTGAAGACCATTCCAACTGGGTATCCATCCCATGTGCAGTCACCAACAATAAACGCTGATGTGGATGCCAGGAAGTGCATGCTGACAAGAGCCTGATATAGCTGTCTCTTTAGGCCAGAGGCTGACATATTCAGAGGCAGATGCTCACAGCTAACCATTGAACTTATCATGGGGTTCCCAATGGAGGAGTTAGAGTGAAGACTGAAAGAGCTGAAAGAGTTTGCGGTCCCATGAGGAGAGCAACAATACCAACCAACCAGAACTCCCAGGGTCTAAACCACCAGCCTGGGAGAAACCCATGGCTCCAGCGGTATGTGTAAGGGAGAATGGCCCTGTTGGGCATAGGTGGGAGAAGCGATCCTTGGTCCCATGAAGGCTGGATGCCGTGTGTGAGGGAATTTGAGGGTGGGGAGGTGGGAGTAGAGTGGTAGGTGGGGGCACATCTTCATTGAAGCAGAAGGAGGGGGAAAGGGATATGGAGTTTCTGGGCCGGGGTAGGGGGAAAATGGGGAAAGGGGATAATATCTGAATTGTAAATAAAATATCTAATAAAAATATTTTCTCATCAATGTTCAAAAGAGAAAAAAAATGTCTTTTTCATGGAAAGAATGTTTAAGTTAAAAGATAAATTACTTAAAAAACACTTGAATAAAAGTACACTAGAACTATTTGAGTAGAAACCTGTCTGTTTTTTGCTTTGTAGAAACAGTATCCCTGTGAAAAGTTATGTTTTATGTTGAAGTCCTTCAGCTTCATGGGGGATTAAGTGACCAGATGCTTGCACTACTGACTTAAAAAGACTTTACCTGTTCTGTGCATCTTTGTTTCCTGTGATACTTTAAGTTATTTATTTATAGAGCTATACTTAAAATGTAGACATCACTAATTGTCCTTGTTTCTAATGAAGTCATCTTGACAGGATGCCACATGTTACAAATTTTTTAAACATATATAAACTTTCTAATATTCATTAAACTATATAATAAAATGCTGCATTATGCCCCATGAGAAATGAAAATTATTCTCATGGTTTTGTTTCTCAGGAATCAATGTCTGGTAATTCCTGAGCACAAAGACTGACCACAAAGGCTTAGAACATGAAAGAACAGATGTAAAAGTGTACCTGGTGGGATTTCTAAAACAATAGGCACTCAGATTCTTGGTAAACTTATCATTTTTCACTTCAAAGTCAAATGATGTAATAAAGTTGATGACTTCAAACAATCTATGAGAAGACAATCTATCTCTTAGAATCATTAAGTCTGCTATCAACATTGCTTGTGGCTAAGCTATTTCGTAAATATAGAATATGCAAGGTATAGCATTTTTTTTCAATAAACACAACTATCCTGATTAACCTTTGGATGGTATTCATTATCTTTCCTTGCCAACTTCATACCTCATCTTTGGGATCTGAAATCTGTTCAAGTTTGACTTCAGCAGGCACAGTTGAAAATAGGAAAAGAACTAACTTTATATCTTCTTTCATATCTCATGGGTACTTTTGCTTGTCCATTGCTTGATATTACCTTGTTTAGTCTCTTTCCTAAATGTCATCTTAATGTTATACTCACCCAGCTGCACATATATTTGAACACATAATAGGATAGAATCTACATATGAAAGAAAATGTGGTTTTGTTCTTTCTTAATATCGGTAACTTGGCTTAATATTATTCATTATAAGTCCATCAGTTTTCCTCTACATTTTTTTACATTTGCCTTTCATTGTAATCAAATAATTGCCTGTTTTACATATGAACACATATTTAATTATCAACTTATATGTTTATAGATACATAGGTCAGCTCCATTTCCTTGTTATATTAAATAGAGCATCTGTAATAACTGATGTGCAAATACATCTATGGTAGGATATGGTGTATGCTGGATATATTCCTAGGAATAAAATAGCTGGATTTTATAGTTTTCAGTTGTTTTATGTAACCTCAAAACTGATTTCTATAATAGCTATGTTAATTTGCACCCAGTCTCTTGTGGTGAAGCCAGTATTACATTGACTGTAAACCAGATGAAGACACGAAAAAAGGAAAATTATAGACAATTATTACTGATGCAAAATTACTCAATAAAATATTGGTGAAACAAAATTCAAGATAGAATCAATTCCATTATCCATTTGAAATGGTCTCTTTGAGGTAAAAAATATTAAACTTATTTTTTCACTAAGATGCAAGGGAAGATGCTCTTCTTGGAGACTGTTGAGAACCATTGCTAGAAGATTCATAGCAAACCAATAGGAATATATCTAATGTGGCTCTAAGCAGAGTACTTAGAATGTTATGGCTGAAGATTTCTGGTACTGGTGGGGGTTATAGCATACAGAAATGGACAAGGGTATCCTGAAGTACAAGCTCACAGACAGCTACAGTTTCAGTTTTCCTTGCAATTAAACTTTAAGATCTAGAAGTTGTCTATGAAATTACCATTCATCCAGGATTCTATGGCAGGGTGAATACTATCAAAATATTAGCTTTAGTAAAAAGCCTTCTTGTCTGCTTAGAGAGTTTACAGTTCTGGATATTACAAGTAAAGCTACTATGAACGTAGTGAAGAATGTGTCCTTGGGTGTGATGGAGCATCATTTGGTTATATGGCCAGGAGTGGTATATCTGGTTCTTCAGGTAGAACTATTTCCAATTTCTGGGAAACTGCCAGATTGATTTCCAGAGTGGTTGAACAAGTTTGCAATCGCACCAGCAGTGGGGGGGAGGGGTGTTCTCTATTCTCTACATCCTCACCAGCATGTGCTATGATTTGAGTTTTTGATCTTAGTAATTCTGATTGGTGTAAGGTAGAATCTTAAGCTCATTTTGATTTGCATTTCCTTGATGATTAAGGATGTTGAATAACTCTTTAAGTGCTTCTTAATCGTTTGAGATTCCTGTTGTGAATTTTCAGTTTAATTCTGTACTCTATTTTTGATTATTTGGTTTTTATTTTTGTTTTTTTTTTTTTGGACTCTAACTTCTTGAGTTGTTTATGTACTTTAAATATTAGCCCTCTGTTGGTGGAAGAATTAGTGAAGATCTTTTCCAAACCTCTAGGCTGCTATTTTGTCCTATTGACAGTGTTCTCCAACTTATAGAAGTTTTTTTTGTTTCATGAGGTCTATTTATTAATTTTGACCTTAGCACCTGATTTACTGGTGTTCTGTTCAGGTAATTTTTTCTTGTCCCAAAGCATTCGAGGCTGTTCCCCCACTTTCTCTTCTATTAGATTCAGTTTATCTGGTTTTATGTTGAGATCTTTGTTCCATTTAGAGTTGAGTTTTGTGCAGGGTGATAAAATGGATTTATTTGAATTCTTCTAAATGTATACATCCAGTTAGTCAAGCACTATTTGTTGAAGATGCTCTCTCTCTCTCTCTCTCTCTCTCTCTCTCTCTCTCTCTCTCTCTC
>JANHMN010000003.1:22222952-22248964 GCA_030674055.1 Rhabdomys pumilio | reverse complement strand
TCTCTCTCTCTCTCTCTCTCTCTCTCTCTCTCTCTCTCTCTCTCTCTGTTCCATTGTATAGTTTTGTCTTCTTAGTCAAGAATCAAGTCTCCAACGGTATGTAGGTTTATTCCTGGATCTTTAATTTGATACCATCTATTCATCTGTCAGTTTCTATACCAATACCATACAATTTTTATTACTATTGATCTGTAGTACAGCTTTAGGTGAGACATGATGATATCTTTAGAAGTTGTTTTATTGTTCAAGATCATTTTGGCTAACCTAAGTTTTTTTTTCTTTTTTCATATGAAGTTGAGAATTGTTCTTCCAGGGTCACTAAACATCTATGTTGAAATTTTGATAGGTATTACATTAAATCTCTAGATTGCTTTTGGTAAAATGGTCATTTACACTATGTTATGCCTACAGATTCATGAGCAAGGGAGATCTTTTTGTTTTCTGATATCTTCATCCATTTCTCTCTTCAGTGACTTGAACTTCTTGTCATACAGGTCTTTCATTTGCTGGGTTAAAGTCACAACAAGGTATTTTATTTTATTCAGAGCTACTGTAAACAATACTGTTACCCTAACTTCTTTTTCAACACATTTATTGCTTGTATTGGAAAAGCCTACTGATTTTATTGAGTTAATTTTGTATCCAGCCTCTTTGTATAAGGTGTTTATCTGCTATAGGAATCCTCTTGTAGGATTTAGGAGAGGGAGTCACTTGTATATACTGTTATATCATCTATGAATAGCAATATTTGGCTTCTTATCTTGCAATGTGTATCCATTTGAACTTTAGTTTTTTATTGCTGTAGACAGAATCTCGAGTACTATATTAAAGGGATATGGCAAGAATGGAAGTCTTGTCTTTTTCCCAATTTTAGTGAAAATACTTTTACATTTTGCTCCATTTAATTTAATGTTGGCTAATGGCTTGATGTATAGTGCCTTTATTGCATTTATGTATGGCCTTGTATCCCTGCTCTCTCTATTGCTTTTATCATGAAGCAGTGTTGAATTTTGTCAAATGCTTTTCAACATCTAGTGAAGTGATCATATGTTTTTTTCTCCTTTAAATTCACTTATATGGTCTACTATGTTGGTGGATTTTTGTACATTGAACCACCCCTGTCTCTCTGGAATGAAGCCTACTCGAGCATGAGGGATGATGTCTTAGATGTGTTCTTGGATACGGTTTGTGAGTATTTTACTGAATATTTTTGAACCAAAATTCGCAAAGAAAATTGGACTGAAATTTTTGTTGTGTCTTTTTGTGGTTTAGGTATCAGACTGACTGTGATCTCATAGAATAAATTTGGCAGAGTTCATTCTGATTCTATTTTGTGAGATAGTTTGAAGAGAATTGGCATTGGCTCTTCTTTGAATGTCTGCTAGACCTCTGCACTAAAACCATCTGGCTCTGGACTATTTTTTCTTGGTAGACTTTTAAGAACTTCTGTTTTCTTAGGAGATATAGGACAATTCAGAAGGTTTACCTGATCTTGATTTAGCTTTGGTCATTGGTATCTGTGACAGGAATTTTCTGCCCAGTGTATTTGCAGTGAGAGCCCTGTCATTGGACAGGGAAGATAAAGGTAGAGCTAGGAGTTGGGAGGGAAGAAAAGCTTAGAAAGAGGAGAAAGCAGAGAGGCCAGATGACTGCAGATGTATAACCTCATGTCTCTAGCAGTCTCAGGTAGTTATTCATATCAAGGTTAGATAATTGAAATAACAATTCTAATTGTATGGACATCTTGTGTATTGAGTATTTGCTGATATATAAATCTAATCAATTAATCTTTAAGCATTAAGAGTCTTATTTCTACTGGGTACTAGGAATTGTGATATCAACTGTGAGGATAACGATTATTTTCTAGAGTTAAAAGAAGCACCATCGAGGGGATAGAGTTAGCCCAGGGACTATGCCTAGAGCCATGGAGGCCATAAAGCTGACTGATGGAGGCAGCAGCCATGCCACCATCTTCTGGGTACTGGCTGGCACCACTAACCAGCCAGTGCCGCCATCAGTGTGGGAACTTAGAGCTGGCAGCCAGGTGGCTGACCTCTTTTCCAATACCTCTCACTATAGGTATCTGTCTAGAAAATCATACTTTTCACTTAGATTTTCCAGTTTAATGAAGTACATGTTTTTGAAAAAAGACCTTCTGACTCTTGAAATTCCTTAGTGTCTGTTGTTATGTCTCCCTTTCCATTTCTGATTTTGTTAATTTGAGTACTGTCTCTCTACCTTTCAATTAGTTTGACTACAAGTTTGTCTATCTTGTTGATCTTCTCAAAAAACCAGCTCTTAATTCTTTGTATTGTTCTTATTGTTTCTCGTTGATTTAAGCCCTGAGTTTGCTTATTTCCTACTGTCTATTCTTCCTGGTTGTGTTTTCTCCTTCTCCTTCTTCTCCTTCTTCTCCTTTTTCTCCTTTTCCTTCTCCTTTTTCTCCTCCTCCTCCTCCTTCTCCTTCTTCTCCTCCTTCTACTTCTTCTCCTCCTTCTCCTCTTCCTCCTCCTCCTCCTTCTTCTTCTTCTACCATCAGATGTAGTTTTAATTCATTAGTATAATATCTCTCCAATTTCTTTGTAAAGGCACTTCATTCTTAAGCTGCTTTCATAGAATCCCATAAGTTTGGGTGTGTTGTGCCTTCTTTTCACTGAATTCCAGGTCTTTAGTTTTATTTATTATTTCTTCCCTTGCTCAGTCTTCATTGAATAGAGTGTTCAGTTACCACAAATGTTTAGGATTTCTGTTGTTTCTGTCCAGCTTTAATCCATTGTGATATGATAAAATGCATGAAATTTTTTCAGTCTTGTTCTATATGTCAAGACTTTCATTGTGCCCAATTATATAGTCAATTTTGGAAAAGGTTCTGTGGTTGGGTGAGATGTTCTATAGATATTTGTTAAGTCCAATTGAATCATAACCTTTGTTAGTTTCATTATTTGTCTGTTTAGTTTCTTTCCAGATGACCTGTCCATTTGTGAGAATGGTAAAGTTGAGGTCTCGCACTGTAGAGAGCCGCCGCGGTGAGCGGTGACAGCATTTGCCAGTACAAGATGGCGCAGGCATCCGCTGCTCCCGTGGGTAGACAAAGTAAATTGTGCATGTGCAAGTGGTGAAAGCGCGCCAAATCACTGCCCAACCCGGGGCGTCATACGGAGTTATGGGCAAGCAGCCAATCTAAAGTGAACAAGCCGCTTTAGGGTGTTTATAAGCGGTGCCTCTCTGGGGCTCGGGGTCTTCCTCCCATCATCGTAATAAACGTCTTGCTGCAGAAGGATCCTGGTGTGCCTGAGTGCGTTCTTGCCGGGGAGACGATTGCGCGGGCCACATCCCACTATTAATGTGTGGGGTTCACTGTGTGATTTAAGCTTTTATAATGTGTCTTTTATGAATGTGGATGTCCTTGCATTTGGAGCATATACATTAAGAATTGAAATGTCCTCTTGGTGGATTTTTCCTTTGATGAGTATAAAGTGTCCTTTTCTCTCTCTCTTTTGATTACTTTTGGTTGCATGGTTAGTTTAATGGTTAGTTGCAACCATTTGGTTACTTGAGCTTGGGTCTTGGGCCCATTGCAAAACCCTTTTCTAGCCATTTATATTGTAATAATGACTATCTTTGTTGCTGAGATGTATGTCTTCAAATGAAAGATTGAGTCCACTGATGTTGAGAGATATTAATGACGAATGATTGTTTTTTCCTGTTATTTTTATGTTGGAGAGTGTGTGTGTGTGTGTGTGTGTGTGTGTGTGTGTGTGTGTGTTTCTCTTATATTGGTTTTATTACTATGAAATCATTTATTTCTTGTGTTTTCTTGAGTATAGTTAGCCACTTTGGGTTGGACCCTTTTTTCCTTCTAGTATCCTTTGTAGGGCTGCATTAGTGGGAAGGTATTGTTTGAGTTTGGTTTTGTCATGGAATATCTTGGATTCTCCATTCATGATGATCAAAAGTTTTGTTTACATCTGTGTTCTCTTAGGGTATACAGTACTTTTTAATAGGTTCTTCTAGCTTTTAGAGTCTCAGATTAGAAATCAGGTGTGTTTCTGATAGGTCTGCCTTTACATGTTATTTGGCCTTTTTACCCTTGCTGCTCTTAAAATTCTTCCTTTGTTCTGTATACTTAGTGTTTTAATTTTTTATGTGATGGAAAGATTTTCTTTTCTTATCCAATCTGTTTTGTGTTCAGTAAACTTCTTTTACCTTCATAGGCAACATTTTCCTTAGATTAGGGAAATTTTCTTCTATAATTTTGTTGAAGATAGTTTTCTGAACTTTTAAACTGGGGATCATCTTATGCTATTCCTATCATGCTTGGGTTTGGTCTTTTTAAAAAGTCTCAGATTTCCTGGATGCTTTGTGTTACGTAATGTTTAGATTTTGCATTTCTTTGACTAATATATTGATTTCTTCTACCATATGTTCTACCCTTGAGATTCTCCCTTCCATCTCTTGTTTTCTGTTGGTGATGCTTATGTGTGTAGTTGCTGTTCTCCTTCATAGAGTATCCATCTCCAGGTTTACCTTACTTTGTGATTTCTTTATTGCTTCCATTTCCCCTTTTTAGTTCTTCAGCACTTTTATTCATACCCTTCACCTATTTGATTGTATTTTCCTGTATTTCTTTATATTTATTTGCTATTCTTTTAATGCTTCTGCCAGTTTGAATGTATAACATGTGTTTCCTTAAGGGAAACAGCCTGTAGATAGGGTCGTCCTGAGACATAGCCAATAAAGTAGGATATATTGATCTGGAGACCATTCCACCTGGATATCCATCCCATGTGCAGTCACCAAAGATAGCCGCTGATATCGATGTCAGGAAGTGCATGCTGACAGGAGCCTGATATGGCTGTCTCCTTAGAAGTCTTCCAGAGTCTAACATACCCAGAGGCAGATGCTCACAGCTAACCATTGACCTGATCAAAGCTTCCTAATAGAGAAGTTAGAGAGAAGACTGAAGGAGCTGAAAGGGTTTGCGGCCCCATGAGGAGAGCAACAATACCAACCAACCAGAGCTCCCCAGGGTCTAAACCACCAGCCTGGGAGCACATAGGGAGGGACCCTGACTCCATCTGTATATGTAGGGAAGGATGGCCCTGTCGGGCATAAGTGGGAGAGGAGATCTTTGTTCACATGAAGGCTGAACATTGAGTGGGAGGGAATTCAAGGGTGGGGAGGTAGGAGTGGGTGGTAGGTGGGGGCACACCCTCATAGAAGCAGGAAGAGGGAGGATGGGATAAGGGGTTCCTGGATGGTGGGGGCAATGGGGTAAGGGGATAAAATCTGAAATGTAAATATAATATCCAATAAAATAAAACTTCACTGCTAACTTAGACACAAAAATTACAGTTTTAAACTCTCAGTAAACCAGTGGAGCTAGTGAAAGATAATGAGTGTCAGACTAGTTAACTAGTTAACTAGTCTCAATGGAAACATATGTATAAATCTTTCTTGTAAACTTTTTGTTTTTTGTTCAGTTTATGATTTGACATTATGTTTGAACTTTCAGAGAACTTTTGTTAAAAAAAAAAAAGCATGCTTGGAAAAAACCATGTGATCTATTCTCCTAAAATTGGTATAAAAAACTAGGGATGATGACATTAAGTAGCAGAGAGAGAGAGAGCAAAATTAAGGCATGAAAGGGAGGAAAAGGAGAAAGGAGAGGAAGAGAACAAGTTGGTGGAGATGGAGGGAGAGCAGAGTAGCGTAGCTTAGCAATTAACAGAGCAGAAAAGAAACTAACAGAACAACCTAGAAATTAGAAAAACATATACTTTGATAGGTTTTACTTTCTCTAAGTATAAAGATTAGAATAATTTTTTAAAGTGTTTCCTTTTATTTTTTTCTCTTCCCAAGAGTGATTTTCCCTCAATGACATGGAGTTAGATAAACTTTCCATCTTAGGGCCTGGTGCCTGTGGATGGCCTCTGGAGAAAAGAGCATAAAGACTTTCTTCTTAAGCCCCAGCTCTCGAGCACCAGGTATCAAATTGCCAAGAGGCCTTCAGCTTCTGGCCTCAAGAATAATTTAAAGTCAAGATAGGTTACTGATGTTATAGAAAGCAAACTTAATCTCTCATAAGAACAAAACATTACCCAACCAATGCTCTTTCCTCTGGGTTATCTCCGAGAGAGAACTAGAGCTCCAGTGCTTATTTCCAACATCTGAGAAACCACCAAATTGATTTCCAAAGTCCTTATACAAGTTTGCACACCCACCAGCAATGGAGAAATGTTCCCTGTGTTCTGAATCCTTGCCAGCATGTGATTTCATTTGAGTTTTGATCTTAGCCATTCTGATGGGCGTAAGATGGTATCTTAGGGTCACTCTGATTTGTATTTTCCTGATTCCTAAGGTTGTTCTTTATGTAATTCTTGGCCATTTGGGAGCACTCTGTTGAGAATTGTCTTTTTAGCTCTTGTACCATATTTTTTTATTTGAGTTATTTGGATTGTTCGTTTCTAATTTTTTGAGTCCTTTATAAATTTTGAATATTGTCTCTCTGTCAGATGTAGGGTTAGTTAAAACCCTTTGTCAATATGTAGTCTCCTGTTTTGTCTTACTGACAGTGTCCTTTGCAATACAGAAGCTTTTAAGTTTCAGTTTGTGTTCCCCATTTAACATTTTCTTTTATTTTTTTGGTGTATAAGTATGTGTTTTTCTCTGAAAGTTTTTGTTTGGGGTTGGAGAATAGAGAGATGATTCCACTGTAAAGAACACTTAATGTTATTCTTGAAAACATCATTTTTATTTTCAGCTACCACATGATGACTCACAAGTACCTGTAAGTCCAATTCCTGACATACTGAAATGCACTTCTGGCCTCTCCAGTCACTGCATTCTTCTAGTGCATACACATTCACGGCAGTAAAGCATTCATGCACCACAATAAAAATAAATAAATAAATCTTTTTTAAAAATAAGTTTTCATCTCAAAATAAATGGTTTTTCATAGACAAATACCATGTGAAAATAAGACTTTCCAAATTTTAATAGAATACATTGATATAAATGTGATTTAATATGATAGAAAACTGTCCTGTTTTCAACTGTAATTTCATGAGTATGTGATGGACCTGGTGTTATAATGGCATTGCACTATTATTCTTGCAGGTATCAGGCTATAGTGGGAACTACTGGTGAATTGTTACCATTATAGCTTTCTCTCCTGTAGCTCTTATATTTCATCCTTCTCCCCAGAGTCATGGTGATTCTCCCTTTCTTTTCTCCAGTTCCTAGCCTGCACAAATCTAAAGTTCCTTACTCACTCTGACCAGTCACTGGCTTTTGCTCTTTATTGATGCCTCAAAAGTCAAGTGGAGACAAAACTTTCAATATTTGGGCATGCAGATTCCAGATTTTGGGAGCCCAATTATTCAAAGCTTTAGAACCAATTCCCAACAACTGTCAGTGTTATTGATATTATTATTTGCACTGTTTTCTGTTACTTCCTGTACATTCTTGATTCTCTTAGAACATAAAAATGTTCAATCAAATCAATCAAAAGTCTTGTTAGATTGGCAATTTACCATTCTCCGGAAGTTGAGGGCATTGACTTATGGGCATGTCACTCATCTCTATCAACATGAGGATCAGTAGAAAATGTAAGCACTCCATTTTACTGATGGTTTGACTTATGCAAAAACTTGAATGAAAAAAATTTGCAACCTAATGAATGGGTTCTTGACCTATCTTATGGATATTCTTTATGGTTTAAACTCATATTCTTTTTTTTCCTCCTGATTCACCTTTCTTTGTGTTAATTTATTTCAGTCCACTTTCCCACATGATTACCATTTCATCCCTTCATCTCTTCTGAATCTGCTTCATGAGTATGATCCCAACATTTCATCTCATTGGATTTTTAAATGTCAATTTTCAATGTTTTATAATCCTATGTAACCATCATTTCTATAGTCTAACATAGAATATATATTTCCTTTTTATACATTTGAGTAGAGAGTAAGAGAATTAATGTGACCTCTGCACACTCCTATTCAACCCATATTAGCATTTTAAGTCACCAATTTTTTTCTTGAAACAAATCAAAAGCATTTGTATAATCTTGCATTGTCTCTAAGAATATTTCTAGCAATATGTAGAATTTATCATATTATTCTTTTGATGATATTTATATCACTATAATATGCATTGGTATTTAGAGAATATACACTGGTTATTAATCACTGTTATATTTTCAGTGTTTGTATGTTTTTCTCAAATTTATTTGAAAATTGTTTACCACATGCACCAATTGTTTTAGAATTTAAGAAGTTGAGTAAATAAAGCTTCTATTCATATGCACTACTTCATAAAATTCTGAAACTTTGGGTTGCTAAATTTACTAGTTGTGTTCTTATATATTTGAAATTATTGATTAATGTGAAAATTGTAAGGATGATTATGGATAATTGTGTAAATATGAAGAGTCATGAATAATTATATCTTTACTCCATATCAAGCACTGATGTCAAATCAACAAATACTTCTACTCATGTTTAGACGGTGAACTAATTAATGACTTTAACTAAGCATCCTTATGGTAGCATGTGTGCAAGATTATGTGGTGGCACATTATATATGGTGACATGAGTAAATATGTATTCATCCAAGAGAGAGGAAATAAATGTCAGAAGAAATACTTCCATCTAAGACTAGTCTTAATCTACTGGATTTTCAGAATTATAAGTAAGGAGCCACTTCTGGAACACAGATGACAGAAGGCAACTGCAATATATACTACCCTCCCAGGAATGGAAGATAACTCATGAATTCTGACCATGAGTAAGCATTCTCAATAGAGGAATCTCAAATGGCTGAGAAACATTTAAATGATCAAAATCCTTAGCCATTCTAAATATACAAATCAAAGCTGCTTTGAGATTCCAAATTTCCTCTTCCAGAATGGCTAAAATTACCATTACATGTGATATCATAAGATATGGACCAAAGGGAATTCTCCACCATTGTTAATAGGAGTACAAACTAGTACAGTGCCTATTGAAATAAATATGGTACTTCCTCAGAAAATTGGGAGTCAATCTTCCTCAAAACCCACTCTTAGGCATATACCTAAATGGCACTTCATCGTACCCCAGGGACAATTGCTTAAAAATGTTCATTTCTTGTCTACTCATATGAGTCAGGAATTGGAAACAACCTAAATGTGCCTCAACAGAGCAACTGAAAAAGAAAATGTGGTACATTATATAATGGAGTAATACACATTCTTAAAAATGATATCTTGAGATTTACAGGCAGATGGATGGTAGAAGGAAAAAAATCTTTATAAATGAGAAAATACAGAAGCAGAACGTGACTATGTATGTAATAACTTGTACATACTTGAACAAATATGTAATAACTGGATATGAGCATTTTTATGAATGACAACCAAACTATAATCTATAGACCCAGATAAAATAGGCATATAGGAAGGTACTATGAAAGACCAATAGATCTCTGTTGGGGGATATGGAAAAGATGTTATTGTTGGACTGAAACCAAAGAGAGGAGAAGGAAAAGAGTAGAAGGTACAGATTGGAAGGGTAAGGGAGATGAGAGAGAGAGAGAGAGAGAGAGAGAGAGAGAGAGAGAGAGAGAATGGGGAGAGAAACAGCTAGAACTGAAAGGCATTTGATGGGCATTACTGAAAGCTAATTCTGTTGAAACTTCTTACAATAAATAGATGTGATTCTAATGACTCTCCAAATAATGAAGGAGAAGAAACATCAACTCTCAGTCTCATGTTCTCAAACAAAACTGGGGCTGAATTACATCCAACTGAGTTGTCAGCCCAAAAGCATCCATGGAAATCCCCCCAACTCCCAAGATTTTGACAAGCAAACAGTCTGATCTCCAAAAACTGACAGCCATGTTCCAATGGTAAAGACAACATGCACGCATGCACGTGCGCACACACACACACACACACACACACACACAACTCACTAAATATGGAGAGTTCTAGTTGGTGTCTGTGTTGAACCTTCAACCTGTGTTCTTGTGTCTATGACATGTATTCTGCAGGGTACAAAAGAGAAAAGTAAACACCAACCTAACTACAATATTTTGACCTGTCTGCAAAATATGCTTGGTTGATGGTGGGCACAAACTATGTAAGAGTAATCACTTTATATCTGACTTGAGTGAAATATCTCTCCATGAATTAAGACACACACCTGAGACTTTTTGATTAACCAGGAACCAGAGTCTATATGTCACACAGTCCTAGGGTAAAAGCAAATATTGCTGACCTAAAATAAATAAGTAAAATAGAATACTATAAAATGTCTCCTACTGATATTCTTTTTTATTCATAGATCAGTACCTTATTCAGAAATCATCAGAGTGAATTATTTGCAGCACATCAGAACAGAGAGGAAAAGAGCTAGATGTTATTACACAGAGATACCTTGAAACACACATCTATAAATGTAGTGTCTCCATCAAGTCTCTCCTCTCATAATTCAGGGAACCTCACTGAAAAGTGGCCAAAGAAGTGAAACACACTAAGTGGAAAAAGGACATCAGAAGGACAATGTCTTCTATTAATCCCTGGACAAAGCTCATATGAACTCATAGTGACTAAGTCAGCAATCACAGTGCTTACATACATGGTCTCCATGAGGTCCTCTGCATATACACTATAAGTTTCAGTTTAATACTTTTATAGCACTCCTGGATATAGAAACAAGAGACTCTCTGACTCATGCCTTCTCTTGAGACCCATGTGTTCTTCTGTTGGCTTATATTGTCCAACTTCAACATGATGTTTTTTGTTTGATCTTACAGTAATTATTTTGTTAATCCTGTTATCTTTTAGAAGCTTGTTTTTTTTTCTAGTGTAAGAGAGAAATAGAGTTGATCCATGTGGGAGAGGGGCTGGGGAGCAACTTATAAGCATAAAGTGAGAGGAAAGTCTATTTAGATTACATTGTATAAGAAAAAAGTCTATATTCAATTTTTTTTAAAAAGAGGAAAAAAGAGAAAAATACAAGCAAACAAAATTCAAAACCACTTAAAAATCACCATTTATTTGAATTGATTTTGATATAAGGTAAGTGATATAGATCTCAATTTTTTAACTAAGTGTCTAGAAGAAATGAACATCTTCCCAGTCTTTGTTAAGGACAGTTCTTACAGGTTTAGGAAAAGCCAAGTAGGAATTTTTTTGAAGCAGCTGAAAAAAATAACTGGTAAATTATCACTGAAGAAGTTTTCTGGTACTGGTTCAGGCTAGATTAGTTCTGCTGGTACAAGGGCCAATTGAAGCACAAATTTATGGGAGCTATGATTTCAGTTTTCCTTGCATTTGGAGTCTGGTACTCACAATATGACTGTGAAATGGGTAAACAGCCAAGAATCATGACAGGATGAAAGTCACAAGAAGGGCAGCTTTATTAGCAATTGGTTTACTAGCTAATTGCACATAATCTGGGCAAAGGAAAAGTCCAGTAGCTGTAAGTTGAAGGATACAATGGGCCGCATGCAATATGATCAGCTAATATAGGCTTCTACATAAACCACCTGTCAAAACTCCCATGAAAATTTTGGTTAATTTTAGAAAGACAAGGTCCTTCCTACTTAATATTCTTTATTGATTTATTAATGTGATAAATGAGTATATAACTTGATAACATGAAAAACTCATATTTCATACAGTTATAATAAAAACTTAGAACATAATTTTTTTTCTTAACCAGACTGAAATGAATCTGGAAACAATGGAGTAATGACTCATAAGAACAAAGGGTCCAAAAGCTGGAAAACACAGAGAGGTGAAGTGATTTATGTTCATCAGCCACAAATTTGGATTAGAAAAAAGAGCAATGGAGCCTCTTAAGATGCAGGAGAGAGTATAAAAAGCCAAGAAGGTAAACACCTGTGCCAGGATATTCCGCGTGGCTCTGGACTCAGGATAGTCTCTCCTAGAAACATGAGTGCTGTAGATGTATTGAACCTTCTGCTTGTGTCTGTATAGAATGACAATCATGGAGCCACCAGACCAAGCAATGAGAACAGAAAAGAAGATTTCAGGACACATCACCAATGCCATGTAGAGTGAGTCACTGATTTCATCACTTCCTACGGTGGAGCAGTATCCAAAATCACGTTTTCTTGTTTTATTTTTGCTATCCTTTTTGATAAATGTGTACAAAAGGAAAATAAAATTTACCAAGATGTACAAAACCCAAAGGAAGAAAATGAAACATCTAAGGTACTTCTCAATTGTGGCTTTATGGTCCTTCCCACAGAATTTCCTGGGACTTATAGTCATAGCCTGGAAGACACTTAAAAGGCAGGTGGTGCAAATAGACACACTTCGACCAATTGCATGAATGTACAATAGGAACTTACATCCAAAATTATTCAGGAACTGCTTCAATCCCCAAATGGTCATTGTTTGGGGAACTCCAGAAGAGAAAATGATTATGATATTGGATGCCATTAGGTGCATAAGAATCAACTCTGTGGGCTTTAATGTACATTCTCTGTAGTAAAGGACTAGATAATAAAACAAAAGAGAAGCATTTCCTAGAATTCCTATTGTAATTTGTGATAAGAAAATTAACCTGACTGCCAGATTCCAGAAGTCCATTTTATGATTCGGTAAAATTTCCTGTAGAGTATGACCACACTACTTCTCTGTACAAGTGAACAATAGTGAATGGTTTTAGCCTGTGGTAAAGAAAGACATCATTAATCCATGATGCTACAGAGAGTCTAAAACAGAAGGTTCTTTAAAGTGAGGAGTACAAGGCCATCCTACACCACATAAAAATGCCTCATCCTGAGAATTTTGACAATAGTCATTACTTTCTATGTTTGTCAGTGTGAATTTCTCTGTACTTGAGAATGTATATATTGAAGGAAGTGTATCCAATAAATTTCCTATGAAATGTGGCACACAGGACGTTGTGACACAGGCTGTGAGAAACAAGGAAAAGTGACAGCACAAATAAATAAATATAATGCAAGACTTTCAGAATATGCAGATACTTGCTAGTAATCATCCTCAATTACAACCACAAAACTTAATGCAACTCTTTTCTTCTCAATATAATATTTGTATTGAATACTTGGGAATTTTGATAATTCACCCTGAACAAGTCAGTCATTTCCTTGTCTTTCCAGGTCTACTCCAATTCTTCTGAATTCTCCCCAAAGAAAAGAAGAAGAATATGAGAAATTTTATAAAGCTCAATTTGTGTTGTTCATATACTTAGAGAAGCTAGGTCAGTTTCCTTCAATAAGTAATTCTTAATGTATAGTACATCTAAAGTCAAAATATAAAGAGTGAGGAACTTATAACACTACTCAGAACACATCTATAGTTCTATAACAGTTCAAAGGTTCTTTTATCTTTTCTCTGCTGATGTCCTCTTGAGTTTAACCTGAATTTGACCCTCACTTTTCTAACCCCTCCATGAAATGTCCCACATGAAAGTCCCAGTGAAGGTCAAAATGCCTCAGCTAACTGTATGCTTTGTATTCTGAATTGCCGGTTGCTTTCTTTGCTTCCCTGTGCCAGGTGCCAACAAGGATATAGCTATTTCTGTATTTTAAAACTACATATAAGATGCATTCCAGGCACTGTGTAAAAAGAGATTCCCTCTAGGCAGTCAGAAAGCCTGATAAATGCAAACTTTGAGTACAGACTTTTGTTGAGTTCGGTGTTTTGGGGTACCACCCTGTAATTATCTATGTTAAAGAAAATATATTATGATCCTTCAGATCTGTGCCTGTGCCTCTAACAGTCCTAGGGTGCTAGCACTACACCTAATCCCCCAAAACCCAAATGAGGCTGGACTCCCAGGAGCTCTAACACACCCAGGAACATAGGATAATAGGATCACAGGATCTTAGGATCATGGTCACACCAGGATTTCAGGAATCTGAAAAGCAGCCTGACTCCCAGGAGCTCTTAAACCCAGAATCTCAGAATCACAGAATCACAGAGACAGCTGGACTCTGATGTGTTCTGACACAACCAAGACAGACAGACAGGCTCCAGTCAGAAATAGTGAGTGCAGGTAGCACTAGAGATAACCAGATGGCAAAAGGCAAGCACAAAAACATAAGCAAGAGAAACAAAGGTTACATGGCATCATCAGAACCCAGTTCTCTCACCATAGCAAGTCCTGAATACCCATGGCACCAAAAAGTATGATTCAAATTTAAAATCATTTTTCACATGGGTGAAAGAAGACATTAAGAAGGACATAAATAACTCCCTCAAAGAAATACAGAAGAACACAGACAAACAGGTAGAAGCCCTTAAAGAGGAAACACAAAAAATCCCTTAAAGAATTACAAGAAAACACAATCAAACGGATGAAAAAAATTGAACAAAACCACCCAGGATCTAAAAATGGAAGTAGAAACAATAATGAAATCACAAAGGGAGACTACCCAGAAGATAGAAAACCTAGGAAAGAGATCAGGAGTCATAGATACAATCATCACTAACAGAATAAAAGAGATAGAAGAGAGAATCTCAAATACAGATAAATCATCTATGAAGACACTCATACCTAAAACACAACGACCCAACAAGGAAAGTAAACTTCAGACCTATTTCTCTTATGAATATCAATGCAAAAATATTCAGCAAAATTCTCACAAACCAAATCCAAGAACACATCAAAACAATCATCCATCATGATCAAGTAGGCTTTATCCCAGGAATGCAGGAATGGTTCAATATTTGGAAATCCATTAAGGTAATCCACTATATAAACAAACTCAAAGAAAAAAGCACATGATCATTTCACTAGATGCTGAGAAAGCATTTGACAAAATTCAACATCCCTTCATGTTAAAGGCTTGGAAAGAACAGGAATTAAGGCCCAAATCTAAAAATTGTAAAAGCAATATACATCAAACAAGTAGCCAACATCAAGCTACATGGAGAGAAGCTTGAACCAATCCCACTAAAGTAGGGGACTAAACAAGGCTGTCCACTCTCTTCATACCTACTCAATATAGTACTCAGAGTCTGAGCTAGAGCAATCAGGCAAAAAAAAAAGGAGGTCAAAGGTATTCAAATTGGAAAGGAAAAAGTCAAAATATCACTTCAGATGATATGGTAGTATACTAAAATGACCTCAAAACTTCCACCAGAGAGCTCCTAAACCTGATAAACAGTTTCAGCCAAGTAGCTGGATATAAAATTAACTCAAACAAATAAAACAGGCTGAGAAAGAAATTAAGAAAATTGTGCCCTTCCCCCACAGCCTTGAACAGGCCTTCGAGTCATTTACCACTACCTGGGAGGAATTGCATTGTCGGCCTTGGCACCCTGCAGTCTGCTACTGAGCTAAGAAGAATGAACCACCTGCTGAGTTTGTCTTGACACCTTCAGGCTGCTATCCCCTCACCCAGCTGCTGGAGAAGAGACTCTGGGGGGTGTGGCTTCCCCTTTATATGTGAAAGCAAAATATTAAACTTCGGTCCTTGATCAGAATACATTGTCTTGGCCCCATGCTTCTCTCTCATTCCATTCCCCTTTCATTCCCAGCCTTTCTCTCAGGTGAACCCGGTTCCTGTAGCTGCTGGTGGCTACAGATTGGCACCCAGGACGGGGCTCGAATTCATGACCCTGAGATTAAGAGTCTCATGCTCTATCGACTATTACAGTTATTTGACTACAGTCAAACATTTGAGATGTTTTGTTGGCAATTTAATATTACTGATGTTTCTTTATTATCCTCAAGGACAAAAAATTGTGAAAGAGAAATTATAAAACTTTAAAATAATATCTTCATAACTGTCTAAATATGTGAAAAACAGCTAATGGTGCTTCTTCCCTGGTTACAAATAATTCTTAAAAAAATGGCTTTTTTTAAACTAGAGAGGGTAAATTATACCCCCCAGGGTCACCAAAAGCAAACCTTGCTTATGTCTTATTTGTTTTAAATCTTCTGCAAACTGATGCTAAAGGTCAGTCTGCAGTGGATCGCCACTGGCATCCAGTTACTTCCAGCTCATTTGCCAGGGTCTTGTGGAGAGACCCCTTAACTAATACTTGGTGTGGTCTCGATCTTGTTTTAATTTGGGGTCATGAGACAGTCTACATTTTTTTTCAGAAAAAGGAAATGGAGCATGATGGCTGCCTGAAAGACTGGTCATCAAGTGGACACAGATCTTGAGCCTAATAATTACGATTCTAATGATAAAGATGGCTCAAAATCTTTGTCAACCAGCTGATTTAACTTGGCATATAATCTCCACTCTTACTGGAGAGTGTTTTTTATCATTACTTAAAGCCAAGCCACCCACTCTATACCTGGTAGCTAGACTTGTGTCTGATCCTTGCTAATTAGCAGTTGGATTAGATACTGAAACATTTCCACTCTCAACCTTATTTTCTACATTTCTTAAATAATCATGTTGCTTTTAACCTTTGAACCTTATATTTTAAGCAGATTGATTGCCCTCACACAGGATCACTCTCAGCAAGTTCAGCTATTCATTTTGGCAGTTACACATCTCTGTGAAAAATTGCATCTAGTGCATGCCCACAGGTCCTTTGGTCTGAATGTGGTCTTGGTCTATGATGGCCAGTTAGTCAATGACGGGTAAAAGTATTTTGAGTTCCTATAAACCTAAGACAGAGGCATACATCAATATGTTATGTATGTTTTCCTCAAAGACGGGTAATGTAGGAGTGATATAAATGCCAACCTAAGCCAGGCACGATCACCCAGCCACTCAAGACCCTAGACAGGATAAAATTTTGTGCCCCGTCTAGATATTAACACTGCCATATTAAAAAATTAAGGGGGGAACTGTGCCCTTCCCCCACAGCCTTGAGCAGGCCTTCGAGTCATTTACCACTACCTGGGAGGAATTGCATTGTCGGCCTTGGCACCCTGCAGTCTGCTACCGAGCTAAGAAGAATGAACTGCCTGCTGAGTTTGTCTTGACACCTTCAGGTTGTTATCCCCTCACCCAGCCACTGGAGAAGAGACTCTGGGGTGTGTGGCTTCCCCTTTATATGTGAAAGCAAAATATTAAACTTCAGACCTTGATCAGAATACATTGTCTTGGCCCTATGCTTCTCTCTCCTTCCATTCCCCTTTCATTCCCAGCCTTCCTCTCAGGTTAACCTGGTTCCTGTAGCTGCTGGTGGCTAAAAAAAAAATGGCACCCTTCAAAATAGTCACAAATAATATAAAATATTTTGGTGTGAATCTAACCAAGCAAGTGACATATCTGTATGACAAGAACTTCAAATCCCTGAAGAAAAAAAATTGAAGATCTCAGAAGATAGAAGGATCTCCCATGCTCATGGATTGAAAGCATTTATATAGTAAAAATGGTCATCTTGCCAAAAGCAATTTACAGATTTAATGCAATCCCCATCAAAACTTCAACTCAATTCTTTACAAAATTAGAAAAGGCAATTTGAAATTTTATTTGGAATAACAAAAAACCTAAGATAGTGAAAACTATTCTCGATTTTAAAAATCTTATGGGAAAATTACCATCCCTGACCTCAAACTGTACTAGAGGGAAATAGTGATAAAAACTACATTGTATTGGTACAGAGATAGGCAAGAAGATCAATGGAATAGAATTGAACCCAGAAATGAACTCACATACCAATGGCCACTTGATCTTTGACAAAGCAGCTAAAACCATTCAGTAGAAAAAAAGACAGCATTTTCAACAAATGGTGTTGGTTCAACTTGAGTTACGAATGTAGAAGAATGCAAATCACCATTCTTATCTCCCTGTATAAAACTCAAGTCCAAGTGGATCAAGTACCTCCACATAAAACCAGATATACTAAAATGAATAGAAGAGATTTAAAGAATTCTGCTGTATTGAGCATTGATGTGGCAGATAATGTTGATAAAATTACCCATGGCCTGAGGTCAGTATTTCTATTTTGGCCAAGCTTCAAGAATGTCATCTATAGCTTGATCATGCTAGCCCTTTTTGTCCTAGGAATACTTTTATTCCTGCCCATCATGTTAAAGCTCATCTCTAACTACATCAACATATTGGCAGTCAAAGTACATGACTTGAAACTGAAAATGGACTCCCAGACAGAGTTATTAAGTTATCAGGCTGGCAAGCCAAGGACAAGTAAGATTCTGCACAGAGCCTTACCAACCTAAGACAAAAGTGCATTGCTTTTAGAATGCATATCCAATGACCGGTAAGGAAAGCAATCTTGGAAGAATAACCTAAGACAGACTCAGTCTTGTTTATGAAATAAAAAGGGGGGAGAAGCTGAGAGCTTTGGGGGCTGCTTGGCAAGAATCTGACATGGGACAAGGACAAGGAAATGTGCTGCTTGGTAGGAATATGACATTGGCCAAGGACAAGGAAGTGGGCAGGATTCTGACATTAGGGTAGAACAAAGAAGTAATTTCAGGCAGGAATCTAAATATTAGGCTAGAGCAAGGAAGTAGACTTCAGACATGAAAATGACTTTGGGCTACAACAGGGAAGGAGGCTCAGATATTTTGGGCATCCTGATAAGCCTTTAGAAACAGTGATCATGGAAGTGTTCATGGAACTTTGTTTATTGCCTTGCTTGTTCTTTGACTATTTGCATCTATTGTATTCCTAGTTCCTCAACCTAGAACTGAATTAATTCTCGCATGTAAGTAAAATAGTATAAAAGCAAAAAGGAGGAGAAAGGGTGGGATAAGGCATTTCTAGGGAGGGGAAATGGGGAAAGGAGATGACATCTAAAATGTAAATACATAAAATATCCAATAAAAAACAATATTACAATTACAAAATATATTAGAATGATGGTTCAAGAGACAATTTAGATCAGATTAAGTTGAGCACTGGCTTTTATGAAAAGTGACTCCATATAGACATATACATACATGTATGCACACTCATGTCAGGACTTTTAGAAAGAAGGGGACATCGGATGAGGTACAAGCTTACAGAATGAACAGAACAATAAAAATAGCCATAATATGCCAGAACAAGTGGCAAAATGAATCTGTACCTGATGTACCTATGTAGCTGTTAAACTCTGTCTGGAATAATCACACACCACCCAGAATTCTAGTGTGAATATGGTTTTAAAAAAAAAGGCAGTGAATTGGCTCACCCTTCTGTAGAGTGCAACAGGAGGACACGTTCTCTACACACTTTTATTACTTGTATTCCTTTGAGAGAAGTTTCTGCAAACCATTTTTAAATTGAGTGAGATCTCCTTCCAAATGCAGACAGTGGAAGCTTTGAATCAGCACCAGGCTTAACCAAGCATTCCAAGAGAGGGCAGTGTTGCTCCTCCTATTTATCTGCCATGCAGGGACAGATTAACAATGAAAAACTGGGGCAGAATTGGCAGTGAATCCTGGGATCTGAAGAAGTTTAAACAAAGCAGGGAGATTAGCTGAGCCCTGGGATATTATCAGCTACACGTAGTCTCTCCTTTCCCATGCAATAGAAAATACTCTATTATTGATGCAACCCACGTTCAGAAAGACAAACAGCACTGTTCCAAGTGTGATTTCACAACTTCTTATTTAGAAATTTGTGTGTTTCTGTGGCTATGAGAGTATCTAGAGCTTAGAAGACTTGAAAGAAGCCTGTAAGACTTTCTGAGGCTGGAGTGGGGAGAGTAAAATAACACATGTGTTTTGAAAGTGTAGCCATGAATAATAGACGTTGTGTAATAAAAGCTGGATTGAAGCTAGAGAAACGGGAGAAGAGGTGGGTTGGGTCAATCAAAACATTAAGTATGAAAATGTCTTAAGGAAAGTTGCTACACATAAACTAATAAAACATACCAAATAATAAGCAAATCAAACAAAATAAAAATCAATATAAAGGTAAAGAGAAAAATACTGGCAATACAAAATATTGGCATTCTTGTGGGTAAGCCTGGAATCTTATGTCTTAGTATTATCTGTGAATGCCACTATCAATGTATGAAAAGGGTACCTCTGCTTTATTAGAGTAAGTATAACATTGCACAACAATAATCACACGTTTTATTATGATTCCAAATTTGTATTCAATACTGTATTCTGAGAACAAATATGTTCTATAATTATAATTTAATTTGTGCTACAAAACTGTTTTTATGAGCTGTAGTTGCCTTCTTTTAAGTTTTGAAATTAATATAGAATTACAACATTGAGGTAATTGAGTCTTTCCCCTAATGTATTCCAAGTACCCACACATACTTTGACCTCAAAACTCATGGATTCTGGCATGCTCGGTTGGTATAGTGACATTTACACGTATGTACATGATTTTAATGTTTAACATTTGGTGCTAGATAAACAGTTTAGGGGGCTCTTCCCTAGTGAAATCAATTTTTTTACTCTCAGAAATGCTTCATTGCTCGTAGCTCTAACCCCTAAAGAAGGAAAATTCTCACTGAAAAGTAAGGAGACCAGTACAAAACAAAACATCCTCTTGGAGACTGAGATGTGGGGAGAAAGTATGGGATGAGGAACTGTCAGAGGGTAGACTGGAAGAGGGATGAGGACTGAACTATAAAAATATTAAACAAAGGAAAAAACATTCCATTACAAATAGTAATAAAATCATTGCGTCGAAAATTGTCTTGCAGTCACAAACATGACTAAATGATAAAAAATACATCTCACTTTTGTTGTTTTCCTTCTCTCTGAAACTCTGCAGATTTAATCTCATTTGCTGTTTAGCTATATACATTTTTATATCATTTCACAAAGAATTCACAAAGCAGGCACAGGAAGACATCCTCCAGATGATATGGACTAAGAAAAACTTCAAAGTGTACAACAGTTCTTGGTGTAGGACTACATTTATAAAATACACTTAAAAGAAAAATGTGGTCTAAGTTCTAAATTGTTGCCAATAAATCTGTCTCTCTCAATGTTGCAACAGATGTCTGGTTTTATTATTGTTTGATTGCTTTTGTTAATTAGTTCAAGAGGAATGATGAGAACTTTGCAGTACTTTTTGTGCTGTGTCTACTCTGTTTCAATTTGTGAGTCACCTGTATAAACTCCCCAAAAAATATTGTTATGATTTTTGTTTCACTACTAAAACTATATATTATGAACCAAAAGAAAGGAGGAAAGAAAGAAAGAAAGAAAGAAAGAAAGAAAGAAAGAAAGAAAAGATAAAGGAAGGAAGGAAGGAAGGAAGGAAGGAAGGAAGGAAGGAAGGAAGGAAAGAAGGCAGAAAGGAGTCAAAGAAAGGAAAGAATGAGAAAATTAAAAGCAGACAGAAAGAGACAGAGATAGATGTAGAGACAGAGAGAGGAGACTTTAGGTTTGAATAAATAGTAGTAGCTGATCACACCTTGTTATGTAATAATATTTTGAGAGCATGATCCCAACCAATGCCCAATATTTGTAACCAATCATGCTGACATACCATTTCAATGGGGATTCACTAAAATCTTCTCACAACAGTACCACAAAACCATTCTTTATTTTTGCTATCCTGAGAATCATAAGCACTTTCAATGAGCAAATAGGTGAATATCCCATGTCCTTAGAAGGTTTCTTTGTTTTTGTTTGTCTTATTTGATTATTTTATTTTTATTTTGTGTTTTTTGAGACATGTTCTTTCAACATAGTAAGACTTAACTAGTCTTATTAAGTAGACTAGGCGGACCTCAAACTCAGAGTTCCTTCTGCCTCTGCCTTTCAAGAGTTGGAACTAATGGCATATACCACAAAAACAGGATTTTTGGCAAAATCTTACATTTCTACACATGATGATCAAAGAGACAGAAAATGTGGCACAATTTGAGATATACATTGTCTAACAGCACATCAGTGAAAACTCAACATCCCTGAAAGCTTTTCAAAGTTTTACCTACCTGGAATTGTACTGAGAAGACATGCATATTCCAGGAAGATGAGTTCAGGGTACATATCATGCCACATCTGGGAGGATGGAAAAGTGTACTCACAATTATTGAGAAGACACTTCATCCCAAAACCTCCTATGGCATTTGAGAAAGCTTGAATAAAAATGACTAAGAATTATCTGTTTCACTTGCTTGATATTAAGTATTTGGTAACACAGCTTTCTTCCATGTAGTGAGGTTAGAAGCAATGAAACAAACAGACCACTGTCAAACACAGTGTGAGAGCACCCTTATGCTCAGAATTGCAAAATCGCTCTGCCTATTCTGAAATGGTTATTTGTCTTCATAGACATAGGATTCTGCTCACAAAGTTCACTGTGGCCTTATCCACTGAAAATCAGTGTTCTTATTGGTAAATACTTATTAGATTTTATTATGTTACATACCTAATGGCAAATATAATTGTTAAAATCATTTATTTTCATTGTATTTGTGTTAATCTATACCATTTAAATTCTACAGACTTTGTTATGTGACCATTTCTCATGCTGTGGTTTAGATATGGAGTGTTCCCTAAGTTTTGTCACTCGACAACAATAAGGACTCTGTACTCAATCTTAGATATTTCACTTCCTATGGATTACAGGTTAGACGTTGTTTATCTACTGTTTCTGCTGTACTTTCTCCTCTATGAATGTTATAATAAGTGACAGATGTAGGTTTTTAATAATTGAAAGTATAAGGAAAAGCAGTGGTAACAATTTAAGAGTCACAGCGATCCTCTACGTTGGACACTTACTTTACTGTTTATAACTGTCTGATGTGTACAGTAGCTGTATATCCCATGTCAAGACATAACTATAGAAACATAAATGGTAGGTGACTCTTACAATAAAAAACCTGTTGGTGTCAAAGCGGACACTAGAATGTCTCGAACATGATAGTGTGCTGGAAAGTCACCTCAATCTGTGTTCATGAAGCCATGTTAGATGTTATCAAACATATTCCAGCCTTCGTGCAGCCTTCTCCCTACTTGACCTTTGGTTCAGTTTGTTATCATTTTATTGTATGCTTTGGGCTGTGGAATGTTTTCATTTAGGAAGAATGGTGAGATTTCTCATGGGTAAAAATGGACCTGGGTTTGGTTCCCAGTACCGACATGATAGCTCACTACTGCCTGTAACACCAGTGCCAAGGCACTCACATTCATCTTCTGTCCTCTGCAGGCACTGGAGTCTCTTCTTGCACATATATACTTGGAGGCAAAACATCCATGCACACAAAATCAAAACAGATAATAAACACATCTTTTTAAAAATATGTTTTCATTTTGTCATGGCTTATTATACAGGCAAATTACAAGTAAAGACATGAGTTTTTAGATTTTACTAAGATGCAGTGCTATGAGTATGATCTTGCTTGAGAGAAAAGACTTTCAACTCCCAGTTTTATTTTATAACGAAGAGATGGGCCTGTTGTTTCTAATGTTCCTGGAAATAAGCATTGTTTTCTTTGAGGAATAAAGGCTTATTTCTGTGAGATGCAGATGAATTACTAACACCATTGATCTGTAATGAGTACACCATGAAATAATAACATGTTTCAAAAGAGCATGAGAAGAAAATTGTGCTACAAAAATATTTTATTTAATATTCTGTATTCACTTCCTACTTCTTAGATTGAGAAACACACTATAATAAATTTATATGCAATTACATTATATTTATTTCACAGAAATATAAAATATAATTAAATTATATAAACAATAAGATGTTTAAAGCACTCAAATAGAGGAGATTCATATTATATTTAAAGATGATTTTTAAAAATGTGAAAAGTTAGGGATTGTAAAAACTGAAATAAAGTTCTAAGTGTGGAGAAAAAAAGCAGCTGAAGTTAGAGCCCTTACCCTCCATGCACAAGGCCCTGTGATCTATTAGCAACAATGATACATATTGAGGAAAGACATGACATGAGTATGCTTAACATTAGACATGACTAAATCAGGGGAGGTAACTCAAGACATAATTGGTCCTAGCTATCATTACCTGGTACTTGTTCTCTAACTTTCTTTACTATATCTTCCAAGGTTTAAGAGAGAGAGGTTTCAAACCAGGTATTGCACCAGTGGTCACTCAAAACATACACAACTAATGCCTCTATGTCTCATATATCTGCTGTCATATAATACATTCTGCTCGGGAAACAGGCTCACATTATACAACCCCCCCCCCCATGGTTGTATGCTTCTTCTACTTCCATTCTAATGTTTATTATGTTATGAAACCATGTTAAGTTCAATTAATAATAATAATAATAATAATAATAATAATAATAATAATAATAATACCTGAAAAGGTAGTATACATATCATATAAGGTAAGGTGAGTTATCACATTGACTTGTTACCACAGTCACTCAGAATCTTCACGGATGAACTGGATTATCCTGGTGTTAATTACAGTCACCCAAATTGAGGGACTTACACAACAGTAATTATCAACAGGGGCTGGCACAAGGATAGGGACACTTCTGTCTTTCTCACTCACCTCTTATCTATGAAGTTATTCTTGTGCCTTCCTTGTCTGTTCCATGGATCAGTTTCTATGCCAGATTTTCACTAACAGATCACATTACTCTGTGCAGTGCACTCTGAAACAGAAAGTACTCACCTGAGTTCTTATCTCTGCAGCAAGGTGGACTTGGTATACAGATCCTGACTTCATAATAACCAGCACTCAGAGAGAGGGAGGGAGGCAGAACAAGCCTGAGATAAAGTTCTGTGATTCTGTGACCTCACTTTCTTTTTATTTCAATTTTATTTCATCTGTAGTGCAAATGACAGCACTCTCTTTGGGAGACAAAGTCATTTAAGAAACTCTTTATTGTTGCTAATTAAATAAAACACTTAAAAGTTTCTCATTAACGTCCCATAAGGTACAATATGTTTTCAAGATAATTAAGTTTCCTGTGATTCATGAGAATTCACTGAATCCCATGTGGAAGATGCTAGAAACTTTAATTTTATAATAATAAGAAATGTATAGAAGTCTCTATGTCATATTGGATCCAGGCTTCTCTGTTTTTTTTTTTTTTTTGAGACTAAACAAATTTAGTTTTTTTAAAGGAGATTAAGGACATTCACTACTTAATTATCTGTGTTTATTTACATAAATTTATTTATATTTACATATAAATGTGTTTTAGTCAACTCTATCCTTCATTATCTCTTTACTAAGTCTTTTCTTATCCAACTACCATTATTCCTTCCAAGTTTCATCTATTTCTAAAAGTACAAAAAAAAAAATCCAAGAATACTGAGTCTACACAGTAATATTGATGTGCTTACTGTGGGGTCATCTATGGAAACATTGGTGGCATCCTAACTGTTGAATCCTCACAGATATCTGACAGACCTTCAGGTCAGTAGTTTTTCTGCTAGGAGTGGACATCCTCACAACTTGGAATCTGCTGTGATTTTTTTTCTACCTTGTTCTTTGAAAGTTTTGTCTATACTGCCACAAGTGAACTCATATGTGCAAGTATCCTATTATGTCTGTTAAAAAAACATCTACCTTATCTACCTCAGGTGTTTATAAGTTCTGCCTGCCCATCTACTCCCATGATGATCCCTGAGTCTTGATGGGGCAGTATATGTGATATAGATGTCCCATTCTTAGCTGGATACTCCAGAGTCTATTATTCTCAGCACCATGAATGATACTGGTATTCTGTTGTTAATCACCATAGACAAAGAAAAGAATTGTCTGTGATGAGGGTTGAGAGATATACCAATCCCTCAGTATAAAGATAAGAGCTTAGATGTCAGTTTATTACTATGTCTGTTTAGCAGAAAATGGTGTTAAGTTATTCCCCAGGATAGATTATATATATAATTTATTTGTTCATTTATTTATTTGATTAAGTTATTTATTTACTGTACATCTTGATTTATTTGCTCTCAGTCTCCCCCTCTGTTCTTACTTGCCTACAATCCATGCCTCCTTCCCTTCTCCTCAGGAAAGGGAAGGCCTCCTGTGGATCTCTATGCTTTCTAGAAACATATTTTTGACCCTGATAATGGTGCCAGGTATGGGTTCCACCTTTTAAAGTGGGCCTTGGTCATTGGTTACTCTCATGACACTGTTGTACAAATCTTGGTGTTGTTATAGCTCTCAGCGTTGACAACTGGCTAAGATTATTT
>JANHMN010000003.1:22212782-22222852 GCA_030674055.1 Rhabdomys pumilio | reverse complement strand
TTGGTGTTGTTATAGCTCTCAGCGTTGACAACTGGCTAAGATTATTTTCAGCACTGGGAAATCTATTCCAAAGCATGGTGTATCATGTTAACCACCAGCTCATTTTTCTATGTTCTATCACTTGAGTATATGTTATATTTAAGAATAAGATTATCCTCTAAAGATCATTGACCTCTTAAACATTATAGGCTATCAACATTGATCTTAATTATCTTCAGTTTATTTCTTAAATCTCCAATACCTATTCTGCCACATTACAGTACTCAGCGGAAAAAATAACCAAATATAAAAAAATATTTAATGAACTAGTATCAAAACTAAAAACATGATACACAGCTATCATAGATCTTTAGACCACTTACTATAGTGTAATGCAAATTTATTTTAAGATGATATGATGAGAATACTCTTAGAAATGAGAAAACTAGGAACTTACATGAGTCAGCTGGATCCACAGCAGGCATTCAATATGTAGTAAAATAAATTTTCTATCAAATTGTTCTTTTGTATATTTTGTTTGTTCCTATAGTAAAGTGGCTATATGGATTTAATTTTGCATGTCCAAAAATCTGCAGTTGTTTAATAAATAATCTAAAATTAAATTTTATTTTAAAATTGTGCATAGGAGTGAGGTGGAAGGAAATAGGGAGCAGATATCTCACTTAGGATTCACTACCCACAACCTCTTCCTCTCAGACCTCTGAGTGATTAATTCCATTTAATTCTCCCCAGTGCAAAAAGTAGTTTCTCTGACCCAGGTTGCAGGTAACCCAGGTCTATGGGTATAAACATAGAGGACAAAAGGCAATTTGATAGGATGATCATTTGCCAAAACAACAGCAGATTCTAACAAAAGACTATGATTGGACAAGTCATGGATATTTATCTACAAATGCAGTGCCAGGCATAAAATTCACTTCTGTGGAATATGTCTAAAATCTGCACAGGAAGCATCTACAACTATACCCATAGCAGTCAAGCCATCATTGCACCAGTGAGCATATTTTCCTTGAGAGGTTAGTATTGAAACATGAAGGATCTCGAAATGGATAAGACTGCTAGTTTTCTCCCTGAATAGCCTGCATAGAATTCTCTAGGAGTGTGAAAATTAGCTAAGATAAAAACCAATCATATTGTAAACTAATTTAAAATAAAAAATTATAGACTGTTTCATTGTTTTATTTTTAATATTTTGTTTGGCTATTAATACATCCCAACTGAAATTTTGTCTCCCTCCACATATCCTCTACTGGAATACAGTCTTCTGCCATTTCCATTCAAAAAAGAGCATGACTCCAAGAAGTGTCAAAAAAAACTACAGTATAATAAGGTAAAAATAAGAGTAGGCACAAGCCCTCATATCAAGCCTGTTGAAGGCAACTCTGTAGAGAAAACAGGTCCCCAAAACAAAAGAAAGGAGTCAGAAACACTGCCTGGCCACTGCCTTGCTGACCTCTATTAGGCCAATTGATCAAGGAACACCCAGTCCCAATGAACAAGGAGCAATCCATTAGATCTCTCCTGATCTCATTGCCTTGCCCATTCCCAAGGGCATGCCCAGGTGCCCGGAGATTTTTGTTGGCTGTTCCTGAAGACCCATTGTTTGGCCACTGCTAGGCTAACCTCATCAGTTTTACTGAACAAAGAATATCCAGGTCCACAAAAATAAGGAAAACACAAGCTAGAATATTTCTCCCCATTTTCTTTCTCTCTCTCTCCATGGGCATGCCTAGCTGCCATGATCAAGCTGTACACTATCCCTGAAGCTCCATTGTCTGGCCACCATTCTGCCAGTCTCCATCAGACCCACTAAAAAAAAAAAACATTTAGGCTCACTATTCGAGGAACATTCAGGCCTGCTACACTAAGAACATCTAGCTTATGACTGCCCGCAGGAGGACTACTGCACAGGGAATGTCCACATTAGGCCTGCCTTCCTGATGATACCTGCTACACCAGGAACATATCAGGACAACCAGACAGCTAAAGGACAGCATAAGAAGACAAATGAGACACAAGGTAACAGAACACCTTCAGAGAAAAGCTATCCCACTACAGCAAGGCCTAGATATCCTAACAGAACTGAAACATAAGAAAATAACCTTATCTACAGATAGTGATATTTTGACTTCTTTCTTTCCTATTTGTATCAGTTTGACGTCCTTTTGTTGTCTAATTGCTGTGGCTAGGACATTAAGTAATATACTGAATAGTAGGGAGAGAGTGGGCAGGCAGCCTTGTCTAGTCTCTGATTTTAGTGGGATTGCTTCAAGTTTCTCTCTATTTAGTTTGAAGTTGGCTACTGGTTTGCTGTATATTGCTTTTACTATTTTTAGGTATGAACTTTGAATTCCTGATCTTCCCAGGACTTTTACTATGAAGGAGTGATAAATTTTATCAACTACTATCTCAGTATCTAGTAAGTTAATCATGTTTTTCCTTTTGAGTGTGTTTATATAGTGGATTATATTGATGGATTTCCATATATTGAACAGTCCCTACATTCCTTGGATCAAGTCTACTTGATCATGATGAATGATTGTTTTGAGGTGTTCTTGAATTCAGTTTGTGAGAATTTTATTGAGTATTTTTGCATTGATATTGATAAGGGAGATTGGTCTGAAGATTTCTTTCTTGAACACTGTCAATAGAACAAAATAGCAACTAACAGACTTGAAAAAGATCTTTACCAATCCTACATCCAACAGAGGGATAATATACAACATATACAAAGGACAGAAGTTAGACTCCAGAGAACCAAATAGCCCTATTTAAAAAATGGGAAAGAGTTAACAGAGAATTCTCAACTGAGGAAACTCTGAGGCCTGAAGGCTGTACACTGTGCTTGAGGTTTCTAGTTTTTGGGAGCTCTCACACATGTTGAGGTGAGCTTTATATGCAGCTGTCTTTGAGTCATTTCTACTTTACTCACCCGTTGTGATAATTTTATTAAAAATGACCCCAATAAATCCAGAAAGATTGTCAATGCTGGGAGGTTTGGCATTACTGGGCAAGTGTGGCTTTGTTGGAGGACGTTTGTAATTAGGGGGAAGTTTGTTTCTTCCAGGTGGCTCATATGGACTCCAGTGTCTTCTTTGCATTTTAACTTGCCTTTAAGGGACTTTTGTCTCTTATTGTTTGCTCTGGAGGAAGGTATATTTTGAATATGGTCAGTGTCAGGCATTTTCAGAAGGTATTTTGAATTCTTTAAGTTCCTTCTTGAGGTGGAATCTAAATGGCTACATACACACATAGGGAGTAGCACTGTTAGTAGAGGCTTTGTAGTAGCAGTACCCTTATTCGAGAAAATGTGTCATTAGGAATGGGTTTGAAGATTCAGATGCTCAACTGAGGAAAGGGTGTTTTTCTACTCCTGCTCCCTACCAGATGGATATATATAGAACTTGTTAGTTGTTAGAAGAAGTCCGACCGCAGCTCAGAACAGACCACTCCAGACCACATGGTTCCAAGGGGAAGGAGGTTTATTCAGGAGATAGGGCAAAGGTGGGGAGAAGAAGGTGGAAGGATAAGAGAGAAGTAGAGGAAAAGTAGAGGCCGGCCGTGACCATGTGGAGAGAGAGGAAGGGGGAGGGGACAGAGAGGCAAGAGGGTAAGAGAGAGGGTAACAGATTAATTCTTTCTCTAGAATTATACTGCCTGTGTGCTACCATGCTTCTTGCCCTGATGACAATGTAATGAATCTCTGAACCTGTAAGCTAGCCCCAATTAAATATTTTCTTTAACATTTGTTACCCTAGTCATTGTGTGTCTTCACAGCAGTAGAAACAGTAATTAATCCTAGCACACATTCAGGAGGTTCTCTGGAGTATGGGAGATTTCAATTACAGAGTAGAGTGTTACACAAAGTAGAAGTAGACTCTCATTCAAGATCCATAACTTCAGTATCCCAACTGTTCTACCATACATATCTAATAATGCTCACTGGAGAGTTTCAGTGTGTACATGCCAAATACCATCTTCTGAAAAGTCAGTACTGCTAATACCATTGATCAGATAAATGGTGGCTTAGCTGTGGCCTTTGAAGACAAAGATGCTATGCTAGTAAGACGATGGACTATGCCAAGAAGAATTCAGTAATCTTGTCTTCACTTACTATAAATCGTGTTATCAAAAGAATCTGCTGTGACTGGGCCTTGAAAGAGAGATGTTATATTTTCCCTATGATTCAGAAGGCTATGAGATGCAGAATGTTAAATGAACTATGTTGTAACCTGTCTCTGTTCTTTCTTAACAGAATCCAAATCCTGAAAGCCTTGCGAGGCATGATACACCAATCTAGTGAAACTGGTGTTGGAGAACCTATATTGAGAGCTGTGTGTTGATTCATTTATCCATTCACTAATACCTCCTCTTCTCCACCAGTGTTCTCTGTTATCCTATCAATCTGAATTATAAACTTATCCACTTATATTTATAGGCTTCTTCAACCATAATTCAACACTTGAATATCATGTAACCAGTTTTCTTTGTCTCTGTTCCTCATTAAGCACCTCTAGAATCCTCACCTGCAAGGTCTTTCACATCAATTTAACAATATTCTGTTTTTTGACTATGGCATATCATTCCCTAAAGTACTATTCTGAAACCATATTCAACCATATCTGTGACATATGGATATCTTAAAAGTCTCCCCAAGTTCAAAAGGATTCTCTAGCTGCCAAAATAAAGGGGTAATCACAGACATGCACAACCCTGTGAAGCTAAATAAGACACCAAGCTTTCAAAATGTTGCATTAGGGGCGTGACTCTTATGATGAATTGATCTTGAAGGCAACAGCACAGAAAGTTGTTGATGATGCTTTCTGGTTTATCAAAAACTCATAATTAATGGAGTCTTAAGCCCTTAACCAACTTTCTGCAAGAGTTTCGCTAAAATGACATGGGACCAACCAATATTTATGTTTGAACCAATCCAAAACTGCATTGTTGCTTAAAATTTGACATCTCTAGTATCACGCATACTATTTTTATAGCACCCATGTTTCATTATGTCTGTGCCCTAAAGGCATTCTCTATATTTACAGTCCATTTCTAGTTTCCTGGATTCTACAAATACTACAACACACACACACACACAAACACACACACACACACACACACACAAACACACACACACACACAAACTCTTCCCATTTCCTGGAGCTGACCCTGTACCATAGCTCACCATACACAAATACCTCCAGGAGAGAGCTGGTCTCCCAGAAGTGCTGGCACACCTGTGAGTACAAATAAGACCACCACTTCTGCTCAAATTCCTGGCCCAAGAGGGACCTGCCCAGAGCCATCAGGACACACAGGAACCAAGGAACATCAGGGGAAAGGATCCTTTTGGTTTCGGTCTGTGCCTCAGAGCTGACCCTGTGTTATAGCTCTCCCACCTTAATTCCTTTCAGAGAGAACAGGTCTCCCAGGAATGCTCATACACAGGCTTGCAGAAGGGACAAGCCGCAGTCAGAGACAGTAAGACCAGCTAAAACTAGAGATAACTAAATGGTGAGAGGCAAGGACAAGAATATAAGCAACAGAAATAAAGGTTACATGGCATCATCAGAACCCAGTTCTCCCATAACAGCAAGTCCTAGACACACCAACACACTGGAAAAGCAAGATTCTGATTTAAAATCACATCTCATGATGATGATAGAGGATTTTAAGAAGGACATAAATAACTCTCTTAAAGAAATACAGGATAATGCAGGTAAACAGGTAGAAGCCCTAATGAGAAAACACAAAAATCCCTTAAAGAATTACAAAAAACACAACCAAACAGGTGAAGGAATTGAACAAAACCATCCAAGATCTAAAAATGAAAATAAAAACAATAAAAAAAATCACAAAGGGAGACAATTCTGGAGATAGAAAACCTAGGAAAGAGATCAAGAGTCATAGATGCAAGCATCACTAACAGAATACAAGAGATAGAAGAGAGAATCTCAGGTGCAGAAGATACCATAGAAAATATTGACACAACTGTCAAAGAAAATGTCAAATGCAAAAAGCTCCTAACACAACACATCCAGGAAATCCAGGATACAATGAGAAGAAACCTAAGGACAATAGGTGTAGAAGAGAGCAAAGATTCTCAACTTAAAGGGCCAGTAAATGTCTTCAACAAAATTATAGAAGAAAACTTCCCTAACCTAGAGAAAGAGATGCCCATAAACATACAGGAAGCCTACAGAACTCCAAATAGTTTGGACCAGAAAAGAAATTTCTTCCATCACATAATAATCAAAACACCAAATGCACAAAACAAAGAAAGAATATTAAAAGCAGTAAAGGAAAAGGTCAAGTAATATATAAAGGCAGACCTATCAGAATTACATAAGATTTGTCACCAGACACTATAAAACCCAGAAGGTCCTACACAGATATCATACAGACCCTGAGAGAGCACAAATGCCAGCCCAGGCTACTATACCCAGCAAAACTCTCAATTAACATAGATGGAGAAACCAAGATATTTTATGAAAAAAACCAAATCTGTACAATATCCACAAATCCAGTCCAATAAAGGATAACAGATGGAAAACTCCAACGTAAGGAGGGAAACTACAACCTATTTTCTTTCAAAAAAACTCAAAAGAAAATAGCCACACAAACATAATTTCACTTCTAACAACAAAAATAAGAGGAAGCAACAATCACTATTCCTTGATATCTCTTAACGTCAATGGACTCAATTTCCCAATAAAAAGACATAGACTAATGGACTGGATATGTAAGCAGGAGCCAGCACTTTGCTGCATACAGAAAATGTACCTCAGTGTCAATGACAGACACTACTCAGAGTAAAGGGCTGGAAAACAATTTTCTGATCAAATGGTCCAAAGAAACAGTCTGAAGTAGCCATTCTAATATGAAATAAAATTCACTTTCAAACAAAAGTTATCAAAAAAGATAAGAATACTCCACAATCATCAAAGAAAAAAATCTACCATGAAGAACTCTCAATTCTAAACATCTATGCTCCAAATGTAAAGGCACCCACATACATAAAAAAAAAAACTTTACTAAAGCTTGAAGCACATACCTCACACAATAATAGTTGCACACTTCAACACCCCATTCTCAATAATGGACAGATCATGAAAACAGAAACTAAACAAAGATACAGTGAAACTAACAAAAGTTATGAATCAAGTAGATTTCACAGATATCTATAAAACATTTCATCCTAAAACAAAATACCTTCTTCTCAGAACCTCTTGGTACCTTCTCCAAAATTGATCATATAAACAGTCACAAAACAGGCCTCAACAAATACAAGAAGATTGAAATAATCTTATCAGATCATCACTGGTATTCACTAACAACAAAAACAACAGAAAGTCCACATAAAAATGGAAGCTGAACAATGCCCTTCTCAGAGACAACTTGTACAGGAAAGAAATAAAAGACTTTTTAGAATTTAATGAAAACACAACATACCCAGACTTATGAGATATAATGAAAGCAGTGCTAAGAGAAAAACTTATAGCTCTGAGTACCTCCAAAATTAAACTAGAGAGAGCATATACTAGCAGCTTAACAGCACAGCTGAAAGCATACAAATTCATTTGGAATAACAAAAAAAAACAGTATAGCAAAAACTATTCTCAACAATGAAAGAATTTCTGGGGGAATCATCATCTCTGACCTCAAGCTGTATTACAGAGCAATAGTGATAAAAACTGTATAGTATTGGTACAATGACAGGCAGATAGATTAATGGAATAGAACTGAAGACTGAGAAATGAACTCACACCTATGTTCACTTGATCTTTCACAAAGGAGCTAAAACCATCTAGTAGAAAAAAGACAGCATTTTCAACAAATGGTGCTGGTTCAACTGGTGGTCAGCATGTAGAAGAATGCCAATTGATCCATTATTATCTCCCTGTACAAAGCACAAGTCCAAGTGGATCAAGGACATGCACATAAAACCAGATACACTGAATCTAATAGAAGAGAAAATGGGGAAAAACCTTGAACACTTGGGCATAGGAGAAAATTTTCTGAAGAGAACGCCAATGGCTTACACTTTAAGAATAAGAATAAATAAATGGAACCTCATAAAACTGCAAAGCTCCTATAAAGCAAAGGACACTGTCAATAGGACAAAAAGGCAACTAACAGAAAAGATCTTATATCCAATCCTGTATCCAATAGAAAGCTAATATAAAAAATATACAAAGAAACCATGAAGATTCAAATAACCAGAGATCCAAATAACCCTGTTAAAAAATGGGGGAAATGAAACAGAGAATTCTCAACTGAGGAAACTCAAATGGCCAAGAAGTACCTAAATAAGTGTTTAACATCCTTAGTCATTAGGGAAATGCAAATCAAAATGACCCTGAGATTCCACCAAGCAGAATAGCTAAGATCAAAAACGCTGGTGAGGATGTGGAGAAAGACAAACACTCCTCCATTGCTGGTAGGATTGCAAGCTGAAACAAACACTCTGGAAATCAATCTGGCAGTTTCTCAGAAAATTGGACATAGTAGTACCTGAGGACCCAACTGTACCACTCCTGGACATATACCCAGAAGATGCTCCAACATGTAATAAGGACACATGCTTCGCTATATTTATAGCAGCCATATTTATAATAGCCAGAAGCTGGAAACAACCCAGAGGTCCCTCAACAGAGGAATGGATACAGAAAATCTCGTATATTTACACAATGGAATACTACTCAGCTATTAAAAATAATGAGTTTATGAAATTCACATGCAAATGGATGTATCTAGAAAATATCATCCTGAGTGAGGTAACTCAGTCACAAAAAAACACATGGCATATACTCACTGATAAGTGGATACTAGGCAAAGAGCATGGAACACCCATGATACAAATCACGGGTCACATGAAGCTCAAGAGGAAGGAAGGCCAAAGAGTGAATGTTTCAGTCCCCCTAGAAGAGGGAACAAAATAATCAAGGGAAGTTGTGGGTGGAAGGATCTTGGGAGGAAGAGCAGGGGAGGAAAGAAGGGCAGAATCAGGTATGGGAAAAGATGAAGGAGATATACAGAAAATTAAACAAACGTGTGTAGCATTTGGGGGATGGGAAACTGAGAGTGAAAATCATAAAGTCCCAGATGGCTCTTGTCAGGAAATCAAGAGCCTCCCAGAACCACATGGGATGACATTAGCTGAAATACCACACAAAGGGGAAGGAGAACTTGTCAAGACCATATCCAGATATTAGGCATGGCCTCCCTGTTAAGGAATGGGGCCACCCAACCATCTCCAAAATTCTAACCCAGAATTGTTCCTGTCCAACGGAAATACAGGGACAAAGAGTGGAGCAGAGACTGAGGGAATGGCCATCCAGAGTCTGCCCCACCTGAAAATCCATCCCATATATAGTAACCAAACCTGATGCTATTGTTGATGCCAAGAAGTGTTGTTGACAGGAGCCTGATACAGGTGTCTTCTGAGAAGCTCTGCAGATCCTGACCGATACAGATGCAGGTGCTCGCAGCCAACCATCTGACTGAGTACAGGGACACCAATGGAGGAGTTAGGTGAAGAACTGAAAGAGCTGAAGGGGTCTTATCTGGCATCAATAGGAGGGGAGGCCCTTTGTCCTGTGAAGGGTTGATGCCCCAGTGTAGAGGAATGCTAGGGTGGTGAGGTATGAGTGGGTAGGTGAGTGGGGAAGCACCCTCATAGAAGCAGGGTAGAAATAGAAAAAAAGAAAACACAAATGGAGACAACCCTGGAAATGAAAAACCTAGGAAAGAGGTTAGAAACTACATATGAAAGTATCACCAACATAATACAAAAGATAGAAGAGAGAATCTCAGGTGTAAAAGATATCACAAAAGAGACAGACACAACTGTAAAGAAAATTTAAAACATGAAAAACTACTAACCCAAAACATCCAAAAAATTCAAGACACATTGAAAAGACCAAATCTAAGAATAATTAAAATAAAAGAGAATAAAGATCCCCAGCTCAAAGGACCTGAAAAGGTCTTCAACAAAATTATAGAAGAAAACATCCCCAACCTAAAAAAAGAGATGTCCATAAGGTACAAGAAGCCTATAGAACACCAAA
>JANHMN010000003.1:22194890-22207528 GCA_030674055.1 Rhabdomys pumilio | reverse complement strand
TTGCTGGTAGGATTGCAAGCTGAAACAAACACTCTGGAAATCAATCTAGCAGTTTCTCAGAAAATTGAACATAGTAGTACCTGAGGACCCAACTGTACCACTCCTGGACATATACCCAGAAGATGCTCCGACATGTAATAAGGACACATGCTTCGCTATATTTATAGCAGCCATATTTATCAGAGCCAGAAGCTGGAAACAACCCAGAGGTCCCTCAACAGAGGAATGGATACATAAATGTTGTATATTTACACAATGGAATACTACTCAGCTATTAAAAATAATAAGTTTATGAAATTCACATGCAAATGGATGTATCTAGAAAATATCATCCTGAGTGAGGTAATTCAATCACAAAAAAAAAAACACACGGCATATACTCACTGATAAGTGGATACTAGGCAAAGAGCATGGAACACCCATGATACAAATCATGGGTCACATGAAGCTCAAGAGGAAGGAAGGCCAAAGAGTGAATGTTTCAGTCCTACTTAGAAGGGGGAACAAAATAATCAAGGGAAGTTGTGGGTGGAAGGATCTTGGGAGGAAGAGCAGGGGAGGAAAGAAGGGCAGAATCAGGTATGGGAAGAGATGAAGATGTACAGAAAATTGAACAAACGTGTGTAGCATTTGGGGGATGGGAAACTGAGAGTGACAATCATAAAGTCCCATAAAGTCTTGCTTTCCTGGCAATAGCCTCCCAGAACCACACTGGATGACATTAGCTGAAATACCACACAAAGGGGAAGGAGAACTTGTCAAGACCATATCCCCAGCTCAAAGGACCTGAAAAGGTCTTCAACAAAATTATAGAAGAAAACATCCCCAACCTAAAAAAAAAGAGATGTCCATAAGGTACAAGAAGCCTATAGAACACCAAATCAATGGGACCAGAAAATAAAATACTCTTTTCACCTAATAATCAAAACACTAAATGCACAGAACAAAGAAAGAATATTAAAAGCTGCAAAGGAAAATGGCCAAGTAACATACAAAAGTAGACCTATCAAGAATTTTTTCTTTTTTTATTGGATATTTTATTTATTTAGAATACAGATGTCATCCCCTTTCCCCATTTCCCTTCCCTAGAACCCTTATCCTATAACCCCTCTTACTTTATGCTTGTATACCGCTTTAATTACATGCATGTATTAAGGTCAGTTCTAGGTTGAGGAACTAGCAATACAATAGATGCAAGTAGTCAGGGAACAAGCAATAAAATAAACACAAATAGTCAAAGAAAAAGCAGGCCATTAAACCCAGTTACTTGATCACTCCCATGATTACTGTTTCTAAAGTCTTATCAGGATGGCCAAAGTATCTGAGCCTACTTCCCTGTCCTAGGCCAAGGACGTTTTCATATCTGAAGCCTACTTCCTTGTTCTAGCCTAAAATTTAGATTCCTGTCTAAAATTACTTCTTTGATCTGGCCTAATATTTAGATTCCTACCTGAAATTACTTCTTTGTTCTAGTCTAATGTCATATTCTTGCTTGAACCCTACTTCCTTGTCCTTGGCCAATGTTATATTCCTGCCAAGCAACCCCTTTCCTTGTGCTTGGCCCATGTCAGCTTCTTGCCAAGCAGCCCCAAAGGCTCTCCACCTCTCCCCCTTTTTTATTTCATTAGCAAGACTAAGCCTGTTTAGGTTGTTCTAACAAGAATTCCTTTCTTACCCATCATGGAATATGCATTATCAAAGGCAATGCACTTCTGTCTTAGGTTGATAAAGCTCTGTGCAGAATCTTACCCATCCTTGACTTGCCAGCCTGTTAATTTAATAACTCTTTCTGGGGGTCCATTTTCAGGCTTAAGCCATGTACTTTGGCTGCCAACATGTTGATGTTGTTAAAGATAAGCTTGAACACAATGAGTAGGAATAAAAGTATTCCCAGGACAAGAAGGGCTAGCTACCCTGATCAAGCTATATATGCCATTTGTGAAGTTTGTCCAAAATGGAAATACTGACTTCAGGCCATGGATAACTTTATTGTCATTATCTGCAGCATCAAAACTCAACAGAGTAACATTCTTTAAATTTAAAATCTCACTATGCAAAGTTAACACACCCAGAGAGTTGTTAGGATTATCCCAATTATCCTACAGGTGTCTTTAAACTTTTTTCTAATTATAATGACAATCATTGTGAATTTCAAAAGTAACACTACTTCAATGATATTTGTCATGACACTTGGGATGGCTTTTAACTCTTGAAACCTGAACATCCTTCAGATAATTTGAATGGGTTATGGAGCATCATTCATTGTTCCAGATACCTATATAAATCCTTTTGTATACTCAATACATTAGAAACTTTTTTTTGCTAGATGGTTAACAAAAATAGTTGTCTTAACTCCTTGTGTCAGTGCTATTGCATAAGCAGTGGTGCTAGCAATTAATTAAATTAAAGCTGTTATACCAGCAATAATCAAGCCTGCTACCCTCTTGTTTCTGCCTAAAGCCTAACTCACTTCTTCTTCCAGCACTTTCAAGCTTTTTTCAGAGAATCGTTTTCTAATACCCAGGGCATTGAGATGAAAGCTGGGTAATAGATCCCCCATAACAGACATGCCAGGTTTCAACACACTAACATAATTGAAAATTATACAGTCAATGCAACTTACAATAAATGCTGTAGAAGAGACAAAACCAATTTTAGCTTGACAATTAAAAGAGCCTAAAAACATAGACTAACCCTTGTATGAAATCCAGATCTTGCCCCAACTTTATCTCTTGCTATCCTAACATCATAGCGAGCTACAGCTAGCTTCCAAATATGTCTCTGACAAAGTCAAGATCCAGTTTTCCAAAAATAGACTGTTATTTCCCATATTGGATAGATATCTAGACCAGTACATAATTGAGTACTATTAGTAATAGTACTAATAGCTGGGCACCTTTAAGAAGAATACAAGAGACATAATTTTTCTTTTTTATTTTCTATCCCACAAGATCTAAAAACTTGAGGCATGGCAGCTTGTCATATCTGGGATATAGGCAAGCAAAGGTGGGTCAGGAACATATGTCCAACACAGCTTCCCAGTCACTCTTGACAGGGCACTCATCAAGCTCACAGGTCAGCATCATTCTTTGTCTCAGCAACAGTATGTCTCACCAATCTTTATAAAGATCCATGGGCCTCTTCCACAATACCTTGTCCTTGAGGATTATACAAAATCCCTGTAATAAATTGTTGACAAAAAATCTCGACTGCTCAACTACAATTGCCAGACCCATTATCTGTTTTTTCTTTTAATTGGCTATTTTATTTATTTACCTTTCAATGTTATCTCCTTTCCCATTTCCCCCAAAACTCCTTATCCCATCCCCCCTCCTCCTATTTCTGTGAGGGTGTGCTCCCACCATCCTCCCATTCCTGACTCCCTTCTCTTGAATTCTCCAACACTATGGAATCCAAACTTTCAGGCACCAAGGCCCTCCACTTCCACTGATGCCTGACAAGGCCACCCTCAACTACTTATACAAGTGGAGCCATGATTCCCTCCCTTTGTGTTCTCAGGCTGCAGATTTTAGAATGGTTACTCCAGCTTGTTTCTTAGGACTTATATGTATTTGCTTGAAAAATTATTTTCTAGACTTTTACTCTAAGGTAGTGTCTGTCTTTGTCACTGAGGTGGGTTTCCTGTATGCAGCAAAATGCTGGGTCCTGTTTAAGTATCCAGTCCATTACACTATGTCTTTTTATTGGGGAATTGAGTACATTGATGTTAAGAGATATTAAGGAGAGGAGATTGTTGCTTCCTGTTGTTTGTTATTAGCGGTGATATTGTTTGTGTGGCTATCTTAGTTTGGATTGTTGGAAGAGGATTACTTTCTTGCTCTTTCTAGGGTATAATTTCCCTCCTTGTATTGGAGCTTTCCCTTTATCTTTTTAGTGCTGGGTTTGTGGAAAGATATTGTATAAATTTGGTTTTGTCGTACAATATCTTGGTTTCTCCATCTATGGTAATTGAGAGTTTTGTTGGGTATAGTAGCCTGGGCTGGCATATGTGTTCTCTTAGGATCTGTATGACATCTGTCCAGGATCTTCTGGCTTTTATAGTATCTGGTGAGAAGTCTGATGTAATTCTGATAGGTCTGCCTTTATATGTTTTTTTTAATATGGTCTTTATATGGTCTGCCTTTTTCCCTTATTGCTTTTAATATTCTTTCTTTGTTTTGTGCATTTGGTGTTTTAATTATTATGTGACAGTAGGCATTTCTTTTATGGACTAGTCTATTTGGCATTCTATAGGCTTCTTGTATGTTTATGGGCATCTCTTTCTTTAGGTTAGGGAAGTTTTCTTCTATAATTTTGTTGAAGATATTTATTGACCCTTTAAGTTGGGAATCTTCACTCTCATCTATACCTATTATCCTTGGGTTTGGTCTTCTCATTGTATCCTGGATTTCCTGGATGTTTTGTGTTAAGAACTTTTTGCATTTTGTGTTTTTGTTGACAGTTGTGTAAATATTTTTTATGATATCTTCTGAACCTGAAATTCTCTCTTTTATCTATTGTTTCCTGTTGGTGATGCTTGTGTCTGTGACTCCTGGTTTCTTTCCTAGGTTTTCTATCTCCAGGGTAGTCTCCCTTTGTGATTTCTTTATTGTTTCTACTTCCATTTTTATGTCCTGAATGGTTTTGTTCAATTTCTTCACCTGTTTGGTTGTGTTTTCTTATAATTCTTTAAGATATTTTTGTGTTTCCTCTTTAAGGGCTTCTACCTGTTTATCTGTGTTCTTCTGTAATTCTTTGAGAGTGTTATTTATGTCCTTCTTAAAGTTTTCTATCATCATCATTAGAAGTGATGTTAAGTCTGAATCTAGCTTTCCTGGTGATATGGGGAATTCTGGACTTTTTAGTGTGGGAGAACTAGGTTCTAATGATGACAAGTACCTTGTGTTGGTGATGCTTATGTTCTTGTGCTTGCCTTTCATCATCTGGGTCTCCTTCGTGCTACCTGGCTGTCTCTGACTGGAGCCTGTCTTTCCTATTATCTTGGTTGTGTCAGAACTGTGTGGGGTGGGTGTTGCTACTGGGATTAGAGTCGAAACTCAAGATCTGCTCAGTGCTCTTTGCCAGGCGTGAATTCCTGCATCCCAGTGTGTCCCAGTTATTCTCTGTTTGGGGCAGTTGTTGCTGTCTTCTTACCTAAGATACTGCCTGGGTTAGAGCTCCTGGGAGTCCTGCTCCCTCTGGGTTTTGTGACATTGGGTGCAGAGCTACTGCCCTGGATCTGCTCAGTGCTCAGGCCCAGACCAGAAAGCTAGACCTATCATAATTACACCAGACTTCACAACAATCAAAATCCAGAAGTACCTAAACAGAAGTCATGTATACCCTAAGAGAACACAAATGCCAGCCCAAGCTACTCTCAATCAACATAGATGGAGAAACCAAAATATTCTAGGTAAAAAAAAAAAATCAAACAGTGTCTATCTACCAATTAAGCCCTACAGAGGATTCTAAAAGGAAAACTCCAACACACGGAGAGTACCTACACCAAGGAAAAGACAAGCTATTACACATCTCACAACAAAGCCAAAAGGAGAGAACCACATGCACATAGAGCCACCTATAAAAACAAACAAAACAGGAACCAACAATCATTTGTCATTAATATCTTTCAATATTAATGAACGCAACTCACCTATAAAAAAAGACATAAGCTAACAGACTGGATATGCAAACAAGATCCAGCATTTTGCTGCATACAAAACCTAAACCTCTATTTAAAAAAAAAAAGGCAGATACTACCTCAGAGTAAAAACTGGAAAAAGGTCTTCCAAGCAAATGATCCCAAGAAACAAACTGGAGTTGCCATCCTAATATCCAGTAAAATAGATATCAAGCATGATAAGGAAGAACACTTCATATTCATCAAAGGGATAATCCACCAAGAGAAAGTCTCAATTCTGAACTTCTATGCCCCAAATGCAAGGACATCCACATTCATAAAAGAAACTTTACTAAAGCTCAAAACACACATTCCACCATACACAATAATAGTGAGAGACTTCAGCATCCCTCTCCCACCAATGGACAGGACACTGAAACAGAAACTAAACAGACAATAGATGTTGTGAACCAAATTTATTTCACAGATATCTACAGAATATTTCATCCTAAAACAAAAGAATACACTTTCTTCTCAGCACCTTATGGTACTTTCTCCAAAATCAACAATTTGTTGATACAATTGTTCATAAAACTGCTATAAACTGATATAAACTGATAAAACTCAACTGATATAAGACCATTGAAATAATCCCATGCATCCTATCAGATCACCAATGCCTAAAACTAGTCTTCAATAACAGCAAAAACAACAGAAAGCCCACATACACATGGAAGCTGAACAACTCTCTACTCAATGATAACTTGGTCAGCGAAAAAAATAAAGAAATTAAAGCCTTCTTGAAATTTAATGAAAATGTTGACATACTCAAACTTATGGGACACAATGAAAGCAGTACTAAGAGAAAAATTCATAACACTAAGTCCCAGGATAAGTGGATAGATCCTACACTAGTAACTGAACAGCACACCTGAGAGCTCTAGAACAAAAAGTAGCAAACACACTCAAAAAGAATAAAAGGCAGGAGATAGTCAAAAAAAAAAAGCTCCAGTTGTTCAAGACTCACATGAAGTCCAAGCTGCATTTCTAGTACCTATGTACTGGGGGCCTAGGTCTGGCCCCTGTATGCTTTTTGTTAGTGGTTCAGTCTCTGAAAGCCCTAACAGTCCATTTTAGCTGACTGTTGGTTTTCCTGTGGAGTTACTATCTAATTTGTGGCTTTCATCCTTCCTCTAACTGTTTCATAAGAATCCCCAAGCTCCACCCATTGCTTATCTTTGAGTCACTACATCCATCTGAGTCAGATACTATGTGGAGCCTCTCAGAAAATAGCCATACTATACTCCTCTCTGCAAGTATAACAAAGTATTATTCGTAGTTTCAGGGATTAGTGAATGCCCATGAGATGGGTCTCAAGTTGAGCCCGTCATTGGTTGACCATTTCCTCAGTCTCTGTTCCTTCCCTTGTGCCTGTATTACTTGTAGACAGGACCAATTGTGGGTTGAAAGTTTGGTGGGTGAGTTGGTGACTCTATTGGAACATTGAGGTTTCTGTCTGACTTCAGGAGATGGTCTCTTTAGATTCCATCTAAAGAGTGATGTGAATCACAGCTAAGGTTACCCCATTGATTCTTGGCTGCCCTCTTTATCCTAGATCTCTTGTCGTGTTCTCAAAATACCAGTCACCTCCCCAACCCATCAGATGCAATTTTCCATACATTATTATGGCCACCTGGCCATTCATCACTCCTGCCCACCCATATCTCATCCTGAACACCCACTACTACCCTCCCCATTCTGTGTCCTTCCTAGTTCCCTCCTTCCATCTGCCTCTTATGACTATTCTGTTCTCCCTTGTAAGTGATATTCAAGCATTTTCAACTGTGCCTTCATTCTTCCTTAGTTTCTTGGAGTTTATGGGGTGAAGGGTGGGTAGCCTGTAGTTTATGGATAATGTCCACTTACAAGTGTGTATATATGATACATGTCCCTTTGATCTGACTTGCCTCACTCAGGATAATATTCTCAAGGTCCATCCCTTGGTACTTTGAACTTTCCTCTTAACACTGCTTTCATTGTGCCCCATAAACTTGGATATGATGTGCCTTCATTTTTATTTAATTACAGAAAGTTGTTTCTTTCTTTCTTTCTGGATTCAGAAGTCATTGAGTAGAGAGTTAACTTCCATGAGTACAGGAAAGCTTTCTGGTGTTTCTGTTGAAGTCCAGCTTTAATTCATGGTGCCCTGATAAGATACAAAGCATTACTTCAATTTTCCTGTATCTGCAAAGGCTTGCTTTGTGACTGAATATATAATCAGTTTTTGGAGAAGGATCATTGAGGTGCTGAGAAGAAAGCATATTTCATGTGTTTGGGTGACATATTCTATAGGGGTCTGTTAGGTCCATTTGATACACAATGTCTGTTAGTTTCATTATTTATCTGTTTAGTTTTTGAATGGATGACCTGTCAGTTTGTGAGACTGATGTGTTGAAATCTCCTATTTTATTTTTGAATTTTACATTTGCTTTCATTTTCATTGTTGAGTACAGCTATGAAAATCAAGTCACATAGGCTTGAAGCTTTTCTTCCCAGTTTGGGAGAGTCATCAAGACATCGAGGCCCTGGAAGATATGTTCATAGATGTCCTGCTTGCTCCCAGTCCCAAGCATGCTCTTCCATCTGCTTCTTTCCGACCCCACCCTTTTTACTTTGAAGTTTTAAAGTCAAAACACAGTATAGTAAAGTCTCAAAATGACCTGTCACAAAACTTAGGCAGCTTTAAGCTATGAAACCATTGAATCTTTGGCAAGGAATGCCAAATAATAATATTGACATAATTTTAGGAATTCTTATAGGATCATCATTAAGACTTAAGAAGTCATCTGTTTATATAGCATCACTACAAGACAGTACATCTTCATGGGTCAGCAGATATCTGCTCCAAAGGGGTGTGCTATTGCTTAGTGATTGTTACATATGTTTAATAATAAAAGGAAAAGCATATTAATAGCAGGAATCTTTCCTAAAATAAGTCCCTTACAGCTTTGCTGAATAAGGACTCACTTGTCACAGATTATATAGTAACCCAAGGCAAGCCATTTCAGGATGATCACCTGCTAGTTATTAGCTTGTCCCATTATAGCTCCTGATACTGCTGACCCTACAGTCTTTATAATGTTTGAACTCCATCTGTCTGTCTACAAAAACATCCTCACCCAACCTGTTTGGAGAATTCCTAGGGTGCTGCCACTATTGTCCCTAAACCCAAGGAACACACTGCTAACTTTCTGGGAAGTATCTGTATATTATTCCATCCTCAATTTTTGACAAAAATATCCTACTTTTATTGTACAGAATTTAGACTAAGACTTGGGGAACAGCTGCAGAATTACCCATCTCTGCCTGCGACTCTAGGTTACTTTCATTTCGACCTAGAGCAAGTGACCATAACCTACATTTCTCTTGAATTCATGAACAACCTTCACTTTAATATTATTGGTAACTTGTAATTTCTGGATATCAAGCTAGCTCCTACTAGATCTTACCAGGTCACCAAATACCAGTTTAATCAAGAAAGGAAGAAAGAAAAAGGAACAGTAAATAGATAGAAAATGATAAGTACTAAGGATAATTGCAGAAATGACATCACAAGTTGCTTGTGCCAAAGAAGCAGGCCTTGGGGCCTCTCAGTACATGAAGCCATAGCGTCATGCTATGAAACACAGTACCCCCAGCAGGTTTTTTTTCCTGGTCATTCGTGATCCCAGGCACACTTAATGTGGGGTATCTGCAACATATAATTTTCTTGAAGATGTTTTCAGGTCCTTTAAGCTGGGAATCTTCATTTTGCTCTATTCCATTTATTCTTAGATTTGATGGTTTCATTGTGTCTTGAATTTCCTGAATGTTTTGGGTTAGGAGTATATTATGTTTTGAATTTTTGTTGACAGTTGTGTCAGTCTCTTCTATGGTATCTTCTACACGTGACATTCTTTCTTCAGTCTCTTGTATTCTGTTGGTGCTTACATCTATAATTCCTGAATTCTACCCTAGGTTTTCTATCTCCAGAATTGCCTCCATTTTCTTTATTGTTTCTACTTCCACTTTTAGGTCTTGGACCACTTTATTCAGTTCATTTACTTGTTTGTGTTTTCCTATATTTCTTTAAAGGATTTATTTGTTTCCTCTTTAAGAAATTCTACCTGTTTACCTGTATTTTCTTGTATTTCTTTCAGTGAGTTATTTATACCTTCCTTAAATGATTCTATTATCTTCATGAGATAGGATTTTAGGTCAGCTTCCTGATTTTAAGGTGTTTTGGTATATTCAGGGCTTGCTGTGGTGGGTTTCTGATGATGCCCAAGTATATTGGTTTCTGTTGCTTATGGTCTTGTGCTTGATTCTCACCATCTGGTTATCCATGTTGTTTGCTGGTCTGGGTGACTCTGTCTGAAGCCTGCCTCTTTTGTCTCTGGGTTGCTTCAGATTTCCTGTTAACAAGCCTGTGGCCATGGCTGTAACAGACCTACTGTGGGGCCTTCTGCCTGTGGAGTTTTAGAGGGACAGAGAAACTGCTGATCTGTTGCTGTCGCTGCAGCAGGGAGGCCTTCAGACTGTTGGGTCTTCAGAGGAGCAGTAAAGCTGTTGTCCTGTGTGAAAGCTGTTCTCCAGGAGGTTGTCTACAGACTGTGGTTTCTGTTTCCCGTGTGAAGCAGAACTCCAGGGAGGCTTAAAGTCTGTTGGGTCAGTTGCCCTGCATGCTGCAGACCCCCAATGTCTTCAGACTGTGATGTTGGTTGCCTAGTTGCCTTGTAGGCAAAGAAACTCCTGAGATGTCTTCAAGCTGTGGTGTCTTCAGGGGAGCAGACAAGCTAGAGATCAGTTGCTCAGTTGCCCTGTGTACAGTGCACCTCCTAGGATGCCTTCAAGCTGTGCTGTCAGTTGTCCTGTATGCATCAGATTTCCAAGGATGCCTCAGGCTGTGATGTCCATAGGCAAGATGTCCTGAGTTGAGCAGATCTCCTGGGATACCAAACAATGTGGTGTCTTCAGGAGAGCAGGCTAGCTATCAGTCTGCCCCAGCAGAAAAGTTGGCACCCTTTGTTTAGGTTGAAAATTTTTTCTTCTATGACTTTATTGGAAATATTCCAGATCTTGGAGCTTGAACTATTCAACTTCTATTCCTATTAATGTTAGGTTAGGGATTTCATAATATCTCAGATTTCCTGGATATTTTGTATCAGGAATTTATTACATTTAATATTTTCTTTGACTCATATATCAATTTTTTCTATTGTGCCTTCTATACCTGTGATTTTCTCTTCCATCACCTGTATTTTTTTGGTGATGTTTGCAGGACATATGTTGTTCCTGTTCTCTTCCCCAAGTTTTCAATCTATAGGATCCCATCTGTTTATGTTTTTTATTGCTTCTATTTCCATTTTTACATCTTGCACTATTTTTTTTATTTCCTTCACCTGTTTAACTTTATTTTCCTGAATTTCTTCAATGAATATATTTGTTTCTCTTTAAAGACATCTACCTCTTTGGTAGGAGGAGGAGGAGGGGGAGGAAGAGGAGGAGGGGGAGGAAGAGGAGGAGGAGAAGGAGAAGAAGGAGGAGGAGAAGGGGGGAGAAAGAGGAGGAGGATGGGGAGGAAGAGGAAGAGGAGGGAGATTATACCCAGCATTAGTGGCATGGCTCTTATAATAACCAACCATCCTGCTTGATTTTGAAGGGGACAGCACAAAAAGTAATTGATGATGCTTTATGGTATATCAAAAACTCATAACTAATGGGGTCTTAAACCCTAAACCAACTTTCTGCAAGAGTTTTGCTAAAATGACATGGTACCAAACTTCCTCCTAACATTCATGTTCATACCAATCCAAAACTCCATCGTTGCTTAAAATTTTACACCTCTAGTTTCCCCCTACTATTTTTATATAAAGCATGTTTCATTATCCCTGTGCCTTAAAGGTATTCCTTATATTAACAGTCCATTTCTAGTTTCCTCAATTCTACAAATACTCCAAGAAAAAAAAAAGAAAAATCTAAAGAGTCAAAGCTATGATCCACATATGAGATGAAACATAGAGCATTTGTCTTTCTGTATTTCAACAGTATATCATGGATGAGGAGGGGGGCTCCACTGGATCCTACTCTTCTCTGAGGAACTATTTGCCTTTGAGAGTTAGGTGAGAGGGTTTACAATGTTTGGGTAAACCCTGAACACTGTGATTCACACACAATGCAGGGTATGGAAGTCATAGGGAGACATACAGAGAAGCACAGTTTCACTGGGAAAGGGAGAGAGATGGAAGCATAGAATGGGGCATTGGAATAACTAAAACTGACTACATGAATATATAAAAGTATCAGATGGTTTTTAATATTAAGGGACAGATGTATGCTCGGCAGTGACATCCTTTCTGCTGTATAAGTCACGCATCAGTGTACTTTAAACAGCTGTGAATGCCTGCACAAAACCATCCTAATCACATTGCATCATGAATAAATGTGAGACTTATAAGAGCCCAGCCCTCTCAAGGCGCTCGAAGGCACTTCCTGGTAATTAGAGAAAGGCAGTCAAAGTACTAAATGGTTTAGTTACTAGCGCACTGTCCTTAAAAAGTAAACTTCACCCATGCAACAAGCCTTGAGGCACAAAAAATATAGAAATGAATGTAGAACACGCAGATGTTGGAGTGCAAAGATGATGAAAAATAATGATGGTTGGATATAACCAAAGTATATGATACATACATGTAAGACAACTTACAAAATAATAAATTATTAAAATTCTAAAAACCAGATGTTCCAGTACCTATAGTGTCAGCACTGGAATGATAGAGGAAAGACTATTAATTAACTCTTTCTGGCCAAGCCAAATTGCAGAATAGGGAAATTAGGGTTCCGTTAAAGACTCAGTCTCAAAACAATAAGACAGAGATAAAGTGAGACAAACACCAAATAAACTTCTGGTCACAACATGAACACCTACGTTTTCTCTCTCTCTCTCTCTCTCTCTCTCTCTCTCTCTCTCTCTCTCTCT
>JANHMN010000003.1:22151566-22180981 GCA_030674055.1 Rhabdomys pumilio | reverse complement strand
TTAGGAATACAAGCCTTAGACCCAGTCCTTCTTTAAGTTTTTAAACTTATTTGAGATGGTTAGCTTGTGAGTTAATGGCCTATAGCAAATTCAAGGCTCTGAGTTTATTATCAGGTTGTTTTCTATATTTTATTTAGCTGAGAGGAGTTAACAGACAACAGTCCAGATTTCCTTACATGGATAGTTGGTTTTCAAAACGTCAGAAGTCCATAGAATTGACGTTACAAACATTTCTATATTAATGTCCATTTTGATTAGAGACCTGTCTGCTCCTGACAGCTTCCTGTCTTGGATTCTAAGAAGAAATTGAGCATCTTTGGAATTACTCCAGTTGTGGTGAGACAGCCACTAGACAAGAATTGCATCTTTTCATCTACAGACAAATCACTGTCCAGAAAAGATCACACTTGCAGAATAGTCAACTGATTATATCTGCCAAGACAGAGTAATCAGCCCTTAATAATGCTGCATCACTAGGTCTGTCAGATGATCCTGGGCCATAAGGCTGAAGATTGAATGCCCCAACATTTTGTAGTATAGGCATTGTTCAGGTGCTCAGGGGTCTTTATAATTTGGCTAAGTTTTAGGAGCTATGCTTTTTACTTCCCATAATTTCAGTTAACTCGGTCATTCTGGATTTCTGACGGGTTTGAAGACTGATAGTCTCATAGCCAATTCCAGCTATTTACTTTGAGAGAAAAGGTTTGAGAGGATGGTTTTCAGCTGACACTCATTCTAAAGCCAAGAAAAAAAGCCAATTTCAGAATTAAGTCTTCTAGTTAGGAGGGACAGTCTTTTAGCTAGGAGGTTCTGTTTAGTCAACAAAATGATAGACTGGATATTAGGTCTATCTTGTACCTTACTGATACAAGTTGGTATAGTTAGGCTCTAATTGTATTCTAAGAATAAAATTTTATTTTAACAGGAACAGCAATATGTAGGTGGAGCTAAGTTGGGAGGAGTAAGGAGAGGCGGATAAGGCATAAAAAGAGGAGAGGAGGAGCTAGGTGACAAGAGGGGGAGACATTGAGGTGTATGGTTTCATGTCCCTACCAGTCAAAGATAGTTGATATATCTAGGTTGGGTATTTTGTTACACTTCTGATTGACATTGAGCATTACCCAACATATAAAGTCTTTGATTAACATTAAAAAAAAGTATAAAAGCAAAAAGGAGAAGTGGGGGTTTGGTGGGGATTTTCTAGGGATGGGAAATGGAGAAAGAAGATGGTATCTGAAATGTAAATAAAATATTCAATAAAGATTTTCATATAAAAAATGCATTCTAGGCTGCTCTGCAAAAGCGCTTCCCTATAGGCATTCACCAAACCTGCTAAATTCAAACTCTAAACATAAACTCTGATCTAGGTAGAGGTCTTTGGGTGATTAGTCTGCAATTTATCTTTGACAAGAAAACAAATTACCAAAAGCACAAAATATATTAGAATGATGGTTTAAGTGACTGGTTAAATTATATTCAGTTCTAGCGCTTGGGAAATGATGTAACACCTCATGATCATACACAGAGTTTTGTGCAAACTCAAGTCAGGACTATTAGAAAGAGACAACTGGTGTGATGAAATCTCACAGAATGCATAATATAAAGATAGAGAAAATACACTATGTGAGCAGAATTGCAAGGTGAAGTCAGTATATGTTCATTGAGAGTTACTGTGGAAATGCTCAGAATCTCTGTTGAAACTTTCCCTGGGATAATCATGCAAGTCTTAGAATCCTAGTGTGAATATGGTAGGAAAGAAGGTAGTGAGTCACACAGCTCACCAGTGCAGTGCAAAGGGAGGAGACGGCCAGGACACTATTCCTACTCCTGTGAGAGAAGGTGTCTGCACACCATTCTTAAATTGAGTAAGATCTTTTGCAGTGACAGACAGTTGATGCTTTGTATCAGCACGAGTTTGAACTTAGAATTCCCAGAAAGGGCTTTGTCTTACACAACTCTCATCTGTCACACAGGCACAATTAGTTGAACAATCAAGAACTGGGGCTTGTTGTGCTGTAAATTCTGGGTTGTGAAGAAGTTTAAACAAAGTGGGGAGAACAGCTGAGACCACAGAAACTACCAGATACAAGCAGTCTCCTTTCCATGTCCTGACACTCTAGTACACCTAGAAAATGGCTTCAGGAGAAAATAGAACGTACTCATAGTTTTGAAATTAGAAGTATGTATTTATGTGGGAGTGAGTGTGTGGAGAGTTCATGAGACTTGAAAAGGACCATTCAAAGGATAACCACACAATAGGTTTATTGTTCACATCATCCAGTATCAATCAGGGGAGCACTAATCTTCAGACCACTCACACACATCTAGTAGCTGTTCATGATCAATGAACTGATAAGCACAAAATAGAATTTTACATACCAGTTATGGCCTCAAAAGATTCCATGCCATCTCATTTATGAGAGGAATGAGCAGCTGTGGGTGGAGAGCAAGACGAGAATCCACCAAGGTTACCAGGTTCCACAGACCAATCAGCCACCATGAGCAATGTGAGCATTGATGGTTGCACAGCATAAAGGAAGTCTGTAAAGATTTGGCTGTGCTTGAGGATCACACCATGTTTAATTGTATATAAAAATTTCTGAGCCTCATTTGTAACATTCAAAGATCTTCTAGGTCTGTGACATCTGGCTGGAATGACACACCTTTGATCCAACTGGCTGGAATACAGACAAACCCTTAGTACATACTTTTAACACCAGCAATGAAGTTAAATTTAGTTTGTAGAAGAAAGCAGTCATGTTTGAAAGTTATGTCTGACTAAGAGGCAAAGTGATGAATCAGAGAAATATTAGACAAGATGAGTCAGAGATGGGATATGTCCAACTCTCAGGAGAACAGCATAGAAAACAGAAACTATTTTTATCAGTCAGGCAGAAAAAGAGAGTAAGTCAGTTAGAGGTCAGTGCAATGAGTGCAGTGCAGTGGAGTTGAGTTCATAAGTGAGTTCATGCAGTGTAGTGCAGGTCTGCAAAGGCAGTTGAATTTATAGAATAAGGAGCAAGAACATTTGATCAAATATCTAAACTTTGAGGCCAAGGATCCCTATTGCATGAGGAGCCAAGAAAAGCCAGATTGAGTCAGTCACATTGAAGAAAAGTTGAGTTAGAATTTCTGAGTTGAACCCACCAGCCAGAGTTCAGAAAGAAGTAGAAAGGGGGACCTCATTCATCAGTAGGCGCTTGAGATGACATTTACCTCAGATGAATAAAAGTTACTTTTAAGGTTTCTATACTTTTACCTACCTGGAGTTGTGTTTACTGAGAAGCCATGCCATTCACAGAAAGACAATTCCAGTGAACCTCTACCACTATTTCTGCGAGGCTGGCAGCAATTCCACATAATTATTGATAAGAAGATATATGATAAGAGCTGCTGTGGCATTTGAGACTCCTTAGTTGCCGATGACTTAAAAGGATGTGTAACACATGGTTCAAAACTTAGTATATCTGTATCTATCTGTTTTCACTGTAGTTAGGGAAATAAACACGTTAATGAAAAAAATAACAGTGAGTAATGTCCACCAGTTTGAGAACACTTCTGTGTTCAAGTTTGTAAGGTCATTCTGGTTAGTCTAGAAATGTGTATTTGTTTTCATAGCCATAGTATTCTGTACATAGAGGTACTGTGTGATCATTTACATTGAAATCCAATATTCTCACTGGTAAGGATTCACTCTGCTTTATTCTGTGAAGAGTTAAGTGTATAATGTCAAATATAATTTTTAAAAGATTTATTTTTATTGTATGTTTATTGAACTGTAGTTTTCAAATTGGACAGCATTTCTTACCTGATTATAAGTTAGATCAACATAGAAACTAAAAACCAGTACCAGTGCTAAGGCTCACCTGATTTCTCTCTTAAGAGTTTAACACAGTCTTATACCACTCATGGAACTAGACAACAAAAGCTACCTCTTATATGTCCAGTTCTTCAAAACACAACTGTTCATTATTTTATGATCTTTCAGTCACATCTATTCACTGACATATCTAAAAATGAAATGTTCTTATTAATTCTTCAAAGACAGCCAATCAGAATGATTAATGTTATACGAACTCAGGCATATTTTCACTCAAAGAGAGGTTAGGTTGCATTCCTCAATTTCTCTGCTTCCAAAGATCTCACAATAATCACATCAGGACAATTTTTAGTGACCTCATGAGCCAGTTTATAAGAGATGCTTTTCTTCTTCCTTGCTCTGAAGACTTCCCAATGTAGCCAGGTCAGATACAGAGTTTTCCTAATTTTTCACACTATCATGTACTGAGCCATGATAAAATTCCATGTCCATACTCAATCTTATACATTTCCCTTTCCCGACATTCTCACAGGGCACATATTTGCATCCAAGCAAAACATTTATGCACACACAATCAAAATAGATAATACATGAATCTTTAAAAAAGAACTTCAGCCAGAAGTTCTTTTATTGTTGAGAATGGTTCTTGCTATCCTGGGTTTTTTGTTATTCCAAATGAATTTGGAAATTGCTCTTTCTAGCTCTATGAAGAATTGATTTGGAATTTTGATGGGGATTGCATCGTACCTGTAGATTGCTTTTGGGAAGATGGCCATTTTTACTAAGTTAATCTTGCCTATCCAGGAGCATGGGAGATCTTTCCATCTTCTGAGGTCTTCTTTTATTTCTTTCTTCAGAGACTTGAAATTCTTGTCATACAGATCTTTCACTTGCTTGATAAGATTCACTCCAAGATATTTTATATTATTTGTGGCTATTGTAAAGGGTGTCATTTCACTAATTTCTTTCTCGGCCTGTTTATAAAGGAAGGCTACTGATTTCTTTGAGTTGATTTTATATTCAGCTACTTTGCTAACGTCATTTATCTGGTTGACGAGTTCTCTGGTGGAAGTTTTAGTGTCACTTAAGTATACTATCATATCATCTGCAAATAGTGAAATTTTCACTTCTTCCTTTCCTATTTGTATTTCTTTGACTTCCTTTTGTTGTCTAATTGCTCTGGGTAGGACTTCCAGCACTATATTAAATACGTAACATGAGAGTGGGCAGCCTTGTCTAGTCCCTGATCTTAGTAGGATTGCTTCAAGTTTCTCTTCATTTAGTTTGATGTTGTCTGCTGGCTTGCTGTATATTGCTTTTACTTTGTTTAGGTATAGGACTTGAAATCCTGATCTTCCAAGACTTTTAACATGAAGGGATGTTGGATTTTTTCAAATGCTTTCTCAGCATCTAGTGAGATGATCATGTGGTTTTTCTTCTTTGAGTTTATTTTTATAGTGAATTACATTGATGGATTTTTGACTATTGAACCATCCCTGCATTCCTGGGATAAAGCCTACTTGATCATGATGGATAATTGTTTTGATGTGTTGTTGGATCCGGTTTGTGAGAATTTTATTGAGTATATTGGCATCGATATTCATAAGAGAGATTGGTCTGTAATTCTCTTTCTTTGTTAGGTTTTTCTGTGGTTTGGGTATGAGCATAATGGTAGCTTCATAGAACGAATTGGGTATTATTCCTTCTGTTTCTATTCTGTGGAATAGTTTGAAGAGAATTGTTATTAAGTCTTCCTGGAAGGTCTGATAGAATTCTGCACTAAAACCATATGGTCCTGGACTTTTTTTGGTGGGGAGACTTTTAATTACTTCTTCTATTTCTTTAGGGTTTATAGTTTTATCTGCTTTTCATTTAATTTTGGTATGTGGTACCTGTCTAGAAAATTGTCCATTTCCTCCAAATTTTCCAATTTTGTTGAGTATAAGCCTTTGTAGTAGGATCTGACATTTTTTTTTAATTTCCTCAATTTCTGTTGTTATGTCTTCCTTTTCAGTTCTGATTTTATTAATTTGAATACTGTCTCTGTGCCCTTTGTTTAGTCTGGCTAAGGGTTTATCTATTTTGTTGATTTTCTCAAAGAACCAGCTCCTGGTTTTGTTGATATTTTGTATAGTTCTTTTTGTTTCTACTCGGTTGATTTCAGCTCTGAGTTTAATTATTTCCTGCCATCTACTCCTCTTAGGTATGTTTGCTTCTTTTTGTTCTAAATCTTTCAGGTGTGCTGTCATGTTGTTAATGTATGCTCTGTCCATTTTCTTTTTGTAGGTACTTAGAGCTATGAGTTTTCCTCTTAGTACTGTGTTCATGGAGTCCCACAAGTTTTGGTATGATGTGGCCTCCTTTTCATTAAATTCAAAAAAGTCTATAATTTCTTTCTTTATTTCTTCCTTGATCAAGTCATCCTTGTGTGGAGCATTGTTCAGATTTTATGTGTATGTGGGCTTTCCATTGTTTTTGTCATTATTAAAGACCAGCCTTAATCCATGGTTGTCTGATAGGGTACAAGGAATTATTTCAATCTTTTTGTATCTGTTGAGGCCTGTTTTGTGACCAATTATATGGTCTATTTTGGAGAAGGTACCATGAGGTGCTGAAAAAAAGGTATATTCTTTTGTTTTAGTGTGAAATGTTCTATATATATATATAAGTTAAATCCATTTGGTTCATAATTTCTATTAGTTTCATTGTGTCTTGGTTTAGTTTCTGTTTCCATGATTTGTCCATTGCTGAGAGTGGGGTGTTGAAGTCCCACACTATTATGGTGTGAGGTGTGATGTACGCTTTGAGTTTTAGAAAAGTTTCGTTTATGTATGTGGGTGCCCTTGCACTTGGGGCATAGATGTTCAGAATTGAGAGTTTATCTTGATACATTTTTCCTTTGATGAGTATAAAGTGTCCTTCCTTACCTTTTTTTGTTTAGGTTTGGTTGAAAATCAAATTTATTTCATATTAGAATTGCTACTCCAGCTTGTTTCTTGGGACCATTTGCTTAGAAGATTGTTTTCCACCCTTTTACTCTGAGGTAGTGTCTGTCTTTGCCACAGAGGTGTGTTTCCTGGTATAGGAGGTTTCTGGGTTGTGGCGGGGAGGGGAGTTAGGGGATAAAATCTGAAATGTAAATATAACATATAATAAAAACAAATTAAAAAAAAAGACATATCGTGAGAAGGATAATAGAAAAAGTGTGATAATGTGATATTAGAATGCAGGGGAATCACTAGAAGTAAGGATTTGAAGCAGGGTGAAGGACATATGGTTTGTAGGGAGGAAAGTAAACCAAAACTGCATTAAAATTTTATTTAAAAAAATCACTACAATTTATATCACCTTAAAAATCAAAGAATGTTTCAAAAGTTGTCAGAATTAGTAGTCAACATGGAAATACAATTTGCAGAATGAGAAACTATTTAACTCAAACCAGAATTGCTCTCACAAAAAGAATAAAGAAGATTACCATAGACTACAGGCTGCTCTTTCAGTGAAACTGACTTTGATTCTCATTAACTATGTTAGGGAGCTCACAACTGTCTCTTCTCTGCAGAAACTGTAGCCCTCTTCTGGCCAGAGTGGGCACTAAACACACATATGGACAAAATTTTCATTAGTATTTTAAAAATAGTCATTGGAACACATGTACAAATACTCATTGAGTCATATTAAAAGTTTCATACCAAATGAATAAATATTTGATGTTTGTAAAGAATTATTGGTAGTATAGTGTTATAATAGGAATAGAAGTAAAATTAGTTTAAAAGAAATTCAGAGGTGGTATTGTATATTTGAGATTATTTCATAATTAACTAAGTAGTTCTAGAAAAATGATAGATTGATGAAATGGCTTAGTGGGTTAAAGCACTTGCTGCTGAGTTCAATTGCTGTGACCCACATGGTTGACAAAGAGAACTGACTCCTGAAAGCTGTCTGCTGACCTCTACACATGATCCACTCATATGTGTTTGTATTTGTGTGTGCAAATCTGAGAAGTAAAGCAAAAACATTTTTTGTAAAAAGATGTATCGTTTTTATTTCATATGCACTTGCCTGCAGTGTCCACAGAGGCCTGAAGAGGGTGTCAGATGCCCTAAGACTGGAACTGCATATGATTGTGAGCCACTGTGAGTGTAAAGAAAATTAAACATGGATAAATGCAAGAGCAGTAAGTTCTTTTAGCTGCTGAGCCATTTCTCCAACATCCAATAATTTAGGGCAGTGATTCTCAGCCTTTGTAGTGCTGAAAAACTTTAATACTGTTTCTCATGCTGTAGTGACTCCCAACTATAAAATTAATTTTTTTGCTACTTCATAACTCTAATTTTGTTTCTGATACGAATCATAACATAACTATCTGATATAGAGGATATCTAATATGTGACTCCTGTGTGATCACAATCCATACATTGAGAACCTGCTGGGTTCAGTATGATTGCATAAGGGGAGGTGTGACACAGTTCCTGCCACTGGAACACCTCGAGGCCATTGATCTCAATGATTGCCACATGTGCTGATGGATGGTGTTGCCCCAAAGTTGACCTGCTGTTTTTACTACTCTACTTTCAATCTTTTTTTTCTGGGGAATATACTTCCCCTATTACTTGAAGCTAGTCACACTGTAATAATTGAAACAGACGGAGTTTTCAGGAATGAATATTAGAGATGGTTGTGAGGCTGTAGAGGATGAAGTGCAGGTCTTCTGCTTTGTCTTTAGGGCCATGGGAAAGGATCTAGACAATATAACCACAAAGGACATAGAACTAGTTCATTGGCCTTAAATTTGGAATCATGAGGAGACACATGTACCCTCCTGTCCAATGACTGCTACATTAGGTAGCCAGGGTGAACTTGGGGACATCAAGGATAGAGAGGTAAAGTCGACTACAGAAGAAAAGGAATGGACAGGAAAAATAGTACTTTATATATGATTTAGGAGTAAATTATATTAGAAGGAGAGTATTGAGTCTAAGGGATTGCTACAATAAGGGAATGACGAATACAGAATTAAAAGATGATGGAAAGCATATAAGAAGTTTGTAACTTTGTTCTGCTAGTTATATGAAGAATTGGAGATGATAATGTCTGGAAAGATATCAGAGAGAGCTAACTGCTTTTCTTGCATAAATTTTAAAACTTTGTAAGGAATCACTATAATTTTAGTAGTCTGTCATTTTTCTGTTCTTAAGTCAAAATAGTTACTGAGGACTGCTGTTTGTTGTACCAGGAAACCACAAAAGCTGTGCCCAACTACATGTGAAGAGCAGGCTGTGTAAACCTATAGGGAAATATATGTTTGCTTTGTGTTGAGTTTCTGCTGTAAGTAAACAGAGGTTGGGACTATTGGCAAGGGATTCATAGAATTTATGTAAGTTTAAGAAAATTTGAAGCTTATTAACAATGATCAAACCTTGATGATACAGCTTTAGTAAATAAAAGACTGGGTTCAGGCTCTCTAGTTGGGAGAAGGGTAGAGCATGAGAATGGAGAAAGCAAAAGAGTGAAGAAAGGAGAAGAAAGAATGATGAGAGTCTTCAGGGGTCAGAGAGAGTACCTGAACTGACAGCATGCATCAACTCTTGACTCTGAATCATACTGAATCATTATTGCCTTTCTCAGGAATACTCCTCATGCTGAGACTAGACCTTGGCAAGAACCCTTGGTTTAAAGAGAGATAGCTCAACAATATATATAGTGAAATATGTTGTACCAATAAGTTAATAAAAATAAAATTGGTATATCATTTCATGAAGTTTTATCATGTATGAGTAGGTTCACAATTTAAACATGAATAGCCATATTAATTTGTGGAAGAAAATACAGAAAAATAATTGAAGTTCAGGATTAAAAAGACACATAAGTGATAAGATTAATCCAATATATTACATTATGTTTTAAAAAACAATTCTACACTCTAAATATCATTGACAAAGCTTAATCTTGTAAAGATTTCAGACTCTATATAATAGACAAATAATTTGTATATATATATATGTATATATATATCACATATATATAATATATAGTCAAACTCATGTTTTTATATAATTATTTAACATTTGAATATATTCAATTTAAATATATTCAATTCAAGTATACTGAAATTTATTTTTATTTTAATATATAAAATAATATGCTATATATTTTTGTTTATATGGTATGCATATACTTTATTTATGTTTATGTATATACTGATGTATCCACTGTATGTTTTATCAACTTAAATATTTATATTTAGAAGAGTAAAACATATACTTCCTTAATTATTATAACCATGTTCAATATCAACATCATTATTTTTATTAAAATGTTCATTTCCCACAGCATGAAGTATAGATATTGCATTTGGCCACAGAAACTAACAAGAATAGGACCCAAGAACAATGTACTTTAAATCTCTTCCCAATCCCACACCACCTATCAGACATTTCAGTTAATTAAGTAATTACCTATTTATTTATGTGCTACTTTGTGGATGCATGTGTCTGTGCAATGCCATTTATTTAAATGTCAGAGGACAGCTTTGGACTTGTTTCACTCCATCCCTCTTTTATGACAATTCTGGAGAATGTACTGAAGTGGTTAGTTATTCACAGCAACTACTAGACTCAGTAAAACATCTTGACAGCGTTTGAGATACTGAAAACAGAAATGAAAGAAAAAAAGGGGCTAGTGAGATGAATCAATGTGTGAAAGCTCGTGCCATCAAGCATACCAACCTGAGATCAATCCCTAGGACCTATATGGTGGAAGGAAAGAACTGGCTCCTCCAAGTTGTCCTTTGACTTCCACATGTGCACCGTTGTATGTATATATCTCCAAAAAAAATAAATATAACACGATACTTTAAAAAGGGTCAAGTTACATATTTTTTTACAATTTATTATCTGTGAAACAGTTAAGGGCCATTTAGAAATACAATTTGAAAAAATTGATTTAGAATATCAAGAGAGGAGTAAGGAGTTTGATGGTGAAGAAGATCTTGGAGAGAAAGTGCGCAGAAGTATCTAAGCTCTATTTCACTAGGTAAAACTGAGATACACCTGTCTACTGACCCAACACAGGATGATCTAATCTATAGGCTTCCTGTAAGAGGAAGTCCTCAACCTGTAGGCAAAAACCTATTTGAGGGTTGGATTACCCTTTCAACGGTAGTAACTGAGACCATCAGAAAACACATATATTTGCATTATATATAATAATAAATAAAAGTAGAAAAATTAATTATTAAGCAGCAATGTGGTCCTAAACTGAAATCAGACACTGGTTTGCTACTATCACAAGATACATGGGAACATTGCCATACCACATTTTGAAGGTAGGACAGATTTTAAGTCAAAGTTTTTATGGTTGGGTTGGTGTTTACATTTCTCATTTAGTACCTGAAGGAGCACCTTCTGGCACAAAAGACATTGGAAACTACATATAGGTGAATGATCAACATAGGCTCCAGTTTGTCTTCTGTTCAGTGAGTTGTATGTGTGTTGACAGTTTGCAGAAAACAATCCAATGTCTTAGCAAAATCCTGGGATATTTGTGATTTCCATGGGACTGACTTGGCCAAAATTCAATTGAATGCAACCCACACCAGGTACTAGAAGCCTCATTTGGGTAAAAGAGGTTAGCAGTTGGAAATTATTTCCCCAATAATTAGAACTCATGAGAATCTTTTTCATATTTTTTAAAAGTTTCCACTGCTCTATGTTTCAATACTATCCCTCAAATGTGTTTCAATTCCAGTTGTCTCTCCCCATATTTACTCACTCATCCCTATATCCCCAAAACTACACGATTGTCTATTATAGTCTAGTTTGAAACCATCAATATTGGATCCTGACTAGGACTCCTCCTGGTTGTCCTGTTGTTGCCCTATATCATGGAGATTCTATAACTTTGGATCAAGAAAGTTGGCCCTTTCAAGTATTCCAGAAATCCACAGATGAAATTTCTCTACCAAAAGATTCCTCGCAAGCATCTGAGAAATTCATAGAATTGATATAAAAAGTAAATGCCCAAAGGGAATGAAGGACACAAAGAAAATATCAAAATAAATATGAACTAACAGAGATCTATCCAGTAAGCATAGAACCTGTACTGTCCTGTACATAGCTTTCTGGATATATATTATACCTTCCAGTTCAGTGTTTTTTATGAGATGCCTGAGTGTGGTAATGAGTGAATCTCTCTATTTTGGTTATTATAGTTTTTTTCTTTTTTTTTTGGTCAGGTCCAAATTCAATGTGTTAAGTTTGTGTTTACCTTACCTTATTTTAAAAGACTTTAGTAGCTATAAGTTGAATAGGTCAGGCAGTCACTTATCACATGATCATAGCAATAGAGTGCTAATTCAAAGAGCTGATAAAACTTACATTCTCATTTAAATAATTGTTAGACTGATAAGATTCTACATACGTAAATATTCTAGTGATATTTTGAGGGTGATATATAAGTAAATTATTGGCTACAACACAAAACACATTCTTCTTATACTTAAAATAGGACTAAACAGTTTTTATTCCAAATCCAGACCAAATTAAATCTGTATACAATGAAGAAATAATTCATAAGAACAAAGGGTCTTAAAGATGAGAAACAATAACAAGTAAGGCTAGTGATATATATTGGTGATTAGAAAACAAAAGAAAAATGAAGCCTCCTGAGATGTAGGAGAAACTATAGGAAGCCAGATAGGTAGGCAAGAGGACAAGAAATTTATGCACTCCTCTTCACTTAAAGGGAGTTCTGCTAGATCTACGAGAGCTGCATATATTTTGAACCATTTGCTTGTGTTTTGCTTGTGTCTGTACAGAATATCAATCATCAAGCCACTGGACTAAGCAATGAGCATAAAAAAATTTCAAGATATATCACCAGTGTTACATAGAGGGGGTCACTGATTTTATGAGTCCCTAAAATAGAGCAGTATTCAAAATTTGCTTACCACTATCTCAAATGTAAATTTGTAGCTTTCAGTTTCTATGAATGAGTCTGTCTAGAGACCAAGAAATGCTAAATTGACTCAAAAGGAGTCCAGAGGAAGAAATGGGTAAAATAATACTAGTGAGTAACCATTATTCTAGATTTCTAGCTTTTCCCAGAGATGCTCCCCATTCCACTTGTGTTTGACAGTATTCTCTCCCTCTGTCCTTCACATACATGATCCTTCCTGTTCCCATTCTCATCTCCTCCTTGACGCAGTCTTCTCCATCCATCCATCTGTGATTATGTCACATTCTCAATAAAATTCAAGTCTTCCCACCTTGGATCATCCTTGCTACTTTTGACAGGATACCATCCCAAATTACCCAAGAGTAGTATAGCTTTGTCTCAATTAGATCAATACGCAATTCTCTGAGACACTGTAAAATTTGATTTCCAAAGTAGTTGTTGTACAAGTTTTCACTACCACCATGATGCTCCTTTGGGTATATAGATGGTAGAATGATTGTCCTATTCTTTATGGCTAATATCTACTTAAAAGGGAGTATGTACCATGTTTGTGTTTTGGGGTCTGCATGTGGTTAAGCAACTCCAAAAGGAAAATCTAAAGGCCTCAATAGGGCCAAAAAAAGTGCTACAAAGATCATAAATAAAAGATGCTAAAATTGCTTAAAGTTTTCAGAAAAAATACTTTTAAATTTTATTATATTTCTCAGGACTAACAAAATGAGAGCTTACATGAAAGGCCAAAAAAAAAAAAAAAGCAAAAAATCCAAACAAACAAATGTTAACTTATCTTTGGAAAAATAAAAAACATAACCCTGAATGCAAACAAAAGCAGCTAAGGAACACACTCAATGTCAAGACAGAGTGATGAACACAAGGCTGTAAGTGTGACAGGCCATCCCCAAAACCTCCACCTATAACTGTGATCCCTGAGGATCTGGATTATACTCATTTTTCAAAACAGCATAATGTCAATTAAAGTCACAGGTTTCTGTAACAAGGATTTTAAACTAATCTGCCTTGAAAATGGTCATCCTTTAGTGCCCATTGTTAAGGAATGCTGCACAGAAACCAAGGAAATCTGAGCAGACAGCCCTTCTCCCACCTACTACATTATGTCATTCAGTTTAGTCCAATCACATTTTGGCACAACTGCCCATTCCTTATTGCACTCGTAGCATAAGTAGCTTTTCATAAGTCTTCGGGGTCTTTATTTATGACCTTCTTGGTGATGCATAAAACTTTGATTAATTACAGTTTTTTTAATGATAAAAATACACTCTTTCCATAGTGCATAGGACTGAATGATTGAAAACACATTCCACATTGGTTGTTTTCCTTCTACTGGCATTCTAGAGAATTTCTCTCAAGGATTTTTCAAACTACAATTAATTTCATGTCATTTTTATAAAAAGAATTCTACATGAAGGTGTTAAGGTATAATACACTAATATAATCATGTGTACTGAGGAAAACATCATAATATCTAAAGGTTATTGATGTAAACTCCATATATAAAAGCCCTACACAAGTAAAGCATGACCTAACTTCAGAAATGTTTATTAATAAGCAATACAGCACAGATCTGTTTTATTTAATTAGATAAAGGAAATTTTAAGCATATTACAGAATTGTTTTCTGTTTGTTTTACTTCCTTGCTTTTTTTTTTTAATATACTCTGTTCAACTGAGTTGTCTGTTGTTTTACTTACTTGAAAATGTATGTGGGTATTTAATAAAAACACTTCAGAAGTGATCTTCCTAAACTTTAGCCCATTAGTCATTATTTTGATATTCTATTCCCTTCTTATATGCCTTCTCCCAAATCAAATATCTTAACCAGTCTTCATCCACCAACCCTTTGTTTCCCATTTCCAAATGGTATGGTACTCAAGATTTAGTCATCTTCAACACCTCAGTGACTCTAATGTATATTCTTGACCCAAAAAACCATGACTGTAGAGCCCTTTTCATTTTTTTAGTATATTTTAAATCGAATCTTGTCTTCTACCCTCTTCCTTCTTCTGCAGCTCAAATAATTTTCTTTCATACATTTCCATTCAGTCCTCTCATCTAGCATGCACTCTCAGAACTCATTTACTCTTCTTACATGGCTCAAATATTAAATACCTCCTAAAACTTTTGTTTTGAAGTTATATCTCAGCCATGGCATTACTAAAATAGATTATAAATTCTCTAGAGAACTAAACACTTAGTTGAAGGTGGTCAGTGAAGGCAGCCAGTCCTGCATGTAGGGGAATTAGGTCCTAACTCTGGGCAGATTTTTGAAACTACATAAGTAACTGTGAGTGCTGAGTGTACTGCTTCTAGAATTTGGTATTCCCTAAACCAGGGATGTGTTCACTGTGTTGATACCACACACTCAAACTCTTCAACTTACTCTAATTTTTCTTTTCTTTGTGTTGCCATTGCTAGTTTTCCTTAAACCATAAAAAGCCCTAACTGTTCTTGCTTTTCCATAGATGAAGATCACAGTCTGCACTTGGCTACACAAATAATCGGAAGCCAGCGTGAGATATGTTAGATCATATCTACCACTTATTCTTTCTCTCTCCAAAGATCTCTCTCACACGCACATAAAAACACACACACATTTGACATTGGTATATAACATGGTTATTGTTTTGTGTTATTTTTTTAAAGGTTAACATTCCTAACAGGTTTTTGGTGTTTTCTTATGAGGATGTTTCTTATTATTGAATCATATTATTTATATTATCTACAATTAGAAAAACATCAATGGCTCATAATGATGCTGCTTGATACTGTGAGAGAAGTTCATGCAAGCTCTGAAGTTGTAGCATGGTGAGGATATGGTCACTTCCCAAATGATTTAAGAAAATAAATTTTTGCCCTTCTCCCCGGTCCTTTCTACTAAGACAGACTGCTAGGTAGTCTTCTCCCTGGAAGACACCACATCCTGAGACATCCTTGAAGAGTTGTTGCACTCAGAGCAGCTGAAAGGAACACCTCCAAAGTCCCATGGCTGCCACTGGGAGCCCAGTGAACTTGGGACCAATCACCTACCAAAACCCCCGCTTCCAGAATACCACTCCCATTCTACCTGGTCTACTACCTAGCCTGCCCCCATGAAGACACCAAAGCCTGATCTGCTGCATATAGGGCATCTGGCATCCCAAGATATCTGCAGCACACAAGGCAACTGACACCACAGCCTGAAGGCATCACAGGAGATCCACTGCACACAAGGCAACTGAGCAACTGATTGCCAGCCTGTCTGCTCCCTTGAAGACAATTCAGCTTGAAGGTATCTCAGGAGTTCCTCTGAATACAAGGCAACTAAGCAACTGACATCACAGTCTGAAGACATAGCTGAGGGATCAGCAACATGCAGAGCAACTGATTCAACTGACTGAAAACATCCCTGGAGTTCTACTGCTCACAGGGAAACAGAAACCACAGTCAATAGACCCCGCTGGAGAACATCTTCACACAGGACAACATCTTGGCTTCTCCTCTGAAGACCCAACAGTCTTAAGTCCTCCCAGGAAATTTATTGCAGCCAGGGCAACAGATCAGCTTCTTCTCTGCTCCTCTGTAGAGTCCCCCATTGGAAGGCCCCACAGGTGGTCTGCTGTGGTCCCCACAGGCCAGTGCCACAGACCTCCAGGAGACCTGAAGCAACCCAAGGACAAAAAAGGCAGACTCCAGACAGAGTCACTCAGACCAGCAAGCACCAAATAGCAAGAGGCTAGTTCAAGACCATAAGCAACAAAAGCCAATACACTTGGGCATCATCAGAACCCAGTTCTCCCACAACAGCATGCCCTGATTATACCAACAAACCAGGAAACTGACCTAAAATACTATCTCATGAAGGTAGGGTCCTTTAAGGAGGATATATATATTATACATTTATTGAAAAAAGAAAACACAGTCAAATATGTAGAAGCCCTTAAGGAGGAAACAAATCCCTTAAAGAAATACAGTAAAACACAAATGAACAGGTGAAAGAATTGAATAAACCAGTCCAAGACCTAAAAGGGGAAGTAGAAACAATAAAGATAACTCAAATGTAGGCAAATCTGGAAATGGAAAACCTAGGAAAGAGGTCAGGATTTATAAATACAACAACAGAATATAGGAGGTAGAAGAAAGAATCTCAAGTGTAGAAAGTATCGTAGAAGATATTGAAACAACTGTCAAAGAAAATTCAAAATGTATAAAAACTCCTAACTCAAAGCAGTCAGAAAATTCAGGACACAATGAAAAGACCAAAACTAACAATAATTGCAATTTAGGAGAACAAAGATTCCCAGCTCAAAGGACCAGTAGATGTCTTCAACAAAATCATAGAAGAAAACTTCCCCAAGTTAAAGAAAGAGATGTTCATAAAGGTACAAGAAGCCTAGAGAGGATCAAATTAATGGGATCCAAAGAGAAAATCCTCTCATTACATAATAATCATAGCACTAAATACACAGAAGCAAGAATATTAAAAACTGCAAGAAAAAAGAACCAAGTAACATACAAAGATAAACCTATCAGAATTACACCAGACTTCTCAACAGAGACAATGAAAGCCAGAAGAGCCTGGTCAGAGGTCATGCAGACTATAAGAGGACATAAATGACAGCCCAGGGTACTATATTCAGCAAATCTCTCAATAAACATAGATAGAGAAAGCAAAATATTCCATGAAAAAAACAAACAAATTCAAACATATCCATCTACCAATCCAGCCCCACAGAGGATCCTAGAAGAAAAACTCCAACACGAGGAAGGTACATACACCAAAGAAAAGACAAGCTGTTAAGCATCTCACAACAAAGCCAAAAGGAGAGAACCACAGAGCATAAAGCCACATAAAAAACAAATATGACAGGAACCAGCAGTCATCTTTCTTTAATATCTCTCAATATTAATGGACTCAATTCACCTATAAAAAGACATAAGCTAACAGACTGGATACACAAACAAGATGTAGCATTTGGATGCATACAAGAAACACACCTCAGTAACAATGACAGATAATATCTCAGAGTAAAAACAATGGACAAAGGTCTTCCAAGCAAATGGTCCTGAGAAACAATCTGTAGTTCCATCCTAATATCCAATACTATAGACTTTGACCAAAATTTATCAAGCATGTTGAGGAATAGAAAATCCACCAAGAAAAGGTATCAATTCTGAACATCTATGCCCCAAATGCAAGGGCACCCACATTTGTAAAAGAAACTTTACTAAAGCTCAAAGCACACATTGAACCACACAAAATAATAGTGAGAGACTTCAACAACCCACTCTCACTAATAGACAGGTCATTGAAACAGAAACTAAACAGAGACACAGTAAAACTAATAGAGGTTATGAACCAAATGAATTTAACAGATATCTAAGAACATTTCACCCTTAAAACCAGAGACTACACCTTCTTCTCAGCACCTCATGATACCTCCTCCATAGCTGACCATATAATCGGTCATACAACAACTCTTAACTGATTCAAGAAGATTGAAAGAATCCCATGCATCTTATGTGATCATCATAGAAAAAGGTTGGTCTTCAATGAGATCAAAAACAAGAGAAGGCCCATGTACACGTGGAAAATGTTCAACTCTCAATGATAACATGTTTATGGAAGAAATAAAGAAATTAAAGACTTCCTGAAATTTAGTAAAAATTGTGACACATCATACCCAAACATATGTGTCGCAATGAAAGCAGTGCTAAGAGGAAAATTCATAGCACTAAATGACCTGGTTAAGAAACTGGAGAGATCTTATACTTGAAATTTAACAGCACACCTGAGAGCCCTAGAACAAAAAAAAGCAAACTCAACTAAGAGGAGTAGAGGACAGGAAATAGTTAAAATCAGGGCAAAAGTCAACCAAATAGAAATGGAGAACATTGTAAAGAATCAACAAATCCAAAAGCTGGTTCTTTGAGAAAATCAGCAAGATAGATAAACCATTAGCCAAAGTAACTAAAGTTCCTAGAGGCAGTAGCCAAATTAACAAAATCATGAATAAAAAGAAAAACATAACAGAAATGGAAGAAATTCAAAAAATTATCAGCTACAAATATAAAAGCCTATATTCAATAAAACTAGAAAATCTAAATGAAAAGAATGATTTTCTAGACAGACACCACATACCAAAGTTAAATCACAAGGAGGTAAACTATCTAAACAGGCTCATATCACATAAGGAAGCAGAAGTCATTAAAAACCTCCTAACCAAAAAAAAGTCCAGGTTCAGACGGATTCAGTAAAAAGTTCTACCAGACCTTCAAAGAAGACCTGATACCAATATTACTCAAACTATTCCATAAAATAGAAACATAAGAAACACTACCTAATTTATTCTATGAAGCCACAAGTACTTTGATATCTAAACAACACAAAGACTCAATCAAAAAACAGAACCTCAGACCAATCTTGCTTATGAATATTGATGCAAAAAATACTCAGTAAAATTCTTGCAAATCAATTTCAAAATCACATCAAAACCATCATTTACAACAACCAGGTAGGCTTCAGCCTAAGGATGCAACATTGGTTCAATATATGAAAATCCATTAACATAATCCATTATATAAACAAACTCAAAGGAAAAAATGACATGATCATCTCCTTAGATGCAGTAAAAGGATTTGACAAAATACAATGCCCTTCATGTTAAAAGTATCAGCGAGATCAGGAATTCAAGGTCCATATATAAAAATAATAAAAGCAATTTACAGCAAACTGACAGCCAATATCAAATTAGAGTCATCCTTGAAACAATCTCACTAAAATCAGGGACAAGCAGAGGATACCCACTCTCCCAGTATCTATTCAATATAGTACTTGAAGTGCTAGAACAATAAGGCAACAAAAAACAGATCAAGAGGAAACAAATTGCAAAGAAGAAATAAAGGTAACACTATTTGTAGATGATATGATAGTATACATAAGTGACCCCAAAAATTCTACAAGAGAGCTCTAGCTGATAAACAACTTTAGCAAACTGGCTAGATATAAAATTAACTCAAATAAATCAGGAGCCTTCCATAATATAAATTATAAGTAGTCTTAGAAAGAAATTACAGTGAAGGGATTATAAATCCCTTCACAATCGCCACAAATAATAGAAACTATCTTGGGGTAACTCTAACTAAAAAAGTGAAAGACCTGTATGACAATCACTTCAAGTCTCTCAAAAAAGAAATTGAAAATCTCAGAAAATGGAAAGACTCTCATGTTCATGAGTAGGCAGAATTAATATAGTAAAAATGGCCATCCTACCAAAGTCAATCTACAGATTCAATGCAATCCCCAGCAAGATCACAACATAATTCTTCAAAGACATGGAAAGAGTAACTATTAAATTTGTCTGGAAAGGCAAAAAAAAAAAACCCAGAATAACAAAAACAATTCTTAACAATAAAAGAAAGGCTGGGAGAAATCTCCATCCCTGACCTTAAGCTGTACTATAAAGCAATAGTGATAAAAACTGCATGGTATTGGTAAAGAGAAAGACATGTTGATCAATGAAATAGAATTGAAGACCCAGAAAAAAACCACACACTTACGGACACTTGATCTTTGACAAAGAAGCCAAAAGTATACAATGGTAAAAAGAAAGCATCTTCAATAAATGGTGATGGTCTAACTGGCTGTCTGTATGTCGAAAAATGAAAATAGATCCATGTTTGTCAGCTTGCACAAAGCTCAAGTCCAAGTGGATTAAGGACCTCAACATAAAACCAGATATACTGAATCTAATAGAAGAAAGTGAGCTCATAGGCACAGGGCGAAATTTTCTGAACAGAACTCCAAATGGCTCAAGATCAAGAATTGATAAATGGGACCTCATGAAACTGGAAAGCTTTGGTAAGACAAAAGACATAGTCAATAAGTCAAATTGGTAATTTACAGATTAGGAAAAAGTCTTTACAAGCCCCACATCCAATAGAGGGCTAATATCCAAAATATATAAAGATCTCAAGAAGCTAACCATCAGAAAACCAAACAATTCAATTGAGAAATGGTGTATGAAACTAAACCTAGAATTCACAACAGAGGAATCTTGAATTGCTGAGAAGCATCTAAAAATGTTCAAAGTCCTTAGTGATCAGAGAAATGCAAATCAAATTGAACCTGAGATTCTACCTTACACCAATCAGAATGGCTAAGATCAAAACCTCATGTGACAACAAAGGTTGCCAAGGATGTGAAGATAGAAGAATTCTCCTCCATTGCTGGTGGGATTGCAAACTCGTACAACCACTCTGAAAATCAGTCTGGAGGTTACCTCAGAATACCGGATATAGATCTTCCTGAAGACCTACCAATACCACTCTTTGGAATATACCCAAAAGATGCCCCACCAAGCCACAGGGGCCTGTGTTCCACTATGTTCATAGCAGCCTTGTTTGTTATAGACAAAAGCTGGAAACAACCCAGATGTCCCACATGGATACAGAATGGAATGATATTCAGCTATTAAAAATGATGCCATCCTGGTTTTACAGGCAAATGGATGGAACTAGAAAATATCCTGGATGAGGTAACTCAGCCCCAAAAGGACATGCAGGATATATACTCACTAATAAGTGGATATTAGTCCAAAAAAGGTACAGAATACCCAGAATATATTTCACAGAATTCAAAAAGTTCAACAAGCTGAAAGGTTCTAGTGAGGACACCTTAGTCCCACTTGGGAGGGAGAAGAAAGCAATCACAAGCAGGGAGGGAGGGATGGATCTGGGAGGGAAAGTTGGTCATGAGGGGAATGTGTAGAGATTGGAACTTGATCTGGTATTGGGTGAGGAGAAAGAACTGAAGTCCTGAGGACCAGCTGAAAGAATGAAAACAGACAGCCTTCACAGGTAGGAGGTCAGAGGGACTCTCCAGAATGTTCCAGAGACCTGGGCGATGAGAGACTCTAAGGAATCCAATGGAGGGACATTAGATAATATGACTGACAGTAGGAAGAGAGAACTTAAAGAGCCTACCTCCAGCAAAAAGAGAAGACATCAAGTGAGGGAGGGGGTTGCCATCGCACAGTCAAAACTCTGACTCAAAATTTGTTCCTGTCTGAAAGAAGCGCAGGGGGGGGGGGGGAAATGGAGCGGAGACGGAAGAAAAGAAGGTCTAGTGGCAGGCCCAAAGTGGGATCCAGCTCAAGGGGAGGTCACCTGACACAATTATTGAGACTATGGAGCACTCACAAAAAGGGACCTAGCATGAGTGCACTGCAGAAGACCCAACTTGCAGATAAAAGAGTCAGATGCAGATATTTGCACCCAACCAATGGACAGAAGCTGAGCATTCACGGTAGAGGGACCTTGCAGGAGACAGATCCCTGTGCTTAGTCTCCTCTCTTTGATAATCTTTGGCAAGATGGACTTGGTGAACATTCCAAGTAACAAAGGTCAGTTGGATTATTTTGTCTAAAATGCTTTATCACTATGTTTAATGTACATACACACACGCACATGCACACATGTGCGCACACACAAACAAACGTTTTTTTGGATAAATATCAGGCATACTCAGTAGGATATAATACCTAGTGTATCTCAAGCACCAGAATACAGAATCCAATGACCTGAAAGACCCTTGCCTGCCTTCAGGTTGAATCTTTAACTCTGTGTCAAGGCAGCAGTTGGTAGTTTGCTTTTGGACTCACTGGTGCTAGATGGCATGGTGACAAGGGAATTTTTTTTCATTTTTAGAAAGCAAGAACAGTAATAATAATTGCATGTTGCTTTGATATGCAAAACAGTATGGAAAATCAGAAACTTCCATTCAAATTTTAATTCCTTCTAATGAAATTTTTCTGGCTTGAATTTTACAGTCACTTGGTCAAGACTGAATATTCATATCTCTGCAATTCTGTTTTCTTCCTTATAGATATACCCTTGATCTTCATCTTCTCTTATGCATTGATGTATGCTTATACCACTTTCTGTTTCATAGAAAATATGATATACTGCACATACAGTAACACATAAATTTTATTTCCCATGTGTTTAAACAACTATGACAGGATATTGACTATACTCTTGGTGTTAATGTTACCATACTTAGTAAATCAGAAAATTCTCATGGTTGCCATCTCAATACTAATGAACATTTGGAATCATTAATTTCATACTTGTATAAAGTTGATGTGTCTTATATATAATTATCATAGTCACTATTTTATGCCAATAGCATATTTTATGAATTAATGGTGTAGCTCAAATATATATAGGAGTCTGTAAAATCGAGCACATATGGCACTGTGGCTTATATTCATTTTAGAATCAAGATGTGGAGAACTTACAAGAAAAAAACAAATTTGTTACGCATAAACTTGAGAATATTCTTTTCTTTCAAAGAAGGAATTGATTGACCTTCATCTGCCAGTTGTCAGTGATGGATCCTGGGAAATCTGTAGAACAACTATTATTACTATAAAAGTTTCTCTTGCCATTAGAATCACATACACATGGTTGCTGTGAGCTTTTAATCACACACCATTTGTAGAACCGTATGGAAAGTGCTGACACTTAGCAAAAGCAGTGCTAAGTTTATATGTGCTGTGAATTGTGTCTCTGGAAGCAATTGAAAATACATTGAGTCATAGATATGTTTTTATTCAACAATGTGACAGTCATCATATAGGGAGAGAATGGCATCTGGAGCCCTGGCTGTGGGGATCTTCTTCTTGTTCCAGACTGTACTAGGAATTCTGGGGAACCCAGCCTTGATTTACTGTTTTATCATCACTGACTTCACAGAAATCAAGGCGAAACCCATAGACATGATTGTGAAGCATTTGAGTTTTGCCAATATCATGGTTCTTCTCTGCAAAGGAATCCCTCAGACAATAGATGCTTTCAGTCATACATATTTTTTAGATGATACATCGTGTAAACTTCTCTTTTATTTGCATACAGAAGCCAGAGAAATATCCCTTGGCTCCACATCCCTGTTGAGTGTCTTTCAGGCCATCACTATTAGCCCCGTTAATTCCAAGTGTGTATGGCTCAAGTTCAGAGCCCCCAACTTCATTGGTCCTTCTCTGGGCCTCTGCTGGTCCCTGTCTTTACTTGTAAACAGCTTCATTATCATGACAGTGACAAACATGAGAGATAAAGAAAATTTTACTGAATTTAGAAAACTTGTATACTGTTTAGTAGTAAAACTTTCCAAAATATTTTACAGAATTTATCCGATCCTATTGTGCTCCACTGATTATATATGTTTGGGACTCATGATGTGGGCCAGTGAGTCCATGGAATTTATCTTGTTCAAGCATAGGCAGAGCATCCAACATATCCACAGATTCCTGTCTACTAAGTCATTCTCTGAGATCAAAGTCACACAAAGAATTTTTACCCTAGTTTCCAGCTTTGTGGTCCTTTATGGAACCTCTGTCACATTATTGATTCATTTTTCTTTCAAAGATGAAACAGACATAGGGCTGGTCAATGCCAATGTGGCCATGAGTGCATGCTTTCCAGCACTCTGCCCCTTTCTGCTCTTCAGACACTGTATTAAGTGTTTTCAGCCTTTCAGTATTTGAGCATATCAAGAACCAGCTTTTCTTTTGTAATATGAGTAATCTAAAAAATACAGTATATACATTATTTTGTAAACAATATACTCTCTTTACTTCTGATACATGATGTACATATAATAGTTCCTAATAATCTTTGGAGTGTAATTTCAAATCCAACTGCTGTCAATTGTTTCAATTTATATCTTCAAACACTTTATTTTTTATTATTTATTTATTTTTATTTTTTCTCAACCACTTTAATACTGAGTCCCTTTAATAATACAGCCACTCATGTTGTGCTAATCTCCAAACAAAAAAATTATTTTCTTGCTACTTCATAATTGTAATTTGTTCCTGTTATGAATCATAGTATAAGTATTTGATATGCAGGATACCGGATTTGTGACCTCTGTGAATGTCATTAGAACTCCAAAAGGCTCACACCCACAGGGTGAGAGCAGCTGATTTAGAACAGGTGGTGCTAGATGAGTTCACACTCTGGGATGTGTAGGTTATTGTGATTGTTATGAGACTTTAGAAGGTCTGACTATCATACATTATTCCTTAATCCGTTGCATGAACACAGCTTAATCTATCCTAGTTTTCTACTATGTCACCATCCTGAAGAAAGAATGGAGAACCAAACTATTTCTGAGAAAAGGAACAGTTGTGAGAAATGCTGAAGTGATTGGTGACATTGGCCACTCTATAATTTGCTCATGTTTGAGACCATAAAGAATTTAGAGAGTTATCTGGAGTTTTGTTTCTCATGCACTGAAGGTTAATTATCAACACTGGGGAAATGCAATGTGGGATGGTGGAATATTGTTTTTCATGTTTCCATATAATTTTAGATTTGAAATGATCAGAAATGGAGAAGCAATTGTAACCAGGTAAGTTTCTAAATTCTGCCCCAGTTCCCAAATAATGACACAGATACTATATTTATTTATAAGCTTTTGGAGTTTTAACTAGCCATTGTTTTTCACTAGCTTATAATGTGATTATCTCATTTTTACTAATTTATATTCAGCCTCATGGCTGGTTAGATATCCCTCCTTTTTCCTGGCCTGCTTCTTCCTCCCCTGGCTGAATCTCCTGCACCTGACTCTTTTCCCAGAGTTTCTCTCTCTCTCTACAAGTCTTATCTTACTAATCTGATTTTTAACATTGGCCATAGGTTTTTATTTAAACCAATCAGAAGGTGATAGATAGCACTGTTTGCAAAATACTAAGGAAGGAGATGCTTCACAATATCAAAATATGGCCTCTAATCAGATCTGCCAGTTCAGAAGTCAGCATTTGAATAGTACAAGAATAATCTTTAGGCTGTGCATAAAGACATTCCTCCAACAGAAAATTATTTTTAAAGCATATAATCAGACACTTCTCATTTTAAAACATTTATTATTTATTTTATACATCTGTGGGTTTTCATGTATGTATGTGTGCCATGTGCAAGCCTGAGTGGTGGAATTCAAACACAGGTGTCAGAGGGCATAAAAAGGGAGTCATGGATAGTTAGGATCTATCATGTGTGTGCTGTAAACCATACCTAGGTCTTCTCCAAGAGTTCAAATACTCTGAATCATTCACCAATCCCTCAGAAGGCAATTTGTAAGCCTTAAGCTTTAAAGAACGATGTTGTAAAGAAGGATAGACATATACGAATAGAATTGCATATTCTTTGGAAGGTGAGCTTCTGAAGTCAGACATGATGAAAGTATTTTTGCCTAGGAAAATAGTAAACCAATGTGAATCAGAATACTTTTATATTAGGTAATCTTGACCAGTATGGGAATATCAGGAAATGTATGTGTCGTTCCATGTCTGTTGGTCAGTTTTGAAGGAATTGTTATGAATTCACTTTTCTAATTCATTAGACTAAGAACAGAATTTCTAACATAAATTGGGTAATTTTTTAAAAAAAACATATACAAACATTATTACGATGAGAGTAAAATTACACTTGAATCCAACCTGCATAGTCATTATAAAAATAAATGTCAGTAGAATATTTATCTTAATAGATCCTATTGTGTTAAAAGTATGAAATGTTCACTGTAAATTCCATGTTGTATGCTTGATTCCCAGTTTATGCTGCTGCATTGATGGTATGACAAAGATCATGGTAGTGGCATAGTTACTTTTGTAGGAGGGATGAAAAATGTAGAAATTTGTGCAAAATGGCCTGCATGATCAGCCAATTTTTTTCAACTTCAAGATTCTCGGAAGTGTCCCCTGTGAGGTGATTTTATTTAATTTTTTTTTAATAATCATTTCTGCTAAGCATCCAAAAAGTTTTCAAACATATATGTCACTAAAATTTTTTAATACTTTACAATGAAATCTCCTTTGAGGCAAACGGATAGAACTTCCAACTCCCACTGCCTCTATGAAAAAAAAAATGTCAATTAGACTTGGATTCAACAGTTACAAGAATATGAAAAACAGACACATTTAAAATCTGAAATAGAATGAGATGAGCCAATCATCTACATCAGTTGTTTGCTTTAAAGAATATTGGGTTGACAAACATGGATCGAGAAGACCCCTTAGTTTTCTGCAATACAATGTCATAGACCTCAAGTCCCTCTACTTCAACCTCAGATTCTGCCTATCACCACACACTTGATGTAGTTAATCAGAATTAGCTTCTGAAGTGTGATATGTATGACAAGGGCCAGCTGTGGTAGCATGTCCTTTGTTTACTCCCTCAGGGTGCCCAGGTCCTGCTGTACACCAAGCTAGAAGGATGAAGTTGACTCCAGAGTGGATGGTATCTGAGGGATCATGATCTGGCTGTAAGTAGTGCTGGGGGAGGAGAGAGAAGAAATTCTCTGAGAATCTTAGTGTTACAGCTCTTTTAGACAAAGGCATTGTTGAACAATCTTCAAAGAAACAGCTCTCTTAGATGATCTTAGCCTGTATGCATATGTTTATTTGAGATGGGGTTATATGCATATACATTATTCAGGATGATCTAGGGTAATATACTCTCTTCAGTGAATGGGATGGAGTTTTCAGAGTAAACTGAAAATTATTGGTTATACTTAAAAGTACTGGGAATGCCTAGTATGTATGAAGAGGCATTCCAGGAATTCCAGGTACTTTCTGCATGAGTTCTTATCAGGAAAATAGGAAGTTGAACTCCTAGGTTTGAAAGGACTACCTGAATTTCTCCACGTAGAAGGTGTTAGGTGTCTTGTACCACAGAAAATGTCAAAAAAGGGGAACCCCTGCTGGTAAAGGGAATCATCCAGTTTGCACCCAATTCAGAGGTAGTATCCAATCATGGTAGACTGTGACCTTAATTAACAGGCTTTCCCAGCACCTACTCTTATTTATTTCTAATGATGGAGACTTGTCATTGTATCCTGAAGGCAGCCTCTATGTTGAAAATAATTTGGTATTGAGTCAGAACCTGAGCAGCAGTCATTTTTCTAATGCTAATTACCTGCCATTTTACAAACTGGATGAAGCAGGGTGCCAGGAGAAGGAGGATTTCAATGGCCATGTTGGGGCCAATCAGGGGAAGTACACAAAGGGGTTTAAGTGCTGTGGGGTTAGGGTGTCTGGCACCTAGTGTGCTCAGAGACACCTAAGAATATCTTTGAGGATTTGCATATCTTTTTCCCTCAACCCTGACTCTTTTTTCATTTCTCCTCGAATACAATGGAAGTCCTGCCTCATTCAAAAGTCATCAAATGGAGAGTTATCCTGTTTTGGAGAACAAGCTCTGCTAGGGTGTTTATTTGCCATTGAAGGAACTTGGGACTGTAGTAGAAAACATTGCCTGGTCAATCTTGTCCTGGAAGTTGAGGGTCATATGATATGTCTAAACAAAGGCAGTTTCAATGGCTCCTGTGACACCCATCTATACTGTAAGACACAGCCCTGTGAGCATCAGGATGAAAGTCTCTATTTTCGGTTGTTCTCCTTCAACTCTTCCCAGCCTCAAGTTGAATTCTTCAGTCTCATGGAGGTAAACCTAGGGAACCATCATTACAGAGGTGCAGAAGCTTTGGAAAGAAGTTTAATGCAGTAATCAGTAGTGTTACTACACCAGAGAAGAGCTGGGGAAGTGGTGTCTTCAGGAACTTAGCACATATTGGCTTGATGATGTTGATGTTATGGGAACACATAAGATGGGATCTTGAGGAGGGCTGTGCAAGGCAAAGGGGTTGGAGTAGGTTCCAAATGAAGATTAGTTTTGAAATCCATGTGGGTAAAAACCCATGTGTTTCATGAAGCAAGATGTTAATGGGAGTATCAGCCAATAGCAGCTGGAAGAAGAAAGTTTAGTAAAAGAATTGCGAGGACGAGGAGTAGGTGGTTAGGAGACTGCCTGTATCTTAAATATAGCTAGGAAAGGGTAGTTTGGGCCACCTCCCATGTTTGATTTTCCTTTTAAAGAATGGTATGTGGGTAAAGATAGATTCAGAGGCAGGGACAAGCTGGCAGCAAATATATAGTTCAGCTACTAGGTATTTAGTAGATTTATTACAATAGCCACAACTCCTATTCATCATCTTTTATCCCAGGTATCATCAATGGAAAACTGAAAGTGAGTTTTACAGTTAGTGAGCATGGTGATATCATGATTGGATGTTCAATTAAGCATTTACAATATTTTCAACCTTTGTATATAGAGGAGTCCTGGAGAAAGTCACCTATCTTGAAATAAGAAAAGCAAATGCAGGGGCTAGGAGTAGCAGAAACAGAATTCGTTTGGGGAGGAAACTATATCCTGATACAGCAACCATCAAGTGGGCAGTCCTAGGTTCCTATGATTTTGTTGTATCTGTTGTATGTCTCCTTAGTAAAGAATCTCCAGTGATAGGTACAGGAAAAGTTAGGAAGAAGATGGGGAGTAGCTTAGTTAGAATGAAGATAACGAAGACAGACAATGCTGTTGCTATTTCCTGAGCTAAGGATATAATGAAGTGTGATGTTGTTCCTCTATCGTTGGTAGTCACAACCCAAAATTATATTGTTTATCTTTGAGTCCTTAGCTGGCATGCTTGGACTCAGAAGTCATACTCATATGTTTTTAGGAAAGAGGACTCTGGCTTAAGGATCAGGAATTTTTCTCTCTTAGCTCCTCCTTTTAGTTCTAAAA
>JANHMN010000003.1:22127982-22144759 GCA_030674055.1 Rhabdomys pumilio | reverse complement strand
TTATCTTTGGAAAAATAAAAAACATAACCCTGAATGCAAACAAAAGCAGCTAAGGAACACACTCAATGTCAAGACAGAGTGATGAGCACAAGGCTGTAAGTGTGACAGGCCATCCCCAAAACCTCCAGCTATAACTGTGATCCCTGAGGATCTGGATTATACTCATTTTTCAAAACAGCATAATGTCAATTAAAGTCACAGGTTTCTGTAACAAGGATTTTAAACTAATCTGCCTTGAAAATGGTCATCCTTTAGTGCCCATTGTTAAGGAATGCTGCACAGAAACCAAGGAAATCTGAGCAGACAGCCCTTCTCCCACCTACTACATTATGTCATTCAGTTTAGTCCAATCACATTTTGGCACAAGTGCCCATTTCTTATTGCACTCTTAGCATAAGTAGCTTTTCATAAGTCTTCGGGGTCTTTATTTATGACCTTCTTGGTGATGTATAAAACTTTGATTAATTACAGGTTTTTTTTAATGCTAAAAATACACTCTTTCCATAGTGCATAGGACTGAATGATTGAAAACACATTCCACATTGGTTGTTTTCCTTCTACTGGCATTCTAGAGAATTTCTCTCAAGGATTTTTCAAACTACAATTAATTTCATGTCATTTTTATAAAAAGAATTCTACATGAAGTTGTTAAGGTATAATACACTAATATAATCATGTGTACTGAGGAAAACATCATAATATCTAAAGGTTATTGATGTAAACTCCATATATAAAAGCCCTACACAAGTAAAGCATGACCTAACTTCAGAAATGTTTATTAATAAGGAATACAACACAGATCTGGTTTATTTAATTAGATAAAGGAAATTTTAAGCATATTACAGAATTGTTTTCTGTTTGTTTTACTTCCTTATTTTTTTTAATATACTCTGATTAACTGAGTTGTCTGTTGTTTTACTTACTTGAAAATGTATGTGGGTATTTAATAAAAATACATCAGAAGTGATCTTCTTAAACTTTAGCACATTAGTCATTATTTTGATATTCTATTCCCTTCTTATATGCCTTCTCCCAAATCAAATATCTTAACCAATCTTCATCCACCAAAACTTTGTTTCCCATTTCCAAATGGTATGGTACTCAAGATTTAGTCATCTTCAACACCTCAGTGACTCTAAGAGTGTATATTCTTCTACACTCCTCCTTCTTCTGCAGCTCAAATAATTTTCTTTCATACATTTCCATTCAGTCCTCTGATCTAACATGCACTCTCAGAACCCATTTACTCTTCTTACATGGCTCAAATATTAAATACCTCCTAAAACTTTTGTTTTGAAGTTATATCTCAGCCATAGCATTACTAAGATAGATTATAAATTCTCTAGAGAATTAAACACTTAGTTGAAGGTGGTCAGTGAAGGCAGCCAGTCCTGCATGTAGGGGAATTGGGTCCTAACTCTGGGCAGATTCTTGAAACTACATAAGTAACTGTGAGTGCTGAGTGTACTGCTTCTAGAATTTGGTATTCCCTAAACCAGGGATGCATTTACTGTGTTGATACCACACTCTCAAACTCTTCAACTTACTCTATTTTTTCTTTTCTTTGTGTTGTCATTGCCAGTTTTCCTTAAACCATAAAGAGCCCTAACTGTTCTTGCTTTACCATAGAAGAAGATCACAGTCTGCACTTGGCTACACAGATAATCGGAAGCCAGCGTGAGATACGTAAGATCATATCTACCACTTATTCTTTCTCTCTCCAAAGATCTCTCTCACACACACATACAAACACACACACATTTGACATTGGTATGTAACATGGTTATTGTTTTGTGTTATTTTTTTAAAGGTTAACATTCCTAACAGGTTTTTGGTGTTTTCTTGTGAGGATGTCTCTTATTATTGAATATTATTTATATTATCTACAATTAGAAAAACATCAATGGCTCATAATGATGCTGCTTGATGCTGTGAGGGAAGCTCAGGCAAGCTCTGAAGTTGTAGCATGGTGAGGATATGGTCACTTCCCAAATGATTTAAGAAAATAAATTCTTGCCCTTCTCCCCTGTCCTTTCTACTAAGACAGACTGCTAGGTAGTCTGCTCCCTGGAAGACACCATATCCTGAGCCATCCTTGAAGAGTTGTTGCACTCAGAGGAGCTGAAAGGAACACCTCCAAAGTCTCATGGCTGCCACTGGGAGCCTAGTGAACTTGGGACCAATCACCTACCAAAACCCCCACTTCCAGAATACCACTCCCATTCTACCTGGTCTACTACCTAGCCTGCCCCCACGAAAACACCAAAGCCTGATCTGCTGCATATAGGGCAACTGGCATCCCAAGATATCTGCAGCACACAAGGCAACTGACACCACAGCCTGAAGGCATCACAGGAGATCCACTGCACACAAGGCAACTGAGCAACTGATTGCCAGCCTGTCTGCTCCCTTGAAGACAATTCAGCTTGAAGGTATCTCAGGAGTTCCTCTGAATACAAGGCAACTAAGCAACTGACATCACAGTCTGAAGACATAGCTGAGGGCTCAGCAGCATGCAGAGCAACTGATTCAACTGACTGAAAACATCCCTGGAGTTCTACTGCTCACAGGGAAACAGAAACCACAGTCCATAGACTCCCCCTGGAGAACATCTTCACACAGGACAACATCTTGGCTTCTCCTCTGAAGACCCAACAGTCTTAAGTCCTCCCAGGAAATTTATTGCAGCCTGAGCAACAGATCAGCTGCTTCTCTGCCCCTCTGTGGAGCCCCCCATTGGAAGTGCCTACAGGTGGTCTGCTGTGGTCCCCACAGGCCAGTGCCACAGGCCTCCAGGAGACCTGAAGCAACCCAAGGACAAAAAAGGCAGACTCCAGACAGAGTCACTCAGACCAGCAAACATCAAATAGCAAGAGACTAGCACAAGACCATAAGCAACGAATGCCAATACACTTGGGCATCATCAGAACCCAGTTCTCCCACAACAGCATGCCCTGATTATACCAACAAACCAGAAAATCAAGAGACTGAACTAAAAGTTTATCTCATGAAGATAGAGTCTTTTGAGAATATATATATATATATATTTCAATATATATTGAAAATGAAAACACAGTCAAATATATAGAAGCCCTTAAGGAGGAAACAAATCCCTTAAAGAAATACAGTAAAACACAAACAAACAGGTGAAAGAATTGAATAAACCAGTCCAAGACCTAAAAGGGGAAGTAGAAACAATAATGATAACTCAAATGGAGGCAAAACTGGAAATGGAAAACCTAGGAAAGAGGTCATAACTTATAAATACAACAACAGAATATAGGAGGTAGAAGAAAGAATCTCAAATGTAGAAAGCATCTTAGAAGATATTGACACAACTGTCAATGAAAATTCAAAATGTAAAAAAACTCCTAACCCAAATCAGCGAGAAAATTCAGGGCACAATGAACAGACCAAAACTAAGAATAATTGGAATTGAGGATAACAAAGATTCCCAGATCAAAGGACCAGTACATGTCTTCAACAAAATCATAGAAAAAAACTTCCCCAACTTAAAGAAAGAGATGTTCATAAAGGTACAAGAAGCCTATAGAGGACCAAATTAATGGGATCCAAAAAGAAAATCCTCTCATTACATAATAATCATAGCACTAAATACACAGAAGTAAAAATATTAAATAATGCAAGAAAAAAGAACCAAGTAACATACAAAGATAAACCTATCAGAATTACACCAGACTTCTCAACAGAGACAATGAAAGCCAGAAGAGCCTGGTCAGAGGTCATGTAGACTATAAGAGAACATAAATGACAGCCCAGGGTACTATATCCAGCAAATCTCTCAATAAACATAGATAGAGAAAACAAAATATTCCATGAAAAAAACAAATTCAAACATATCCATCTACCAATCCAGCCCCACAGAGGATCCTAGAAAGAAAACTCCAACACGAGGAAGGTACCTACACCAAAGAAAAGACAAGCTATTAAGCATCTCACAACAAAGCCAAAAGGAGAGAACCACAGAGCATAAAGCCACATAAAAAACAAATATGACAGGAACCAGCAGTCATCTTTTTTTTAATATCTCTCAATATTAATGGACTCAATTCACCTATAAAAAGACATAAGTTAACAGACTGGACACACAAACAAGATGTAGCATTTGGCTGCATATGAGAAACACACCTCAGTAACAATGACAGATAATATCTCAGAGTAAAAACAATGGACAAAGGTCTTCCAAGCAAATGGTCCTGAGAAACAATCTGTAGTTCCATCCTAATATCCAATACTATAGACTTTCGACCAAAATTTATCAAGCATGATGAAGAATAGAAAATCCACCAAGAAAAGGTATCAATTCTGAACATCTATGCCCCAAATGCAAGGGCACCCACAGTTGTAAAAGAAACTACTAAAGCTCAAAACACACATTGAACCACACAAAAAATAGTGAAAGACTTCAACAACCCACTCTCACTAATGGACAGGTCATTGAAACAGAAACTAAACAGAGACACAGTAAAACTAATAGAGGTTATGAACCAGAATTTTTCTAGGACTGGAGCAGGCTAAAGCAGCTGTCATCAGTCAAGGGTCACATGAGGGACAAGTTTATGGCCAGCATGGTCTCGATTTTCCTTGCTGTTAGAATATAAAAACCACAAAGTATGTACTTAACTGTGCAGCAGTCAAGCAGCCAAGAATTGCTGACAGGTTGAAAGCCACAAAAAGGCGCTGTTTTATTGACAGTTGGTTGACTTGCTTCTTTGCGCATCATCTGGGCAACAAAAACATCTAGCTTTTAAGTTTATTGCACTATTCAACTGATAAGTCAACTGATAATGTGTAAGTTGAAGAGTACAGTGAGCTCAAGACAGTATTATCAGTTCATACAAGCCCTTAATTTAACCAGATGACAAAACCTCCACAATTATTTGCTTAATTTTAGAAAAACAGAACACTACATCCTTGACTTTCTTTCTTTCTCTGCTTCATGAAACAGGTTGTGTGCATACCATGTACTTGGGGTGGATAAAGGACATATATGAATCTTAGAGAGTAAGAAGTTTTCAAGATGAATTTAAATCATTGGCTTGAGTCTAACATACTGTGAATGCCTCATTTGAATGGAGAGACATTCCAGGAATCCCAGGTACTTGGTGGGCAGGTTCTTATGGGAGTGGGGAAGAGAGGAAGTTGAACTTGAAGCTTTGCTAAGGACTATGTGACATTCCTCAGGTAGAAGAAGACTGGGGGTTGGCTACCCATATCAGGCAGAGAATAGGAAACCCAGCTAAGGAAAAGGAGCCCTCCATTTTACACCAAGTTGAGGAAAGCTTTCCAGACATGGTAGACTACAACCTTAGTAATGGTTATTATAAGGTTGAACAAAATGTGAGTATTATCTCATAGCTGTTCTCTTAAAAAAAAAATAAACAGAGAGATGTAAAATGTAATTGTCATTAAAAAGACCTGATGAGAAATAGAACCAAATTAGTGGACAATGAAAATCAACAGGACAGTTTAATATTTATTCTTGTTATAAGACCACAAGAAGAAGAAAGTCTCATTCTAAAGTTCAACATAAATGACAGCAATGATAATACAGCTTTTAATATTCTTGGAATAAAATCTAATCGTGTCAATGAAAGGACACACACATCCCAAGCTGAAATTCTAAACTCCTAAGTCCTGGTTACTATTCTGCTATAAAGACCTAGAAACAATGACCAAATATGTTTCCTGAGGGTTTTTTTCCCTATAAAAATGAGATTTCAGAGACAAAGCTGGCCACCTCTGGGCAGATGGTCTCAGATGCTATATGTAGTAAAGCAGGCACAACAAACTATGGAAAGGAAACCAGAAAGCAGCACTCCTCTATGGCTTTGGTTTCAACTCATTCTTCTAGCTACATACCTTCCACTCCTGCTTTGGCTTCTCTTAGTGACAAAGTATTACACAGAAGTGTAGGATGAAATAATTTCTTTCCTCTATAAATTCCTTTTGTCCATTTTCCTTTTCACAGAAATAGACCCCTAAGACAAAAAATGGTGTTACACATAGGATTAAGTTGTGATGGTCCCAACCCTATATTTTGGTAAGAATATGGTGACATTTGAACTTTGGGTTGGAAAAGACATTGAGTACTCAGAAATCAGCATGTTTCTCTGTGAGAGCTTTGAAGACAGTGGCAATAGGATTGTAAACAATGGAGGAGTTGATTCTGAAGTTTGTGAATGAAAGTTGAAACTCTATCAGAACTATTTAACATTTTGAGTTATTAATCAGCTGGGGCTAACAAGATAAAAAACTGGTTACTGATGTGTTTATAAAAAGATAAAGAGATATGGGATATGTTCTATTGGTATTTGGTGAGGTATGAGGGAAGGGGATGTCTCAGCCAGCCTATGCTGAGGCATCCCTTCCCCCTGAGGGACCAGCCACATGATGGATAGTATAGTATAGAATAGAGTTTATTCAGGGCATGAGGAGGGAAGTTAAGAGGGTAGAAAAGGCAAAGAGAGAGGAGAGACAGAGAGACAGGGATACTTGCCCGTTGCTCTGAGTTCAATGGTTCTTCTAGGATTGTTCATGATATGGTGTTTGGCCTTCAGGTTTCAATCATATTCTATCAAGAGGGCAACCTAAGGTAGGAACCAATATGGTACCAAACTAGGTACCATAGAGTACAGCTGCTTATTGACCTGTACTCTATGACTAAACCTACATATGCCTATGTCTGTGTCCGTGTCCATGTCCATCTTTGTCTCTGTCTCAATCTCTATTTCTATCATCTCTAGAGAAAGAGACGTTATTACATTTTCACCACAAATTCTTCATCCAGTTCCTCATCAAACAATAAGTGAGAATCCCAGAATGCAGCATGTTGACATATTCAAAATGATAGAGAAAAAATAAAGATCAGTGGTCACCATGGAATACTCACTGCAGAAGGATTAAGCACATGAAACCTGTTGTTTCCAGGCAATATTTTAGAAAGTAGAATGAAAACTCTCAAAGCAAACAACAACCAAAAGTGTTGATGATTAAAATGAACATTATTGCATACTTCCTGTGTCAGGCAACTCCTAAGTGGCTTCTCTGGACATGTTTGGACAACTTTAGCACCTATGGCCCCTTTGATGATTTGAACTCTAGTTCTGGTCATCAGTACCTCTGGGTTTTATATCCTGGTAAAGTACATTCCCTGCTATTATTGTTCAAAGACCTTAAGATCCTCATGGTACGGCCTCAGAACTACCATCCATTGCCACCGACATCAATGCCATCTACCACTACTAGGGCTCTCATTGTTACATCTGGCTTTCAGTCTCTTTCAGCCTCTCTCTACTTTCTAATGTTTCTAATGTCTGTTAGACCCTGCCACCTTAGGACCTAATGACCAGTCAAAAAGATCAGCTGCCCATTCCCAACTCTGAGTCGGCTCTAGAGGATGAACTTTGACTCTTTCAGTGGATTGGAACATGTTTATTTTCAGTGGCGATTTATCAGGTAGATACCATTTGGCTTTGGCTTTTTGCTCTGCTGAGCTGGTCTAGTCTGGGAACAAGGGTCCTTTGACCTCAAGGCAGGCTGGACTCACAACAAAACTTAGCCACCTTCAAACACTGTCTTTTATTGCGATAGCCAGTGAGAGAGTCACACAGGAGATTGAAGGCTGAACTCTATCTCATTTTGAGTCTTTCCTCAGTTAGCTCTCTGCTGCTCTGGTAAGTACCATGACCAAAGTTATCTTGGGAGGGAAGGTTTGTTTCCTTCTGAACTTAACTTCCTGTAAAAAAACAAAACCACAGCACAAACCTGTATGCAGGAACTGAAACAGAGACCAAGACACAGGTTGCACCCTGGCTTGCTCCTTCTGGCATTCAACCTTCCTTATACAAGGGGACCACATACTCAGGGATCACATTACCCATAAGGATGAGACAAGGCCATCTTACATCAAATAGCAATTAAGAAACTGCCCTATAGGCATGCCTCCAGGTCCTTCTAGAAAAGGCAAATGTTTGATTCAGGTTTTCTGGATGTATTTATGAAATAAGCGAGGCTATTACAGAAAAGTTTTATTTATTTATTTATTTATTTATTTATTTATTTATTTTTGAGAAATATTCTCTTATACCCCAGGCTGGCTTCAAATTCTGTCTGGTGAGGCAGGACTGAAATTTAGGATTGATATTTACCAAACTCAGGCTGAAGAAGCTATATCCAAGGACCATTTACAAGACCAAGGCCAGCATAGCAATTTGCTGAAGTATACTGAAAAGTGAGTGGGCTACCAGAGTGAACCTCATGTAAATGACATATCAGAAGAATTGTTTTCTAGAAGAAAATTAGCTGTTTCTTGTAAGTATGAATGTATTGTGTATGTGTGGTTTAAGACATATATCTCTACTATATTTATATATTTATATAGTAGAGATATATATCTTAAACATATATACACATTCACACATATACATATATATACATATACACATTCACATATATTAATATACATGTACATACATACACACATATATAGAGACACATATACATATTATATATAAATATGTATACATATACACATGAACATACACCCACACTTATGTGTGTGTGTGTGTGTGTGTGTGTATACTTATATTTATATGAAGTTCAGAAAATCCTCAGAATTGGAAAACCTTAAAATCAATTATAATTCAGACTCAGAAATAATATCCAGTATTTACAAAGTATGGCAAAAGCAAAAAATAATTAAAGAAAATTGCCAGTTAGTTAGTGAACTGAACAGATTTTCTAACAAAAAATGTAAATATCGAATAACATTTTTAAAGTATAGAACACAATTCTCCTCATAAAATGTACAATTAATATTGCTTTATGATACAATTTTACACTTGTCAAAGCACTATTATCAAAATAGTTGATGAGAAATGTTGGAGAGGATGGAGAAAATACAAATTATTATTTACTGCTGCTGAGGATGAAAATTAATGCATTCCTTATGGAAATCAATGTCTGGGGTACTCATAAAAAGTAAACTATATTGATTAGTGTTGGAAGAAAGCAGTGAAGACAGGAATCCAAACTGTTACAGATACTTCTTGAACTTTCTCATGAAACTACACTCAAATATTTTTGCACCTTCCTCAAGAGACCTGGTGAGCATTCAGGGGTCATGAAAATGCTATTAACAACATCATATCCCTTTGGATAAAATTACAGGAAACTTTCTTTACAGCATTTATGCTAATTAATGACTGGAAAATTTTATAGATGATTTCAGCTCCCAAAGCCTGTGATGTCACTGACAAGAAAGTTGAAATGAAAAATTCAGCTCTGGAGGGAGATCTGATCACAGAGTCACAGACCTCAGGTTTAAGCGACTTTCTTATACAGCTGCTTATTAATAAGTCTGGGTGTGCTCAATGAACCTACTTTCCTGCAGTGGCAATAAGCCAGGTGAGTACTTTGTATTTCACCCTAAGTGGCAGAGTCTGCAAAGAAGACAGGCTCAGGTAAGTGCTCAGGTGTGGTAAAAGGAAATTGCTATAGAAACAGATTCATAGACCAGACAGTGAATGCACAAGAGTAATTCAATAATTAGGAAGTAATTGAAAAAGTTCCAAGTATTTTTCACCAGGGTCAACTGCTTACCATTTTTTATTGTAATATACGTCCTCAAAGAAGGTTGGTAGTAGATAACATAAGAAAAATGCAGTCCATCTGTGAGTGTGCTTAATGATTGTGTTAAAAAGTCAATGTGATAATTCAATTTACTGTGCATGTTGTATAGACAAATTTTAAGTATTATGTTATCATTTAATTTATTTCAGCTTATTCCTATAGGAAATATTACAGTGGAAATGTAAGTAGCAAGCAGTCCTGGGAAATGCAGGATGTAAATGTTTCCAGTGTGGACAAAATTCATATGTGACGCTGCACCTACACTCTGGTTACAGGCAGTAACTGCATCTGTATCAAGTGGTCATTGGTACACTGTCTGTTTTGAAGTCTCTTCCTCTTGAATGTGAGAAGGTAACATGGAAAGAAAGGTGAAGTTTGTGTATTGAGCAATGAAAGCCAGGATCAAGTGTACTTTGGCTCATTTTTCCTGTTTTAATCATACCCTAAGTTCAACCTGATATCACATCTTACTGTTTATTGTTGTTTTCCATGGAACACAGACCCCCATCATGATATCTGAGGATTCAATCCCACAGATAGATTTGTATTAATTCCTACATCTCAATGGGCAATGTTTAAGGCATCACTTACATTCTTCAGGTTGTACAATATGAGCTTGTACACATGTCCTCTATTTGAATGTATCATAAGGTCATTGTGATAGTCATCAATATAGAAATTATCAAATCAGCAAGGTGTGTATTGAAAATCTTTAATCCCAGCATTTGGGAGGCAGAGACAAGACAGATCTCTGTAATTTTTGAGACCACCATTGTCTTCAGTGTGATTTTAAGGGCAGCTAGAGTTTTACAGTGAGACACCATCATGAGAAATTACATACAAAAAGCAAATACATGCTGAATTTTAAAGGAAATACATTAGTAACTTAAGTTTCACCACCTCCTATTACTTGTAAATATATGTTAGTGTTTCATGTTGCATTTTGTACAGGGTAATATTATTAGTAGTTCTTCTGTACTTTCTCTTACAGCCTTTACCTCTGTAATAACGAAAATCCATGTTTCTACTAGCATATGAAATATCAAGTCTACCTTGTGCTTCTGAAATCAAATTGAGAAATGGGAGAGCTTTCCCTCAGGTCAGACCATGCTGAGAACACTGAATTTTATTAAAAGCTCAAAAGCAATGGCATTTGTCATTATTCTATAAAATAAAAATGACATTCAATTAAAAAGTTATTTTTATAAAGGATTATGTATCTATTTTTGTTTTCTGTGAATGCATGTTTGCCCTGCATTTATATGTGCATTATGAGAATGCAGTTCTTGCTGAGGCCAGTAGACTGAGGTAGAACTGATGGATTTAGAGTGACAAGTAGTTGGGAACCACGTGGGTTTTGTGATCTAAATCCAGCTCCTCTGCAATAGCAGCAAGTGTCACTTAACATCTGTCTATTGCCCCCAAACTAATTTGTTTTTGTAGCAAAAGGCATACAATAAAATAAAGTGAATAAAATTTCAAGTGATGAATACAAAGTTTATGGAGGGCAGGGCTATGTTGGAAGCATATCTCATGGTTCTGTGAGGACAGAGTGAGGTGACCATATTTGTGCCACAGTAGCCATTTTCAAGACTGTCAAGTACCCTATCTGTCTCTAAGCACTTTTGTATTGAGTGTCGTAATTTCTTTTATGTTTGTAAGTTTATGTCTTGGCTGTGGAAATAATGCAAATGTCAAGGTACTACATTTATAAACATCAAACCAAATATCAATCTGAAAGGATATCGACTTATACATTGTCACTGCTATTTGCTAATTGTACACTTAACTAAAAATATACTTCCCATTTTACACTTTTATTTTTTTCCAATATTTTAAAATAGTAAATATTTACAAGTAAGAATATTAAATTTTAGTGATTGTGATCAGTGTGAACACTTTACCCTTGTGTGCAGAATCCTATGGCTGAGGAGACAAATGTTCAGATTAGAGCCAATAACCAAACAGATTTAAGCAAAAGAGGGGTCTCATGTTGTGGTGGACATTGGTCACTCTTTCTTTTCTTTAATGTTTTGTCTTATTTATCTACACTAAATTCCTGAGGATATTCAACAACTGAACTTTCCAATATATATATATATATTGGAAATATATATATATATATTTGCTATCATATAAGAAATCTCAAAATCCACTGCAGCAGGTCTTGGAACAAAGCTTCTTGCCAATCCTTGTAATCTTTTTCCACCTTCACAGATATGGTAGTGTGGTTCACTGTCAACAATTTCCTAGAAATGTCCCTGGCTGTGGAAACCTGTGGCTGGGATGCAGGGAAGTCCTCCAGGAGGACTGCAAGACAGCAGGCCCCAATAACACGAAAAAGTCCGATTTCAAGTGTTTTATTGACATGGCAGATGGTAGTTGAATCCGGATGTGTACCCCCCCACACTTAGGTCAGCGGGGGGCCTGAATTAAATAGGGAGGAGGGAGAGTAAGGAATACATAATTGGCTATGCCCTCTGGGCTTTAAGTAACTTATTAATGTGGAGATCTTTTGAGCCTGAAACCTGTAGCCATGCCCTCTACCTGTAGTCCTATGTGACTACAAGGCACAGATCAAATGGAGGTCTTAGACCAAGTGTCAGGACCCTAGGTTCTGGGGGTGTGGCTGAACACCTGCCTTTGCCCCATTTGGGTCGGTGTTCAAGGCCTATGCCATACCAAAAACCAAGACACCCTTCACGGTTCCACACCTGGCCTCTCAGCAAGCCAACCATTTCAGGTAACTAGAACTTTAAAAGCTTCCAAGAATATTGAGATTTACTTGTCCTCTGTTGGACAGTGTGTAATCTAGACTATATCATAAATCTGCACAAATGTCATCATATAATGCAGCAAAAGCACAAACTAAGAACACATTTGTGAAACTGTTCTGATGAATATTTTAGTGTTCACAGACCAATTTCATGTTTCACAAAGATGGAAAAATGTTTGTTGGGATATTAGTCTCCTATTTTAATTAACAAATCTTATGTGCAGACACCAGCTGCCGTTTATTCAACAATCTTAACATAATTGAATATCTTTATTTTTGTGATTTGCACATTTACAATTAAGAAAAAAAAATTCATAATCTTACATATATGGAATTTCACAAGAGAAACTTTGCTTGGAATCCAGTAGATGAAGCATAAAAAAAATGCTTAAGGATTTTCAAAGGTCTATGCATTTGTAGAATTATGAATATCTGGTGTCTATACTTATTAATTTATCAAGGACTGTTACTGGGAACATATGGGTGATATGCAGGCTGAAACTCCCAACATTACTAGGTAATAAACTCCATGTTTCTTCTATGATACAAAGAAATAGATTTTAGTTGTTATTGTAAGGTTTGTGGTTGTTGTCATGTAGGTTTGTATTTGTTTCATATAAGCAGATATGGACAATTTTTCAATATGGTTTTAGTGACATGAACAGTTATGTCCAGGCCTATATTGAAATTTGGAGTTTTCAACTAATTTTTTACACTTATTGTCCATTTTAAATTTCTTTCACTTTTTGGTTACTATTTTTAATTAGTTTCAATGTAGCAGATTTATTTTGGAATTTTTACTATTTAGTTTTTTTGATTGAACCAATGCTTCATTCTCCCTTCTATCTGCACTAACACAAGGTTATGTGTGTAATGCTACACTGATTTAGCTCACAGAGCTTACAGATCTCACGGAGCATTGTAGGCACACATGCTCCCAGAAGCTATTTATATTCACTAAAGGAAGACACACACAGACACACAAATGCACACACACACACACACACACACAATATAGAAAGATGAGAAAAAGACAGACAGACAGACAGACAGACAGACAGACAGACAGACAGACAGAGACAGAGAGAGACAACAGTTAATTTTAAAATGTCTTGGCTACTTCAAAGGCTGGACATTTCTAAACCTTTCCTTGCTACTCTAAGCCCAACTGGGTAAGTGAGCAGTGACTATTTGTCCCAGTTCTTACATGGCTTGTTGGCTTTATCTCCTGCAGCTTCTATGTCCCTTTGTATCCCACCACTTCTTGGGAATTTCTCCTTCTCCTCGCCAGACATCCTAGCCTGCACAACTCTATGGATACTACCCTAGCTCCCTTTGCCAAGGCAATAGATTTTGGGATCTTTATTGATTGATCAAAAACCAGTTGGGGACACAGAACTTTAGCATTTGGACTTTAGCATTTGATTCCCAATTGAATCAAAGCAATAATATTAATCTCCAACATATGTGTTCCATGTACATTTCTCTTACTCTGTTATATTTTATGTTTTCTTACCTTTACAAGAGTCTCTCATACAGGCATTTGATCTCGTTTATGGGCTCCATTTTAGGTTTCTGGATTGAAAACATACTTATTCCCATATAATCACATATTTTAAAAAATTTTAGTGGTGCATGATGATTAAACACACAATCTTTCCTATTTACTTATTTACTCACTTTATATCCTGATTGCTACCTATCCTTCCCTCCCCTTCAGCTCTGAGAGGGTGTACCACTCCATGGGTATACCACCAACCCTGGCACTCACAGACCCCCAGGCAGGGCTAGACAAATTCTCTTTCACTGATGCCGGGCAAGGCAGCCGGTGAAGGGAATGGATTCCACAGACAGAGAATACATTCAGGGGCAGCCTATGGTGCAGCTGCTGCTGGGAGATTGCAACACACAGGCTGTCCTCATCTCTCTAACAAGAGACCTGAGAGTGCACACATGCATGTATGTATATATCCTGTGACCTTGCATAAGAGATGGCTCATAACTTAATAATATATACACTGTCACTTGAAGGATCATTTAAATGTATTTTCTGCTCTTAAACAATTTTTCTTGTCTATGGCTTTATATATTCTAAATGGTATTATTAATGTTTCATTATTCACCACTTAATATTAGATAAAATGTCCTTTAAGAATTAATAGGTTTGAGGTTGGTAGTAGTCATTAAAATTGTCTTCCTTTATACTATGACTAGAAAATACCAGTATACTCTTACAGTCTTATATTATGCTTGTTAGCATTGGTTTTCTCTTTTCATTGCTTCTCACAGGCCAAATAATCCTTCAAATAATGTCGCATATTCTGCATTTATGAAGGCATCTTTCCAATTCACAGGTGTGTCCTAAAACTTCTTGTCATCTATTTTTAAAGATTTCTTTACTTTTTATTTATATGAGCTGTCTTCAGATACACGCGAGAAGAGTGCATCAGATCCCATTACAGATGGTTGTGAACCACCATGTGGTTGCTGGGAATTGAACTCAGGACCTCCAGAAGAGCAGTCAGTGCTCTTAACCACCGAACCATCTCCCCAGCCCAACTTCCAGCCATCTTACAATAATGTATTGTATGTAAGTATGTACTGTGAGTTAAAATTGCTACTGACAGAAACTTCAAGAAAGTATTGTTACAGTATAGAGATTACATAAACTAAAGTCTATGATGACATTCTATTTGTGCTCATTAATGAACCCTCTGATTTAGCCTCCCTGTAAATGCTTCAGATTATAATATTTATACGTTTTCATCAGAAAAAAATGGGTCTGGCCATAATCTAATATGAATCATGCCCAGTCACAGAATGGAATTCTGGAATATGTCAATTAAAATACTTTTCTTATTACAAATTACAATTGGAATACTGGGAAATGTCTCTTTTTTTATCTACTATCTTGTCTACTATACAGAACATACATTAAAGCCCACAGATTTGATTCTTATGCATCTAATAGCATCCAATGCCTTGATAGTTCTCTCTACAGGAGTTCCCTACACAATGGCAGCTTTTGGGATGAAGAAGTTTTTAAATGATTTTGGATGCGAATTGATTTTGTACATTCAAAGAGTAGGCCGAAGTGTGTCCATTAGTTCCACGTGTTTATTGAGTGTCTTCCAGGCCATCACCATCAGTCACAGGGAATCCTGTTGTAAGAATTTAAAGGTAAAACCTGCAAAGTACATTGGCGGTATCATTTCCCTTCTTTGGGCCTTGTCCATGATTATACACTTCATTTTCTTGGTGTACATACTTGTCAAAAGAAATAACAAAACCATAACGAGAAACCGAGATTTTGAGTACTGTTCCACTGGAGAGCGTAATGAAATTAATGACTTGCTCTATGCAGCATTGGTATTCTGTCCTGAAATCTTCTTTTCTGTGCTCATTGCCTGGTCCAGTGGCTCCATGATTGTGATTCTGTACAGGCACAAGCAGAGGGTTCAACACATCCACAGCAGTCATGTTTCCAGGAGAAACTCTCCAGAATCCAGAGCCACCCAGAATATTCTGGTCCTGGTGTCTACCTTTCTGGCATTTTATACTGTCTCCTCTTTCTTACAGGGCTACTTAGCTCTTTTGTATGAGCACAGTTGGTGGCTGCTGAACATAACTAGCCTCGCTTCTCTGTGTTTTCCATCCTTCTCACCCTTTGTTCATATGAGTTATCACTCCCTTATATCCAGACATATATATATCCTTATATCCAGTTTGTTATGGAATAAAATCTCCTAATCTTATTTATTTGATTCATATATTTTACTTGGTTTCCTGATATTAATCATACTCTTCATTAAAACTCAAGTTCAGGAATTAAATTGCATTACTTTGACTGTGAAATTAGTGAAAATGTGTATGAGAATTTCTTTGCTAGTTGACTCAACAGTCTACATGAACTGATTATATTATGAGGTCCTTTGCACTCTTGAGATTCCTCCCTTTGTTCATATGATGTGCAAATGAGCCAGAGGGAAAAAAAACTATTAGTAAAACTGACCTTCATGTGACTTTCGTTCTGTCAGGTCTGCTTGGCCACTAGGGATTTCACAGACAGCCTGTGGGTCTGACATTCTAACAGGAAGGAAAGCTGAAACCATGGCTGGGCATGAACTTGTTCTTCATGAGACCGTACACCTGTCATAGTTGCTCTAGCCTGCACCAGGCCCACGAAAACAGAATTATAACTTTTTCTCTTACAGAAATCAATTTCACATCGAATGGTGGGTTTCCATGATTTTGAACTTTGTTTGCTAATATATTATTGAGAGATTTTTCATCATCAGGAATATTTGATAATAAATTACCTGTGCTGTTGTTCTGTCTTTATCTGGT
>JANHMN010000003.1:22055683-22126896 GCA_030674055.1 Rhabdomys pumilio | reverse complement strand
ATGTAGCTGCATATGTTTATATATGGAAAGGAGTACTACATTTCCATGTATATTATTGCAATATTACTCAATACTTCTGTAGAGAATTTTTCGTGCAGCCACATGACTGCTCTACCAGAGGATCACATCCAAGGACCTTCTAGGTCTCAGTGATCCAACTGGAATGACACACCTTTAATACCTCTGGCAAGAATACAAACATGCCCTTAGTACATAGATTTAATCTCTAAGAATGTTGTGCTTGTTGGAGAAGGGAGTAGCTATTTTGCAAGTGATAACTAATTGAAAAGCAAGCAAAGTGATTAATCAGGGAAAAATTTTAACAAAATGAGTAAGAGATTGGATTTACCAAATTCTCATGAGATCAGCATATGAAGCAGAGAACTTAAGAGAGCCACACAGAGAAAGAGAGAGGGGGAAACAGTTTTACTGGGACTCTTTTATAAAAGATGGTTGTATTTGAAGACAGAGGGAGCCAGGAAATGAGAATTAACAAGAAGGTTATACTAGATTGAAAAGTTAGTATTAGGCTAGGCAAAGCAATTCTGTAATAAGCTAACAGGATTCAGATTGAATCAGTCAGCTTTTAGAGGAGTTTATCCCCACAAAAGTTGAATTAATCTTCCATGTAAAGTTCACAAAGTGCAAGAAGTCTGAGTGTATTCAGAAATCACTATCTGAGATGACAATAACATGTTGTGAATAAAAGTTGAATTTATATACCATAGTATGATATTGAAGGAAGAAGAGCCACTGAGTTTCATATTCATGACTTAGAAGTATCTCTGCTGTCTAGATTTTCTTGTGGCAGAAAATGCTGTGCAGGTTTTGTAGAAATAAAAACAGCAATGTTCTGTCTAAAAGCTTCACCCAACATACTTCAGTACTGACCAGACAAGAAAGATGAGCCCATTGGCAATGTTGGCTTGATTGCCATGGGGTAGCTACATGCTTCTTGAACATATTTTAGTCTGATTTCACAGGAATCAATGTCATGCCTTGTCCTGACCAGCAGGGCATTAAATAGGGGTCTGGGGAGGTCACCTGGAAAAGAAGATGGGGGACAGGTGAATGCAAAGAAAGGTGATCTGTCTGTAGACTGAACAAATCAGGCTTTTTACTTTTTCACACAGGGGTTATATACACAAACAAGGAAGGATGTAAGGGAAGGGGATGATGCAGGAACATAAATGTTTTTAGGGGAATACAGATATCTTCCAGAACAGAGTATCAGCCAGGTGAAGCTTCAGGGGACAGGTCACTCGGACTCCACCTATGATTCACTTGTCCCTGTCAAAGTTAGAGATAATAATAATAATAATAATAATAATAATAATAATAATAATACAAGGTTGCTTATCTACAAGGTCAGTGACTAGAGCCTGGCAACTGTTCACCAAAGCTGCTTGTTTACAATCGCTTCTAGCCATTTGTTTCAAGTTTTTTTCACAGAGGCCCAAGACTTTGTGCTAGCAGGCTGGCTTTAAGCTTATAGCTGATTCCAGGCCTTCAGAGTACATGCAGAGATGCCCCTGACAATGCCCGACCCTGTAATCTTTGGTAAAATCACATTATTTAGACAGTTATGTGCTTAATGTAGAACACATTACAAATCAATGGTAAGAATAAAAGGCTGAGAGTGTTCAACCCTAAGTGGGATACCTTTGTCACCATCCTCTCACTCCTGCTCCTATAAATTATTCAAAGTAAAGTTTGTTTTTGTGCTATTCATCAATTAATGAAGGTTTCTGAAGAATATTTAATGTCTAGAATAATTTTGCTTTTCTTAACTATTGTTAACATAACTTACATTTTGTACATTATACATCTTACTAATATTGGTATGTTAAATAGGTAGTACTTCCTATTCTATAGCTCTGAACAAAATATCAAAAAGGCAAAGTTGATGTGAAATTTATTTATGTTCACACTCCTGCTATAGAGCCTGCTTATGCACTTGGTACTTTTCATATTTTACATAGCTTGGGGCCTAGACGTAACTCTAGTGGTGCTGAAGGAATAAGAAAAGGACATTTTCATAGACACATATAAATGCATTTTGGATTGGTAGTGTTATGCCACTGAAACTTGAAACATCATATTTATTAGGTACAACAGAGGACAAGGTGATAGTATTTGTCCATATATGGTTTTATAGATAATCAGTCTTGAGCTGTTAATCTCCTTGATGAGGAATTTCCTAGTTGGCAGTCTTTTTACACCCTAAACAGACATTCAGAAACACTCATACACATGATCTCCAGAAAAGCTTTTCTCTTCCTTTTGGATGGATTTACCCTTCACTACTTTATCATAGGCTAATTTACTGGTTTTTTTTTTTTTTTTTGAAACTATACCAGTACATGTTTCAAGCAGAAACTCTCCAGAATCCATAGTCACCCAGGCCATTCTGGCCCTTGTATCTACCGTTCTGGCATTTTATTGTTTTCTCTTTCTTACAAGACTACATTGCTCTTTTGTATAATCCCATTTGGTGGCTGTGAATATCACCTGCCTCAATCTGTGTTTTCCATCCTCTACACTCTTTGTTCTTATGAGTCATTACAGTATTATGCACACATTATATTTTGTCTGATTATGGAATACAATTTCCTAATTTTAAGTATTCCAATTATACATTTTGCTTCATTTTTAGTTTTTAACTCACACTTTTCTTCAGAAGGACAGTTCAGAGAATTAAATTAGTAGTACCTTGCCTTTTTTAAAGATTAGTCAAAATCCTTGGTGGGGTTTGTCATGTGGTTAAATCAGTAGACTACATAAGCTGAACATATTTTGTAAGGCCATTTTCAATTTTCAACTTGTATATTGAAATTCCTTGCCTAGCTGATGTACAAAGGATCCAGAAAATAAAAGATTCTCAATAAAAATCACCTTTCTAAAAAAATATAGTTATTAAAGATTTATTTTTAGAATCCAGTCATTATTCCCTATCCCTTCTGCCTTCCAACAAGTACTGATCTTTTCTCTCCTTCTCTGTCTCCAAGAGGATAGTCCCATAACTCCACCCACCCTCACACCCCACCAGTCCTCACCATTCCCTGGCTACTCAATCTCTCAAGGGTTAGGTGCATCTTCTCTCATTGAGGCTAGACATGACAGTCCTCTACTCTATATGTATCATGGGTCCAGATCAGCTAGTGTATGCTGCCTGGTAGGTGGCTTAGTGTCTGAGAGATTTCAGGGGTCAAGGTTTGTTGAGACTGCTGGTCTTCCTATGGGGTCACCCTCCTCCTCAACTTCTTCCAGCCATTTCCTAAGTTCAGCCACAGGTATATCTGACTCTAGACCAGTGGTTGAGTGTAAATATCTGCTTCCATCTGAGTCAGATACTTGTTGGACCTTTCAGAGGGCAGCCATGCTGGGCTCCTGTTTGTAAGTACATCCTAGCATCAGTATAGTGTCAGGCCTTGAAGCCTACCCTTGAGATCCATCCCAATTTGTATTGGTCACTGGATCTACTTTCCTTTGATCTCTGCTCCATTTTTACCCCTGCATTTCTTTTAGACAGGATCAATTCTGGGTGAGAGTTTTTCACTTTAAAATGGTAACCCCATCTCCATTTGATACCCTGTCTTTCTACTAGGTTTATTCTACAAGTTCCCTCTCCCCATTGTTGGCCATTTAATCTAAAGGTCCCTCCTTTGGAATCTTGTGATTCTCTCACCTCCCAGGTCACTAGTAGATTCTATAGGCTTCTCCCACCTCCCCCTGAGGTTGTATCTTCCCATTCATTCTGCTGGCACTAATGGCTTCACTCCTGATACCCCCAATACTTGATCATGTTCCTTTTTTCCCCTGATCTACTCCCACCCAATACCTTTTCTCCCTCTGCCCTCTGCTTTATTCTCCCTCTTAAATAGGTTTGAAGCATCCTCACTTGGGCCCTTTGGCTTATTAACTCTCTTGAGTTCTATAGATTACATCCTGGGTGTTCTATATGTTTTTTGACTAATATCCACTTATTAGTGAGTACATACCATGCACATTCTTTTGAGTCTGAGTTAACTCACTCAGGATGATATTTTCTAGTTTCATCCACTTGAGTGCAAAACTCAGGATGTTCATATTCTTAATAGCTGAATAGTATTCCATTGTACAAATGAATCACATTTTCTGTATCCATTCTTCTGTTGTGGGACATCTGGGTTCTTTCCAGGTTCTAGCTATCACAAAATAGGCCACTATCACCATAGTGGAGCATGAAGACACATCTTTTGGGTATATGCACAGGAGTAGTGTGGCTGAGACTTCAGGTAGATCAATATCCATTTTTCTGAGGAACCTCTAGATTGATTTTCAGAGTTGTTGTACAGGTTTGCAATCCTGCCAGAAAAGAGGAGTGTTTTTGCTCAGCATTCTTGCCAATGTGTTTTGTCACCAGAGTATTTGATAATAGGTATTCTTATTGATGAAAGATGAAAATTTAGATTCATTTTGATTTGCATTACCCTAATAACTAAGAACTTTGAACTTTTTTTAAGTGCTTCTTGCCCATTTGAGATTTCTCTGTTGTGAATTGCCTGTTAATTCTATATCCCACCTTTTTTAATCAGTTGTTTGGTTGTTTTGGAGGTTAAACATTTTGATGAAAAATATAAGCAATAAAATTTTTGCAGACTGAATCCAAGTATACATCAAAACAATCATTCACCATGATCAAGTAAATTTCACTCCAGGGATGCAAGGTTGGCTGAATGTACAAAAATCCATTAATGTAATTCACTATATAAACAAACTCAATGAAAAAAAGCACATGATCATCTCATTAGATGCTGAAAAAGCATTTAAAAAAATACAACACCACTTAATGTTAAAAGTATTGGAGAGATCAGGACTGCATGGTCCATACCTAAACATAATAAAAGAAATATACAGCAACTCAACAGACATTATCAATTTGAATGTAGAGATACATGAAGCTATCCCACTAAAATCAGGGAGAAAACAAGGATGCCCAGCCTCTTTGTATCTTTTCCATATATAACTTGAAGTTCTAGGCAGAGCAATAAGACAACAAATGTCAATCAAGCTGATACAAATTGGCGAAAATATCATACTATCACTGTTTGTAGATAATATGGTAGTATACATACGCCACCCCCAAAAATTCTACCAGAGAACTTCTACAGCTGATAAACAACTTAATCAAAGTGTCTGGATATAAAATTAACTCAAACAAATCAGTGTCCTTCCTTTGTACAAATGATAAATTGGTTGAGAAAGAAAATAGAAAACAAAATCCTTCACAATAGTCTTTAATACTATAAAATGTCTTGAAGCAACTCGAACCAAACAAGTTCTTTACGACAAGAACTTCAAGTCTCTCAAGAAACACATGGAAAACCTCACAAAATAGAGATATCTCCCATGCTCATGGCTTGCTATGACTAACATAGTAAAAATGGCCATCTTACCAAAAGCAATCTATAGATTATATGCAATCCTCATCAGAATTCTAATGCAATTCTTCAAAGACATGGATAGTGTAATTTTCAAATTCACATGGAAAAACAAAAGCCCAGGATATCAAAAACAATTTTTAACAATAAAAGAAATACTGGGGGAATTACCATCCCTTACCTCTTGTTATATTACAGAGCAATAGTGATAAAAATGGCATGGTTTTTGTTCAGAGTCATACAGGCTTATCAATGTAATAGAATTGAAAACTCAGAAATAAAACCACACACTTATGGAGCCTTAATCTTTGACAAAGAAGCCAAAATATAAAAAGAAAAATATTAATAAATGGTGCTGGTTTAACTGGAAGTCAGTATTTAGAAAAATGAAAGTAGGCCATATATGTCATCTTGCAAAAAGCTCAAGTCAAAGTGGATCAAGGGCCTCAACATAAAACAAAATAAACTGAATCTAAAAGAAGAGAAATTTGGAAAAAAAACCTTGAACTCATGGGCACAGGGGGAATTTTCCTAAACAGAACTCTAATGACAAAGAACTTCTAATCCAGAAGTCATACATGGGAACTCATAAAACTGAAAAGCTTCTGTAAGCAAAGGACATAGTCAGTTGGACAAATTGGCAACCTACAGATCAGGAAAACATCTTCACTAACCCCACATCTGATAGAGTGCTTACATCCAAAGTGTATATATATCTTGACTATCTGGCTTTCATTCTGTCAAGGCAGTTGGTTGCTTGGGGATTTAACAAAAGTCATGTGGTATCTACATTCTAATATGAGAAAAACTGAAAGCATGGCTGACCATGAACTTGTTCTTCAAGAGGCCCTGGAACCAACAGAATTGCTGTAGTCTGGACCAGGACCATAAACAACACTATCATTTCTTTAACCTCCTATGGAAATCAATTCAAGATGAATGATCATTTAGACATGATTTTTACCACTGTTTACTAATAGTTTATTGGGAGTATTTTTATCAGCAGAGATATTTGATTTTGAGTTTCTCTTGTAGGTATTCTGTCTTTATCTGGTTTGGAATCATGGTATTGCTTGCTTCATCAAAAGAGCTTTGAAGAAATTACTATAACCATTATGGAAATCAGTTTTGTGTCTGCAAAAACATTAAAATAAATGTACTATTTTTCCCAGCTCTTCCATGCTTGAGTCAATATTTAGAAAACCACAGTAATATTTGCATATGTATAAGCATTGTTATTCTGTTAAGATGACCCAGATAAAGCATGGCAAGTTATAATTTGGGTTTATTGATTGAGCAGTAAATTCTAATAATTTAGAGGGTAAATACTACTCAGTCCTAGTGATGATTAAGGCATCAGGTAAACAAAAGTTGTATCATTTTTAACCTGTAAACTGAATGATCAATGGTGAAGTAAAAGCCCTTTATTGAAATTAAAATTTTCTACAAATCATGAGACCTCCAAAGAATTTCTAATCCAGATTCTGATCTATCATTAAAGCACTCATCAAGGTTTAGACTGTGGATTGCAAAATTACCAGCTGCTCTGTACCCAAGTCTTGTACATGGTTAGATGTACATATATATAGTAATAGCTTTTAATATGCTATGTGTTTTTCCAGGTATGTGGGTGTTAGGTTTTCATCCTGCACATAAGTCTCAGCCTGTCCTTGAAAGTTGCCATGTAATAAGACACATTATTTTGTATAATTATTGTTCTATAGTGTAAAGGGTGTAATGGGTGTAATAGGAGTAAAATGTGTGATATGTATAAAAGATGAGGAATGAAATATTCAAATCTTTACTCCTAGGCAACAGTGTAAAACTCTCTATATTGGCAGGCACTGTAGATCACTGTCATCTCAGTCTTAGATCATACCATGATCAGCTGCACATGTTAAGAATGGAAAAGCAGTTACTCAAGTGTTTTTTCACTGCTTAGATTTAGCAACTATGTATGTATAGATACCACAAGATGCTTATCATAATCACTATTCTCTCACCAAATATACTAAAGTACAGTTTTTCAGAAACTCCTGAAGGCTGTCCTGGAAGAATCTATAATGGACAATTTCATTCTGCTATAAATGTTTATGGAAGAATTATTTTGGGGGAGGGGGCAGGTAGAATGCTGAGATCTTATCTATTGCTACAACCTGCAAACCCCAATACTGACTTGGCAAGGAAAATGTGGCCATTACTGTATTGGGTGACTTAACTGATTGCAAAGAATTTGACGAGGGCAGATTTGTTTTTATACACAGTTTAAGCTTCTGCAGAATAAGTGACTGAGGCATTATAAGTGATGCCATTGTGGTAAGACTATTTAATATTACACAAAGCTCACAATAACAATGAAGTTCATTATGAATGATATCTCAGACTTCATAGGTGGATTTTAGTAAGCAAAGGGTGCTAGAGTAAACATCTATATAGCCTACATCTTTTGTTGGTGATACCCACCAAATATCCTCAGTGCACACAAAATTTCCTGAACCACAAAAAGACTTGTCAGTGCCCCCTCATGTTTTCTCAGGTTTTTTCCACATGTTTTTGCCATGAGGAGATGTAAAAGAAATATTGTTTTATAAATTTGCTATTCCAGATGATTGACTACATATTTAAAGTTAAATTAGGGAATCAGCTACATATGGGAGTATTTTTGCTGGTATTTGAGCACAACTCCCAGGAAAGCATCACTAAGTAATAAGTCTAATTCTAAGGCTGGTGAGTGTTGTTTTTTAGGAAGTTCGAGTAGTTAAACATAAGGCTATAAAATTATAGGCATTGCATGTTGAGTTTTAAAAGATTTTCTTTTTCCTTGAGGACATGGAATTTGGGTTTGACATTTTCTAAGTCTGGGTGTGGGTCATCCATGAGAGGGTGTATGATGAATCCAAATAGTAATCCGCTCAACTTTGAGAGTAGTGAAAGTAGTCAGTAACAGTGTGTATGGTCCTTTCCAATTTGTGTCCCAGGATCTCTTTTGATGTCTCTTAATGGAACTCCAGTCACTTGGCTGACAGTTGTGTAGCATAGGAGGAGCAGCAGCCTTAAAGATTTCCTTTAACTAGGGCCAAAGCTTCTTTTGCCTGTGGGCAAAAGTCTTGACAAAAACAAGAACATATTGTCAGGACTTTCAGTACACACATCAGCACTTAAGTTAGGAAGTAGAGGTGTAGGTCTTTCAAACATAACCTCAAAGGGACTTATTCCCAAAGTATAAGGACTGTTTCAGACCCTATATAGGGTGAAGTGTAGGAGAGCTACCCAGTCACTGCCAGTCTCTATCTTAAATTTAGTATCTCTTTTAGAGACCTAGTCATCATCTCTACCTGTCTTTAACTTTGGTGCCTCTAAGTACAATCAAATTTTCAATCTGCTCCTATAGCTTTGGCTATACCCTGGTGTTACCTAAGCATTGATGGTAGGTCCATTATCAGAACTCAGGATAGCAGGCTTTCCATACCTGTAAAGAATATCTTCTAGTATCTTTTTGACCACAGTTTGTGCCATCTTATATTTATTGGGAAAACCTTGAATAAGTAATTATGAATACTAATAAACATCTATATATTTACTAATGCCTAAATACATAGTACCTAAGAGCTACAGATTTCAGCCCAGACTATTGTATCCAGAAAAATTTTCAATCACAGTAGATGGGGAAATCAAGATATTACATGACAAAACCAAATTTAAACAATACCTTTCTCCTAATAAGCCAGCCGTACAGAGGATAGTTGAAGAAATTCTTCAGCCTAATTAGGCTAACTATGTTCAAGAAAATGTAAGAAACTAATAATTTCTCACCATTAAAACAAATGGAAGAGAAAATCTCTGTCTCCTCTCTTTCTCTCTTTCCCCCCATTTCTCTCAACACCTACCAATATCAATATAACTGTACATAACAATCATTGGTCATTAATCACTTTCAACATGAATGGACCTAATTCCACATTTAAAAAAAAACATAGATTTACAGAATTGATGTGTAAGCAGAACCAATTATTCTACTGTATATAAAAACTACATCTTAGCAACAAAAATAATCATTATCTCAGTACATAAGACTGGAAAAATGTCTTTCAGGCAATGGACCCAAGAAACAAGTGGAAGCAGCCTTTCTAATATCTAATAAAATAAATTTCTAACTGAAGGTAATCAAAATAGACAGGGATAGACACTTCATGCCCATCAAAGGAAACATTCACCAACAGGACATCTTAATTCTGAACATTGATGCTCCAAACACAAACCTCATCCTATATGGGAAGATTGAAATACCTCATCAACAACAGAGAGGACAGAAAACCTACATATTCATTGAAGTAGAACATCATTCTCTTCAATAGTCACCGGGTCAGGGAAGAAATAAAGGAAGAACTTAAGGACTCTGGAATTCAATGAAAATGAGGTCACTGCATCCTCAAATTTCTGTGACATTATAAAAGTAGTCCTCTGAGGAACGTTCATAGTGCTAAGTGCCCTTTTTTGTTTTTTAAAAAAGAGAGTTATCATATTCATAAATTAAAACTATACCTGAAGGCTCTAGAAAAAAAGAAGCAAACAAACCCAGGAGAAGTAAACAACAGGAAATAATTAAATTGGGGACTGAAATGAATCAATTAAAAACAAAGAGAATAATACAAAGAATTAACCAAAGGAGGATCAGGTTTTATGACACAATCAACAAAATAAAATAGTCCTTAACCAAACTAAGTAAAAGGCAGAGAGACATTACCCACATCAGGAAAATCAAAAATGAAAAGGAAGACCTAACAATGGAAACTGAGGAAATACAAGGAATCATTAGGTCTTCTTTCAAAAGACTGTATTCCACTAAATTAGAATGTCTACATGAAATTGATAATTTTCTAGAAAGATACCAATTACCAACACAAATTCAATATCAAGTAAATTATATTGTGCTATACTCAGATCTTTGCCTTATTCAGCCATTATCAGATAGGCTTTCTCCTGAATCAGGTACTAACAAATACTCATGCCCAAACATTATTCAGAGTAACCTTGAAATACACAACCCTAAATGAGATGTATAAATAAAATTTCTTCCATCAGGCCACAGGAAATCCCAGAAAAAAAGGAGGCTGAAGGAGCTGGGAAGACTGAAGGAACATACCGTATCAAGAAACAAAGCCCTCTAACACAATTGAGCAGGTCTTTCTTATAGGAGAGATTGAAATAGCAAACACTTGACTTACATGGTCTCTACCAGATCCTTTTTCTATACTCTAATGCTTTTTGTTTAGTAGTTTATGGGACTCCTGAATGTGGAAATGAGTGTCTCAAGTTGAAACTCCTTTCTTGTACTCCTGGTTTGCCTTGCCTTACTTTCATATGATAGTTTTTTTTATATATATAATTTTTAATTGAACATTTTATTTACATTTCAGATGTTATCCCCTTACCCCATTTCCGCTCGCCTAGGAACCCTCTATCCCATCCATCCTCCGCCTGCTTCCATGACGATGTGCTCCCACCTACACCCCATCCTACCTCCCCACCCTCGAATTCCCCACCACTGAGGGTCTAGCCTTCATGGGACCAAGGATCTTCTCTCCCTCCTATGCCCAACAAGGTCATCTTCCCTTACATATACAGCTGGAGCCATTGGTCCCTCCCTATGTGCTTCCAGGCTGGTGATTTAGACCCTGGGGAGCTCTGGTTAGTTGGTATTGTTGCTCTCCCCAAGGGGCCACAAACCCTTTCAGCTCCTTCAGCTCCTGTAAGGCCAGCCAGAAAGGGAGGGACTCCCTCCCTCTTCTTGGAAATTCACAGCCACCCCAGTAACACACAAGACACTGAACTTGATGCAACAGCAAGGGGTATATTTGATTTCAATGCGTTGAGGTAGCATTTCTAGCCTGTCCTACGCAGAGGCAAGCAATGAAGTATGACCTCCACACAGAAAAGAGGTAGAGCTTTTAAAGGGAAAAAACGCAACTGAGTGGAGATGAGGGGGGAATCATGATTAAGTATCTATAGAGAGCACCTGTTCAGCGTTCAGCTTCTGTGACAGGTTCAAGAAAAGGTCAGAGGGAAATATCTCATACAAGCCTTTTTTATCTTAAGAATCAAACCCTATTTAATTTATCTTGTGGTTAGTTCAATTCCTGGTATCCAGGGTGCATGGGCATGCTGACCTGAACTCCCAGCTCTGAACTCCTATCTTATCTATTTTGTCTTGTGAAGAGCTAGTTTCCTAGGACCCAGAGCACAGAACAAGCCGATCTGCACTCTTGACTCCATCTGTGGAAGGTTTAAAATTTTTTAACTCTTTCACTCCTTCTCTCTAGCTCCTCCATTGGGAACCACTTGATCAGTTCAATTGTTAGCTGTGAGCATCTGCCTCTGAATATGTCAGACTCTGGCAGACCTCTAAGGAGACAGCTATATCAGGCTCCTGTCAGCATATACTTACTGGCATTCATCAGAGTCTGCCTTGGTGACTTCCTATGGGATGGATACTGAGGTAGAGTGGACTCTTGACAGCCCTTCCTGAAGTTTCTATTCCACACTTTGTCTCCATATTTGCTCCCATGAGTATTTTGTTACTCCTTCTATAAAGGACCAAAGCACCCACACTTTGGTCTTTCTTCTTCATAAGCTTCATTTGGTATGTGACTTGAATCTTGGGCATTGTGGGCCTCTGGGCTAATATCCAATTATCAGTGAGTGAACACCATGTGTGTTCTTTTGTGATTGAGTTACCTCACTCAGGATGATATTTTCTAGTTCCATCTATTTACCTAAGAATTTCTCAAATTCATTATTTTTAAAGGCAGAGGAATACTCCATTGTGTAAATGTACCACATTTTTTGTATCCATTCCTCTGTTGAAGGACACCTGGATTCTTTCCAGCTTCTGGCTATTACAAATAAGTGCAGCTATATTTTTCATATTTTTATTGGATATTATGTTTACATTTCAGATTTTATCCCCCCACCCCATTCCCCTCACCATCCAGGAACCCCCATCCCATCCCCCCATCCTGCCTCCAAGAGGGTGTGTCCCCACCTACCTCCCACTTCCTCCTCCCCACCATCAAATTCCTTTCCTCTTGGAGTTCAGCCTTCATGGGACCAAGGTTCTCCTCTCCCACCCATGCCTGACAAGGCCATCCTCCCCTAACTATACAGCTGGAGTCATGGATGCCTCTATTTGTGCTCCCAGGCTGGTGGTTTAGACCCTGGGGGGCTCTGGTTGGTTGGCACTGTTGCTCTCCTCTTGGGGCCACCAACCCTTTCAGCTCCTTCAGTCCTCTAACTTCTCTATTGGGAACCCTTGATCAGATCAATGGGTAGCTGTGAGGATCTGCCTCTGGATATGTCAGACTCTGGAAGACCTCCGAGGAGATAGTTACATCAGGCTTCTGTCAGCATGCACTTCCTGACATCCATATCATCTATTTTTGGTGACTGCACATGAGAAGGATACCAAGGTAGAATGGTCTCCAGACAGCCACTCCTTGACTTTATGTCCCACACTTTGTCACCATATTTGGTCCCTTGAGCATCTGTCACTCCTTCCAAGTAGGACAGAGGCATCCACACTTGGTCTTCCTCTTCATGAACTTCATGTGGTCTGTTAATTGAATCTTGGCTATTTCAAGCTTTTGGGCTAATATCTACATATCAGTGAGGAAATACCATGTGTATTGTTTTGTGGTTGGGTTACCTCACTCAGGATGATATTTTCTAGTTCCATCCATTTACCTAAGAATTTCTTGAATTCACTATTTTTTATTGGATATTTTATTTACATTTCAGATGCCAATCCCTTTCCCCATTTCTCCTCCCTAGAAAACCCCTATCCAGTGCCCCCCTCCCTTTTCCATTTGGCTTTTATACAATTTTTTTAAATGTTAATCGAGGGCTTTATAAGTATGGTAATGCTCAATCAGAAGTGTAACCTAATACCTAACCTAGCTATGTAAACTATCTTTGACTAGTGTAGACACGTGAACTTCTGCCTCCATGCCCCCTCTCTCTTTCTCTCTCTTTTTCTCTCTCATTACTTAGCTTCCCATCTACTTCATCTTCTCCTCTCCTTACTCCATCTTCTCCTCTCCGTGCTCCTTCCCCCTTAACTACTCCTACATATTACCCTTCCTGTTAAAATAAACCTTTTTTCTCAGAATACAATGAGAGCGTAATTATTCCTATTTGTACCAGTGAGATACAAGATAGTCTTAATACCCAGTCCATCCTTTTGTTGACTAGCCAGAACCTCTGTCGTCTCTCTTGACTAGAACACTTAGTTTTGAACCTGGCTTTTTCTTGGCTTTAGAAAGAATGTCAGCTGAAAACCATCCACTCCGATCTTTTCTCTCAAGGTAAATAGACAAGATTGGCTATAAGTCTACAGGTCTTCAACGCTGTCAGAACTCCAGAATGACTAAATTAACTAAAGTTATGGGAAGCACTAAGCACAGCTTCTAAAACTTAGCCAATTTATAGAGACCGCTGAACACCTGGACAGCCCCTATACTACTGAACGTTGGAGTGTCAAATCTTCAGCCTTCTGGCCCAAACTCATCTGACAGACTTTAGTGATGCAGAATTATTAAGGGCTGGTTACTCTGTCTAGGAAGATATAATCAGTCAACTATTCTGCAAGTGTGTCCTTTTCTGGACAGAAATTTGTCTGTAGATGGAGAGAGGCAATTCTTGCCTGGTGGCTGTCTCACCACAACTGGAGTAACTCCAAGGATGCTCAATTTCTTCTTAGAATCCAAGACAGGAAACTGTCAGGAGCAGACAAGTCTCTAATCAAAATGAACATTAACATAGAAATATTTGTGACGTCAATTCTATGGATTTCTGACATTTTGAAATACAACTATCCATGTAAGGTAACCTGGACAGTTGTCTGTTAACTCCTCTCAGCTATTTCTAAATAAAATATAGAAAACACCCTAACAATAAACTCAGAGTCATGAATTTGCTATAGTCCCTTAACTCACAGGCTAATCATCCCAAGTCAGTTAAAAAAAGTTAAAGAAGGACTGGGTCTAAGCCTTGTATTTCTAAATGTGTTATACAGGCATAATGCCCATGAGAGTATCAATATTAATTTCACTTTCATATCAATAAAAGCTTATACCAATGAAAACCTTAAATTTGAAATGCAAGTGAATTTTGTACTATTTAAGAAATTATAACTTCATCTTGATACTAAATTATACAGATTTCTACCAATAGGTTATGGCTATGCCATAAATCCTAGCTAATCCTCCCTGTTCCAACAAAATCACTACTTTTTCCCAGAGAGACAGCCCCATATTAACCACCTTAGTCCCCAAGCCCGGGGAATAGGGGCTCTGACTCTTCTTTAACTTCTTCAAGCTGATTATGTGCGTTGAGATATTAGAAGAGGGGTAGGGGGGAGGGTAAATTGATAAGCTTCTGACGCTGTGTCTTCACTGTATCCAGATGGAATTCCCGGACACCAGAGGTTTGAATAGGTCTGCTCGTTTTGCTTCATGAGTAGATACACCAAGGCTGTATATTCTGCAATATACAATTCTCTGGACAAGTTTTAGTATCAAGAAAAAAATTTTTTTTTCCTAGAGGGCTGATTTTTTTTTTAAAGATGTTGGTTCTAATATCTTGTTTTCCCTTTTTATGTAGTAGTTTATAATATTTACATTTTAAGTTTTATCCTCTTATCCCATTTTCCCCACCACCCAGGAACCCCTTATCCCATCCCCCCTCCTTATATCCCTTCTATGAGGCTGTGCCCGCACCTACCCCCCCACCAATACTACCCCTTCTCACCCTCACATCCCCCACCTTCTGTGTTTGTTTTTCATGGGACCAAGAATCTCCTCTACCACCTGTGCCCAACAATGCCGTCCTCCCCTACTATACGGCTACAGTGGTAGGTCCCTCCCTATGTGCTCCCAGCCTGGTGGTTTAGACCCTGGGGGGCTCTTGTTGTTTGGTATTATTGCTTTCCTCTTGGGGTCACAAACCCTTTCTGCTCCTTCACTCTTCTAAGTTCTCCATTGGGAAACCCTGATCATATCAGTGGTTAGCTGTGAGCATCGTCCTCTGAATGTGTCAGTCTCTGGCGGATCTCTAAGGAGACAGCTATAATTCGTTCTTGACAGCATGCATTTCCAGTCATCCACATCAACGTCTAGCTTAGTTGACAGTACATCGGATGGATGCCCAGGTAGAATGGTCTCCTGATGGCTCCTCCTTCAGTTTCTGCCCCATGTTTTGTTTCCATAATTGCTCTCTTGAGTATTTTTGTTACTGGTTCTAAGTAGAACTGAGGCATCTCCTCTTGGTCTTTCTTCTTCATGAGCTTCTCGTGGTCTGTGGGTTGAATCTTTGCTATTCTAAGTTTTTGGGCTAACATCACTTAACAGTGAGTAAATACCATGTGTGTTCTTTTGTGATTGAGTTAACTCACTCAGGATGGTGATTTCTAGATCCATCCTTTTGACTATAAATTTCTCAAATTCATTATTTTTAATAGCTGAGTAATACTCTATTGTGTAGATGTACCACAGTTTTTGTATCCATTCCTCTGTTGTGGGACATCTTGGTTCTTTCCAGCTTCTGGCTATTATAAATAAGGTTGCTATGAACATAGTGGAGCATATGTCCTTGTTATATATTGGAGCATCTTCTGGGTGTATGCCCAGGAGTGGTATAGCTGGATCCTCAGGTAATGCTATGTCCAGTTTTCTGAGGAACCGCCAGACTGATTTCCAGAGTGGCTGTACCAGCTTGCAATCCCACCAACAATGGAGAAGTGTTCCTCTTTCTCTACAACCTTGCCAGCATCTACTATCACCTGAGTTTTTGATCTTAGCCATTCTGATTGGTGTGAGATGGTATCTCAGGGTTATTTTGATTTGCATTTCCCTGATGAGTAAGGATGTTGAGCATTTCTTAAGGTGCTTCTCAGCCATTCGAATTTCCTCTGTTGAGAATTCTTTGTTTAGCTCTGTTCCCCATTTTTAAATAGGGTTATATGGTTTTCTGGAGTATAATTTCTTGAGTTCTTTGTATATCTTGGATATTAGCCCTCTATTGGATGTGGGGTTAAGATCTTTTCCCAATCTGTTGGTTGCCGTTTTGTCTTATTGATAATGTCCTTTGCCTTACAGAAGCTTTGCAATTTTATGAGGTCCCATTTGTCAATTCTTGATCTTAGAATATAAGCAACTGGTGTTCTGTTCAGAAATTTTTCCCTTGTGCCTAGGTATTCGAGGGTCTTCCCCACCATCTCTTCTATTTGTTTCAGTGTATCTGGTTTTAAGTGAAGGTCTTTTATCCACTTGGATTTGAGCTTTGTACAAGGAGATATGAATGGATCGATTTGCATCCTTCTACATGTTGACTCCCAGTTGAACCAGCACAATTTGCTGAAAATGCTGTCCTTTTTCCACTGGATGGTTTTAGCTCCTTTGTCAAAGATCAAGTGACCATAGGTATATGGGCTCATTTCTGGGTCTTCAATTGTATTCCATTGATCTTCTTGCCTGTATCTGTACAAATACCATGCAGTTTTTATTACTATTGCCCTGTAGTACAGTTTGAGGTCAGGGATGGTGATTCCCCCCCGAAGTTCTTTTGTTGTTGAGAATAGTTCTCACTATCCTGGGCTTTTTGTTGTTCCAAATAAATTTGCAGATTGCTCTTTCTATCTCTATGAAGAATTGATTTGGAATTTGATGGGGATTGCACTGAATCTACAGATTGCTTTTGGCAAGATGGCCATTTTTACTAGATTAATCCTGCCAATCCAGGAGCATGGGAGATCTTTCTATCTTCTGAGGTCTTCTTCTATTTCTTTCTTCAGAGTCTTGAAGTTCTTGCCATACAGATCTTTCACTTGCTTGGTTAGGTTCGCTCCAAGATATTTTATATTGTTTGTGTTTATTGTGAAGGGTGTCATTTTTGTAATTTCTTTCTCAGCCTGTTTATCATTTGAGTATAGGAAGGCTACTGATTTGTTTGAGTTGATTTTATATCCAGACACTTTACTGAAGCTGTTTATCAGGTTTAGGAGTTCTCTGATGGAAATTTTAGGGTCACTTAAGTATACTATCATATCATCTGTAAATAGAGAAATTTTGACTTCTTCTTTTCCTATTTGTATCCCTTTGACTTCCTTTTGTTGTCTAATCACTCTAGCTAAGACTTCCAGTACTATATTGAATAGGTAGGGTGAGAGTGGACTGCCTTGTCTAGTCCCTGATCTTAGTGGGATTGCTTCAAGTTTTTCTCCATTTAGTTTGATGTTGGCTACTGGCTTGCTGTATATTGCTTTTACTATGTTTAGGTATGGACCTTGAATTCCTGCTCTTTCCAGGACTTTTAACATGAAGGGATGTTGAATTTTGTCAAATGCTTTCTCAGCATCCAGTGAGATGATCATGTGATTTTTTTCCTTTGAGTTTATTTATGTAGTTGATTACATTGATGGATTTTCAAATATTGAACCAATCCTGCATTCCTGGGATAAAGCCTACTTGATCATGATGGATGATTGCTTTGATGTGTTCTTGGATTTGGTTTGTGAGAATTTTATTGAGTATTTTTGCATCAATATTCATAAGAGAGATTCTCCTGTAGTTCTCTTTCTTTGTTAGGTCTTTGTGAGGCTTTGGTATGAGTGTAATTGTAGCTTCGTAGAACGAATTGGGTATTGTTCCTTCTGTTTCTATTCTGTGGAATAGTTTGAAGAGAATTGGTATTAGGTCTTCCTGGAAGATCTCATAGAATTCTGCACTAAAACCATCTGGCCGCGCACTTTTTTGGTGGGGAGATTTTTAATGACTGCTTCTATTTCTTTAGGGGTTATGCGACTGTTTAGACAATATATCTGCTCGTCATTTATCTTTGGAACCTCGTATCTATCTAGAAAATTGTCCATTTCATCCAGATTTTCCAATTTTGTTGAGTATAGGCCTTGAATATAGCATCTAATGATTTTTTAAATTTCCTCTGTTTCTGTTGTTATGTCTCCTTTTTTAGTTCTGATTTTATTGATTTGAGTGCTGTCTCTGCGCCCTTTGATTATGTGGCTAAGGGTTTGTCTATATTGTTGATTTTCTCAAAGAACCAGCTCCTGGTTTTGTTGATATTTTGTATAGTTCTTTCTGTTTCAACTTGGTTGATTTCAGCCCTGAGCATGATTATTTCCTGCCATCTACTCCTCTTGGGTGTATTAGCTTCTTTTTGTTCTAATGCTTTCAGGTGTGCTGTCAAGTTGTTAATGTATGCTTTTTCCATTTTTTTTTTTTTGTGGGCACTTCGAGCTATGATTTTTCCTCTTAGTACTGCTTTCATGGAGTCCCACAAATTTTGATATGATGTGTCCTCATTTTTATTTAAATCTAAAAAGTTTTTAATTTCTTTATTTCTTCCAAGTCTTAGTCCATGGTGGTCTGATATGGTACAAGGGATTATTTCAATCTTTTTGTATCTCTTGAGGCCTGTTTTGTGACCAATTATATGGTCTATTTTGGAGAAGGTTCCATGAGGTATTGAGAAAAAGGTATGTTCTTTTGTTTTAGGATGAAATGTTCTATAGATGTCAGTTAAGTCCAATTGGTTCATAACTTCTGTTAGTTTCATTGTGTCTAGGTTTAGTTTCTGTTTCCACGATCTGTTTATAGCTGAGAGTGGGGTGTTGAAATCTCTCACTATTACTGTGTGAGGTGCAATGTATGCTTTAAGCTTTAGTAAAGTTTCTTTTATGTATGTGTGTGCCCTTGCATTTGGGGCATAGATGTTCAGAATTGCAAGTTCCTCTTGGTACATTTTTTCCTTTGATGAATATGAAGTGACCTTCTTTGTCTTTTTTATTAATTTTGGTTGAAAAACTATTTTATTTGATGTTAGAATTGCTACTCCAGCTTGTTTCTTAGAGCCATTTGCTTGGAAGATTGTTTTCCAACCTTTTACTCTGAAGTAGTGTCTGTCTTTTTTACAAAGGTACATTTCCTGTATGCAGCAGAATGTTGGGTCCTGTTTATGTAACCAGTCTGATAGTCTGTGTCTTTTTATTGGAGAATTGAGTCCATTGATATTAAGAGACATTAAGGAAAAATGAATGTTGTTTTGTGTTACTTTTGTTATTGTCAGTGGAGTTATGTTTGTATAGCTACCTTCTTTTGGGTTGTTGGATGATTACTTTCTTGCTTTTTTTAGGTTGTATTTTTCCTCCTTGTTTTCCTCCAATTATCCTTTGAAGTGCTGGATTTGTGGTAAGATATTATGTAAATTTGGATTTGTCATGGAATATTTTGGTTTCCCCATCAATATTGATTGAGAGTTTTGCTTGGTATAGTAGTCTGGACTGGCATTTGTGTTCTCTTAAGGCCTGTATGATATCAGTTCAGGATCTTCTGGCTTTTATAGTCTCTGGTGAGAAGTCTGGTGTAATTCTTATAGGTCTGCCTTTATATGTTACTTTGCCTTTTTCCCTTACTGCTTTTAGTATCTTCTCTTTGTTTTGTATATTTGATGTTTTGATTATTATGTGACGGAAGGTATTTCTTTTTTGGTCTAGTCTATTTGGGGTTCTGTAGGCTTCTTGTATATTTAAGGACATCTCTTTCTTTAGGTTACGGAAGTTTTCCTCTATAATTTTGTTGAAGATATTTACTGGCCCTTTAAGTTGGGAGTCTTCACCCTCATCTATACCTATTATCCTTAGGTTTGGTCTTCTCATTGTGTCCTGGATTTCCTGGATGTTTTGTGTTAGGAGATTTTTGCATTTCACATTTTCTTTGACCGTTGTGTCTATGTTTTCCATGGTATATTCTGCGCATGAGATTCTCTCTTCTATCTCTTGTATTCTGTTGGTGATGCTTGCATCTATGACTCCTGATCTTTTTCCTAGGTTTTCTATCTCTAGGGTAGTCTCCCCTTGGGATTTCTTTATTGTTTCTACTTCCATTTTTAGATCCTGGATGGTTTTGTGTAATTCCTTCACCTGTTTGGTTGTGTTTTTTTGTATTTCTTTCAGGGCTTCTAGTTGTTTACCTGTGTTCTCCTCAAATTCTTTGAGAGTGTTGTTTATGTCTTTTTTAAATTCCTCTATCATCATCATGAGATGTGATTTTAATTCTGAGTCCTGCTTTTCTGCTGTGATGTGGTGTTCCGGACTTGCTATGGTGGGGGAACTGGGTTCTGGTGATACCAAGTAACTTTGGTTTCTGTTGTTTACATTCTTATGCTTGCCTTTTGCCATTTGGTTAACTGTAGTGCTACTCACACTCACTGGTTCTGACTGGATTCTGCCTTTCCAGTTATCTTGGTTGTGTCAGAACTCCTCTGTTCCAGATGAATCTATGATCCTGAGCTCCAGCTGTTCTGTGTACAGTGGCTCCTCTAGGTTATCTTGGGATATGGTGTCTCCACGGCAGTAGACCAGCTAGGTGTTTGCTGCTCTGAGTGTAATTGCTCCTCTAGGATGCTTCAGGATATGGTGTCCCCTGCTCTGTAGCTCTGCAATCCATGACCTGGCTAGGATGCAGATCTCCCTACTGTCAGTTGTGCTTCTGGGGCCTAGGGCAGTGTGCGGGTGCTCCTACCTGTAGCTCTGTGGTCCATGACCTGGCTAGGATTCCGCCTGACCTGACACAGTTTCTTCAGGGGAGCAGATCAGTTGTGTGGCTGCTCTGTCCACCGGGGACCGGGCAAGGGGCGGAAGGTCTTTCTTTCAGTTTTTTATATGGTGAAATATTAAACCATTCCTACATCTCTGAGGTGAAGTATATTTGAGCATAGTTATGATCTTTTTAATGTAATTTCATATTTTGCAAATATTTTATTGAGAATTTTTGCATATATGTTTATGAGAGAAATGGTTCTGCAATTTCCTTTTTGCTGTTATTTTTTTAATGTGGTTTATGCAGTTTTTTTTTTCATATGATTTGGATATATTACAGTAACTGGCCTCATAAATGAATTAGACAGTGTTGCTTCTGTTTCTGTTTTGTTGAATAATTTAAAGAGTGTTGGCATTAACATTTCTTTGAAATCCAGGTAGAATTCTATGCTAAATCTAGGTTTTCTGTTATTGTTTTTCATTTGTGTTTTTTCTTCTGTTTTATTTATTTGTTTGAGAGATTTTTAATTCTCATTTGTATTTCATTGTGGTTTGCAGGTCTGTTTAAATTTTGTTTCTCATCTTGATTTAGCTTTAGTTACCTGTTTGTATGAAGAAACTTTTCCATTTCTTTTAGCATTTGTAATTTGGTGAAATACAGGATTTTAAAGTGTATCTGTAAGATTCTCAGATGAAGCAGGGATTTGTCATTGTGTACCATCTTGTTGTCTGACTTTGTGAATTTGGATATTTTCTCCCTAGCTTTTAGGTTAAGCATTTTCCAGTCTTATTGATTTTCACAGGAAATCATCATTTGGTTTCATTGATTCTTTGTATTTTTTTATGTTGTTTGTTGTTTCTGTTTTATGCTTTGAGCTGTGGGTTTGAATATTTCTTACTGCCTATACCTATTGTGTGTCATTTCATTTTGTTCTAGATCTCACATGTATGTATACTACTAAGTTACTAACATGAGATTGTTCCTTTTGATCTGTTGTTTTGTCCTTAATTTTGACACTCTGTACTATGAAATTGCCTCTTAAAACCAACATCCCTGTGCCCTGTAAGTTTGCATATGTTCTATATATATATATTTCCTTTCAATGCTTGAATGTCTTTATTTTATTTCTTAGATTTTATCTTGAAGCATGTTCTATTCAGTAGTGCCTTGTTCAGTTTCCATGAGTTTTTAAACTCTCTGTTGTTGATATTCAGTTTTAATCTGTGGTGGTCACCAAGTCTACTCTTTGTAATTAAATTAGTTATTTGAAGGTTTTTGTTTTTGTTTTTTGTCTGTTGAGATTTGCATTGTTTTGAATGTGTGTTCAATTTTGAGGAAAGTCCCAAAAGGTGCTGAAAAGAAAGTTTATTATTTTATTTTATATTTATTTATTTATTTATTTATTTACTTAATCATTCCTTTCATTTACATCTCAAATGACTTCCCAATTCCTGGTTACATCTCCACAAGTCCCACATCACACGAGTTTTGTCTCCTTCCTCCCCTTTGCCTTTATGAGGGTGCTTCCCCTCACTCAGCCTCTCCCACCCTACTTCTCCAGCATTCCTCTATACTAGGTTATCAAAACTCCACAGGACCAAGGGCCTCCCTCCCCTCTCATTTATGTCAGACAAGGCTGTCCTCTACTACCTATGTATTTGGAGCCATGGATCCTTCTCTGTACACTCCTTGGTTGGTGGTCTAGTCCCTGGGAGCACTGGGTGTTCCAGCCAGCTGATGCTGTTCTTCCAATGGGGTTGCAATCCCCCTCACCTCCTCCAGCCCTTTCAACAGCACCCCCACCAGGGTCGTTGAGCTCAGTCTGATGGTTGATTCCAAGCATCCACATCTGCATTTGTCAGTTGCTGGCTGAATCTCCCAAGGAGCAACCACATCAGGTTCTTGTCAGCAAATGCCTCTTGGCACTGCAACAGTTTTGGGTTTGGTGTTTGCAGACAGCATGGATCCCAAGTGGAGCAGGCCCCAGTTCCTTCAGTCTCTGCACCATTTTTGGTTCCTGTTCTTCCTTTGGACAGGAACAGTTTGGGGTTAAAATCTTTGAGATGGGTGTGTGCTCACATCCCTTTACTGGGACTGAGCTTATCTACTTGAGGTGGTCTCTACAGGTTCAATGTCCCATCCCGTTCTTTGCTAAAATCATCCCTGTTGGGTCTTGGAAGCCTCTCTTTCTTTGGAGTCTGGGACCCTCAATTTACTATCCACAGTTTCTCATCCCCTTCTGCTACATATTTTTAGTCAAATTCCTGACTGACTGTATCTCTCTCCTGTCCCTTCCAGTACCTGATACTGTCTACTTGGTTTCCTCCCCTCCTCTTTCCCTCCAAGGTCCCCTCCTTCCACCTCCCTCAATTTCCCCCTGAGTGCAAGACTAAAGAATCCACAGTCTGATCTTCCTTCCTCATGAGGTCCTTATTGTCTGTGGGTTGTATCATAGTCATTGTGAGCTTTTGGGCTAATATTCACTTATCAATGAGTGCATACCATGTGTGTTCTTTTGTGTCTGGGTTACCTCACTCAGGATGATATTTTTTAGTTTCATCCAATTCCCTGCAAATTCTATGAAGTTGTTTTTCAATAGCTGAGTAGTATTCCAATGTGTAAATTTAACACATTTTCTGTATTCATTCTTCTGTTGAAGGACATTTGGGTGGTTTCCAGCTTCTGGCTGTTATAAATAAGGCTGCCATAAAGATAGTGGAGCATGTGTCCTTGTTAAATATTCGAGCACCTTTTGGGTATATACCCAGTAGTGGTATAGCTGGGTCTTCAGGTAGAACTATTTCAGTTTTCTTAGGAACAGACAGATTAATTTCCAAAGTGCTTTTACCAGCTTGCAGTCCCACTAACAATGGAGCAGTGTTCCTTTTACTCCACATACTATCCAGAATCTGCTGTGACCTGCATTTTTTATCTTAGCCATTCTGCTTATTGTGAGTTAGAATCTCAGGGTCATTTTGACTTGTATTTCCCTGATGACTAAAGATGTTGAACATTTATTTAAGTGCTTCTCAACTGTTTAAGATTCCTTATTTGAGAACTCTCTGTTTACCTCTGTACTCCATTTTTTTTTTCAGAACTGAAGATTGAGCCCAGGGCCTTGAGCTTGCTAGGGAAGGACTCTGCCACCGATCTAAATTCCCAACCCCTGTACTCTATTCTAAAAATAGGATTAGTTGGTTCTCTGGAGACTAAATTCTTGAGTTCCTTGCATATTTTGGATATTAGCACTCTATCAGATGTAAGGTTGGTAAAGGTCTTTTCTCAATCTGTGGATTGCCATTTGTCCTATTGACAGTGTCCTTTGCCTTACAGAAGCTTTGCAAGTTGATGAGGTTCCATTTGTTGATTGTTGATCATAAAGCATAAGACACTGGTGTTCTGTTCAGGAGATTTTTCCCTGTAGCAATGTATTTGTGCCTCTTCCCTACTTTTTCTTCTATTAGATTCAATGTATCTGATTTTATTTAAATGTCCTTGATCCACTTGAACTTGAGTTTTGTACAAGGAGGTAAGAATGGAACCAACAATTTGCATTCTTCTACATGCAAATTGAACCAGCATCTTTTGTTGAAAGTGCTATCTTTTTTTCCACTAGATGGTTTTAGCTCCTTTGCCAACAATTAAGTGACCACAGGTGTATGGGTTCATTTCTGGATCTTCTATCATATTACATTGATCTACCTGCCTGTCTCTGTACAAACACCACACAGTTTTTATCACTGTTGTTCTATATAGTACACCTTTAGGTCAGGATTTGTGATTCTCCCAGAAGTTCTTTTATGGTTGATAATAGTTTTTGCTGTCCTGTTGTTTTTGTTATTTCAAATAAATTTGAGAACTGCTCTTTCTATCTCTGTGAAGAACTGAGTTGGAATTTTGATGGGAATTGCATTAAATCTGTAGATTGCTTTTGGTAAAATGCTTGTTTTTATTATGTTAATCTTGCTGATCCATGAGCATGGGAGATTTTTTTCATCTTCTGAGGTTTTCTTCAATTTCATTCTTCAGGAACTTGAAGTTATATTATTTATGACTATTGTGAAAGATGTTTTTCCCTAATTTCACTCTCAGCCCCTTTATCCTTTGAGGAGAGGAAGGCTACTGATTTGTTAGACTTAATTTTATATCCAGCGACTTTGCTGAAGTTGTTTCAGCTGTAGGAGCTCTTTGGTAGGATTTTTGGGGTTGCTTATGTATACTATCATATCATCTGCAAATAGTTATATCTTGACTTGCTCAATTTGTATCCCTTTGGTCTCCTTTTGTTGTCTGATTGCTGTGGATAGAATTTCATGTACAATATTGAATAGGTAAGAAGAGAGTGGGCAGCCTTGTCTTGTCCCTGATTGTAATGGGATTGTTTTGAGTGTCTCTCCATTTAGTTTGATGTTGGCTATTAGTTTGCTGTATATTGCTTTTGTTATATTTAGGTATTTACCTTGGATTCCTAATCTTTCCAATACTTTTAACATGAAGGAATGTTGCATTTTGTCAAATGTTTTACATCTCATGAGATGATCATGTGTTTTTTTTTTTCATTGAGTTTGTTTATATAGTTTATTACATTGATGGATTTCATTTTTTGAACCATCATTGCATTCCTGTGATGAAGTCCACTTGATGATGGTAAATGATTGTTTTGATGTGTTCTTGAATTTTGTTTGCTATAATTTTATTGAGTAGTTTTGCATCGATATTCATAAGAGAATTTGGTCTGAAGTTCCCTTTTTTTGTTGGGTCTTTTGTGGTTCAGGTATGAGTGTAACTGTGAATTTATAGAAGAAATTGGGTAGTGTTCCTTCTGTTTATATTTTGTGTAATAGTTTGAGCTGATTATTTTTTTTAATTTCCTCAGTTTTTGTTGTTATGTCTCCCTTTTTATTCATTTTTTTTTAATTTAGATACTGTCTTTGTAACCTTTAGTTAGTTTGGCTAAAGGTTTATCTATCATGTTGATTTTCTCAATGAACCAACTCCTAGTTTTTTTGGTTATTATTTATTTATTTATTTATTTATTTATTTATTTATTTATTTATTTTGTATAGTTCTCTTTGTTTCTACTAGGTTGATTTCAGCCCTGAATTTGATTATTTCCTACATCTATTTCTCTTGGGTGTGGGGAAGGACATAACATACTCATCAAAGGAAAAATCCACCAAGATGAGCTATCAATTCTGAACATCCTGATACAGAGGGTAGAGACTGAGAAGCACCAGCATGCAGTCTGTTTCAGGACTGGGTGTGAAGCTGGAGGGTTTGACTTGGTTAAAGGATGAGTTGAAGATCTGCATTTATCCTCTCTTCTTTCATGTCTGGACTGGTCTCTGGATTCCCAGGGAATGGCAGTTGAAGCTGGTGGCTGGGACAGTGCAGTGAGTTGGGGGAGTGATGTTTGGAGGGGAAGGTTTATGTGTTCCACTGTAGATGAGGTAAAGGAGAAGGGAGGCCTCAGCTGGTAGTATTCTGCAGAGGTAGAGATTTGACTGGGCATTAGATTTGGAGGAGCTGAGGTAGGGGTGAAGAGCTACAGTCAGTCTACCTGCTTCCCTGGGGATGTTCTTACATTTTGATTGTATATCCCTATCACCATATTAATTCTGTCAGTCCAGACACAAAATTTGAAGCAACTATGATATTCTTTGATTTCTTGGTTTTTTGAAATACTCATTTTGGAGATGTTTTTCTTTGTGTTGAAGTATATTCTTGAGTACTCATTTTATTGGCACAAATAAAAATGGAATATTTTTTTTCTAATTTCTACCATTGAGACTACAGTTCAGTATGTATAAAGACTACAGATATAGATATAGAGATAGAGATATATTGATTTTGTATCCAGAAATTTTTCGTTTATTCCATCTAGAGTCCTACAATAGTGTGTGTAAAAACATGCTATCCACAAATGATGACACCTAGACATTTTTCTTCCCTATTTGAACCAGTTTATGTCTTTTTAACGATGCATTACTCCAGCTATGTTTTCTTTAAAATAGATCAAACTCCCTCACTTAAAATTTAAAGCACATCTGGGTATGGTAACAGATGCCTTTTATACCAGCACAAGGAAGCACAGGTAGTTAGATCTCTGTGAGTTCCAGGCTTGCATGATCTACATAATGACAACCTGTCTCAAATTAATAAATAAGTATATAAACAAACAAACAAACAGAAAATAAATATATTTTAAAACAATGAAATGAAATTATAGGAAATACTTTTTAAGACATTGAGGTAGTCTAGAAATTTCTTTTTTTTTTTTTTAAGTTAAACTATTTTATTTATTTACCTACCAAAAGTTGTGCATTCTGGGTTTCCCTCCCCAAGTTTTTCATCCCACTCTCCCTTCCCCCCACCTCTGAGAGGGTGCTCCTCTACTGACCAACATCTCACCCCCACCAGCATCCCTCTTCCCTGAGGCATCAAGTTTCCACAGGATGCCCTATAAGGAAGTCCTCTGCTACACATGTGCCAGGGCCACACCAACACATACATGCTCCTCAGTTTTTGCCTTTGTCTCTAGAAGATATGAGAGATTTGGGCTAGCTGACACTGTTGCTTTTCCTATGTGGTAATAATCCTTTTAGGTTCCTTCAGTCCTTCCTCTAATCCTTTCATAGTGGTACCTGACCTCCAATGGTTGACTGAAAGTATGTACTTGTCTCAGTCAGTTGCAGGTAGAAACTCTCAGAGGACAGCCATGCCAGGATTTTATCTACAGGCACAATATGACCTCAGTAATAGTGTCAAGATTTGGTGTGCATGCATGAGATGGATCCCAAGTTGGGACAGTCACTGTGTGGCCTTTCTGTCAGACTCTACTCCATTTTTGTCCATGTGTTTAATTGTCCTTTAAACAGGGACAATTCTGCTTTTAAAAAAATTGAAAATGGGTGAGTGGCTCCCTGCCTCAACTAGGAGCAATGTATATCCACTGGAGTTGGTTTCTCCTAGTTCTATCTCACCATTGTTGGGCATTTTGGCTGATATCTTCCCCATTGAGTCTTGATAGCCTCTCACATTACAGGTCTCTGGGAAGTTCTAGAGGTTTCCCTTGCCGCCTAACCCCCACTGGTGCATATTTCAATTCATTCTTCTGGCCCTATGGGCTTCTCTCTGGTCTTTCTGCACACTTATTCCTGATCTTCTTTCCCTCTCTCCCACCAAGTATCCTCTCTCCTTCTGCCTCCCATGATTAGTTTGTTTCTCTTCTAAGTGGTTTTCAGGTATCCACACTTGTGCCTTCCTTCTTGTTAAGCTTTCTATGGTCTGTGAGTTGTATCATGGCTATTCTGAACTTTTTGACTAATATCCACTTATCAGTTAGTACATACCATGCATGTCTTTTGGGTCTGGGTAACCTCATCCAGGATATTCTATTGTTCCATCCATTTGTCTGCAAAATTTATGATGTTCTTGTTTTTAAAGGCTAAATAGTATTAGATTGTGTAAATGAACCACATTTTCTGTTTTCATTCCTCAGCTGAGGGACATTTGCGTTATTTCCAGCTTTTGGCTATTATAAAAAAAGGCTGCTATGAACATAGGGTGGCACATTTTCTTGTGGTATGGTGGAGCATCTTTTGTGTATATTCTCAAGAGTGGTACAGCTGGGTCTTCAGGTAGATCTATTTCCAATTTTCTGAAGAAATTCCAGGTTGATTTCCAGAGTAGTTGTACCATTTGCAATCCCACCAGCAATGTTCTTATTTCTCTACATTTTTACCAGCATGTACTGTCACATAAATGCTTTATTGGATATTTATTTATTTACATTTCAAATATTATCACCTTTCTCCATTTCCTCTTCAGAAACCCCATATCACATCCCCCCCCCCCACTGCTTCTATGAGGTTGTGCCTCCACCCACCCACTCCTGCCTCCCTGCCCTCACATTTCCCCACACTGGTACATCCAGCCTTCATGGGACCAAGGGCCTCCTCTCCCACTGATGCCCAGAGTTTTTATTTTATCCATTCTGATTGGTGTAAGGTAGAATCTCAGAATTATTTTGATTTGCATTTCCATGATGATTAAGAATGGCGAACATTTAAGTGCTTCTCAGCCATTCCACATTTCTCTATTGAGAATTCTTTATCTTTCTAAACAAAACTTCTAGAGAACAAAACAGAATCTAGCCTTAAATATAAATAGATTATACTACATAAAATAGAAGTTTCTGTATAGGAGACCATCATAGAGCACAGAAAATCCTCAAATTTGAAAAAATTTGAAATCAATTATAGTTCAGACTTGAGACTAATCCCCAGAGTTTACAAAGCACTGCAGAAACAAAAACCAACTAAAAGTAACTGCAAATTAGTTGATGAACTTAGTTGATTTTCTAATAAAATGTAAATAGCCAATAACTTATAAAAGGTATTAAATACCCTCCTCATCATGACACAGACAATTAAGTTTATGTTATGATACTACTTCACATCTCTGAAAGTGCTATTATCAAAATAGTTGACAAGAAATGATCAAGAGAATGAAGGAAAAAGGAAATCGTATTCACATCTGCTGAGGGTACAAATTAATGCATTCATTATGGAAATCTATGTGTGAGGTACTCACATAAATGAAAATAGAACTAATGTGTGAACCATCTATTCCATTACTGAGCATATACAAAATGAATATCATATCCTGCCACAAAGATACTTACAAATCTGTGTTTAATGCTGCTCTATTTACTATGGCAAGGGCATAGAGCCCATTTATATATTCATAAACAAATAACTAACAATTAAAATTGGCTCACATACAAAATGGAATGGTATTCAGCTTTAAAGAAAACACAATCACAAAGTCTGCAGGAAAAATGGTGTAATTAAAGAATGTATCATATTATGAAATGTCAACCAAACTTAGGAAAAATAGAAAACTTGAATGTTCATGCTAACATACAGATCCTGCCTATAATGTATGCATGTATACATCTCAAAACATGTGAGTGTAGGAGCACTATAAGAGTCAGAAAGGAAATAAAGACAAAATTAGGTAGTGAGGTATGTCTAAACCGAGGTAATAGAACAATTGTGGCATAAAATAAGATTTAAGATGATCTATGTATCTCTATCTTTACCTATAGTTTTCTATACCCATTTCTCTCTCTCTCTATATATATATATATATTCTATATATATATAGAGAGAGAGAGAGAGAGAATATATACACACACACACACATATATATATATGTAGAGAGAGAGATCTCTTTCTATATATATAGATATATATACATATATAGAAATATACATATATAGAAATATACATATATAGAAATATGTATATTTCTATATATGTATATACATATATAGAAATATATATGTATATATATCTATATATATAGAGAGAGTGTGTATATATATACACACACATATATGTATATATATATACATATATGTGTGTGTGTGTGTGTGTGTGTGTGTGTGTGTGTGTGTATACTCTCTCATGTATTTTCTATTTCTTTTTTTGTCGTGCACAGAACAAATCATGTTGGTTTAACATGGTGATTTTAACACTATAGACATTCACTGAGACTGAGATTACCCAAGGTTCTGAATTGCTCCTTTAGATTCACATTGTCATGTGAATGACATCAAATTGATTTTGACTTAAAAAAATCACTCACCATAATTAGGCTTCCTCATCCCAGATGTATAGAGAGAATTCAACATATACTCACAAATAAATATAGTTTCATCAGGTGTATGGACACAAAAACTGAAACTACACTATCTCATTAGATACAGGAAAAGGTTTGATAGTTGCTGTCAACAATATAAAAGTCATGGAGATGACAAGAATAAAAGGATTATACTTGAGCTTAATAGAGATTACATGTAACATACTTTAGCCAAAATAATGATAAATTAGGAAAAAAGCTCAAAACATTTTACTACAATGAGGAACAAGGCAAGATTTTCTAGTCTCTTAACTTCTAATCAACAAATTATTTAAGTGAAACTCATAAGCTTAGAAAATCAGACAAGAGAATGAAAAAAAGGAATGCAAATAAGAAAAGAAGTTAAAGTATCTCTATTTGCACATCATTTGATTAAAGTGATTCTATCATAAAAGTTTTCCCCAAATTTTCACTGAACACTGTTAGTGATGTTAATTACACCAAGTATTTATAAATTATCAAACATATTATTAGTTATATTATATATCAGTGATAACTGTGTGTGAAAGAGAGATAAAGAGAGAGAAAAGAGAGAAATTAGAGAAGAGTATGAGATACAAAGACCTGAGTGTTTGTGTGTGTTTGTGTGTGTGAGAGAGAGAGAAATAGTGAGGACATCTAATATGTGACATGCATATTTCCTGTAGCTATGTGTATGACTTCAAAAATAGCATTGAAGCTCATGTGTTGGTCTTTGTAACTGGTAGAGCAGAGGCAGGCAAAACTTTTCTTTCTTTAGGAAAACCTATCTTTGACAACACAAAACAGAGCAAAGTGTTTACTGAAGTTTCTTAAGTACATTTAACACCATTTAAGTTTCCAGTATTACACATCTTAGTATTATTAGTGTATTAAATGTTTAATATTACTTTTCTATACCTTTGACCAAAATACCAGAAAGAACAACTTATTGAGAATTTTATGTTGGCACTTTTTAAAATTCAAGCAGGTTGGGTTTTAGACCCATGGCTGGGGTTTGAAGGAATAAACACAGGACATTCTTACAGATACACATAAATGAATCTCATATTCATTAGTCACAACACAAGGCAGAAAGATATCATTTGTCTATAGCAAGGACTTATACTCCACTATATTCATAGCAACCTTGTTCATAATAACCAGAAACTGAAAGCAACTCAGCTATCCCTCACATGAAGAATGGATAAAGAGATTATGGTTCATTTAAACAGTGGAATACTATTCTACTATAAAAACAAGGACATCTTGAAATTTTCAAGCAAACGGTTGGAACTAGAAATATCATCCTAAGGGAGGTTACCCACTCTCAAAAGGACATGTTCAGTGGACTCACTAATGCCGGGAGCCAAGCCCAGGAAATTACCTGCTGTTCTGAGAGAACCTCAGGGAATCACCTGCTGTTCTAGAAAGACTAGTCAGTACAAGGTTAAGAAAGGACGTTCACAGGTCTCAGGTCCCAGGAACTTAAAGAACATCTGGCATTTCCTTGGAGTTGGTTATGACAGTGGTATGGTCTAGGGCAATAAGGATATGACAGTGGACTGGTCTTAGACAATAAGGATTCCATAGTAGGATAGCCCTAAGCAATGACCCTCACCCAAACTTCTGGGTTTGCTGTGTCTTTATAACCTGCCCCCAAAATTAAAGTTTCAGAGCTTGATCAGAACCTCAGACTTGCTCTCATTCTTTGTGTCTCTTGTCCTTTCATTCGTTCACCCCCTTCCCTAAGGTCTTGTCGAATCCCCGTGGGCCGGAGCACACTAATAAGTAGATGTTAGCCATAAAGCTCAGAATACCCATGATATACTCAACAGATGACAAGAACGGAAAAAAAAAAAAAAAGTAATCCCCGAGTGAGAATGCTTAAATCACACATAGGAGAAACAAAATAGTCATTTGAGACAGAGAGAGCAAGAGACCTTGATAGGAGAGGGGGAGAGGATTGAATGGGGGGTCAGGATCAAGTATAGGAACAGACAGATAAGAGACACAGAGGGCTAGGAAAATGAATGCAAATATACAGCTTCCAAGGATGGGAAGTGAGGGGAATCTTTAGGAAGTCCCAGAGACCTGGGAAGGGAGATGTTGCCAGGAATAAATGTGGGTGAATTTAGCTCAGCTGCCCAGCAGTGCAGATATGAAACTTGAAGAAACCACCTCCCATAGTCAGACAGGACCCACAGATGAGGGATGAGGATACAAATGCATTTAAAATTTTTTGACCCAACATTGCTCCTGTCAAATAGAAATGCATAGATAAAAATGGAGAATGGATTAAAGAAATGGCTGACAAGCGATTGTCCCAACTTGGGATCCATTCCATGGGTGAGCACCAATCTATAACACTATTACTGATATTATAGTGTGCTTGCAGACAGAAGCCTAGTATGTCTGTCCTCTGAGAAGCTCTACACAACAGCTGACTGTTACAGATGCAAATACCTACAGCCAAGCATTAGACAGAGGTTGGGGACCACAATGGAAGAGACACAGGACAGACTGGGAAGCTGAAGAGGATCGCCAACCACAGGAAAAGTAGCAGTCTTTAACAACCTGGACCCTTGGGAGCTTCCAGAGACTAAACTACTAACCAAAGAGTATACATGGGCTTTTCAGAGGTCCTTGACACATATGAACCAGAGAGCTACCTTGTCAGGCTTCTGTGGGAGAGGATTCTTCAGAGTGTTGACACACAAGAATGACAGGATGTAGTAAGGATCACTCTTGAAAGACAAAGGGAAGTGTGGATGAGGTTAAAACTCTTCATGTGGTGTAAATAAAAATAATAAAAATTAAATAAATAAGTAAGCAATGGTTACTTTTCTATACCTTTGATGAAAAAAATCAGAATGAACAACTTGACGGGAAATATATTTTGGCTCATATTCCTTCTATGGAGCCAGTTTTGCACTTGCCAGTTTTTTATGTCTCATGTAGCTTTGGTACTAGATTTAATGGTGAGGGTGGTGAAGGAATGAAGAACAGACATTTTCAGAGACACACATAAATGCATATTGAACTGGTAGTGTACTCTGATACTGCTGCCACTGAAATCACACTTTTGTCCATAGCAGCTTTTTGTTGGTGAGGAGTCTCAGGTCGTAAATATCTAGGATAATGAAGCCCCAGTTGGTAGCCTCTAAACACAATGATCAGTCATTCATAAAATCTCACACTCAGTCTCCCAAGGAAAGCTTTGCCATTACATGTGTATCAGGCACAAGTGGGTTATGGCTTTGCTAGTTTTCCATGTGCTATTTTTTTCTTTTCTCTTTTCTTTTCTCTTCTTTTTTTAATCTCTTCTTTTCTTTTCCTTTCTCTTTTCTCTTTTTTCTTTTTTCTGTTTTCTTTTTTGGACAGAGTAACAGGTCATATCCACATCAAAATACATTTCTGTCTAGTCTTACTGTCAGGTAAATAGTGACTGCATAAAAAGAATTTAAAAATATTTCCAATTTAGGCAGAAATATATGCTTACTGCTAAAAACTTAGGTATTTACTCAGAATGATTGGGGCCATAGATCATAAAGGAGAATCATCTATTGCCACATTACCAAACCAGCATGATGCCTCACTACACTCTAAACGTTTATCCTATCATACAGATAAGTATAGGTAGGCCCCAGACCATCACACATGTAAAACTTGATTTCCAATAGTGACAGATAAGTTGGGATACTTGCAAGAGCCAGAGAAACAGGAGGCTAGCTGTGAAAATGCTTCTCCTGGAAATGTCAGAGAGACTACTCACATGAACTCTCATCAATGGACCTTCCTAAATAAGACCTGAACAAGGATGATTCTGACAAATATGATAACATAGAAAGGATAAATATTATTTGGCTACAACCATAGATAGAATTAGAGACAACTAATGAATATTGAAATTGGGAGAAATAATCTTGCACAGACAAGAACATATCAGTTGATCATCTACTACCAACTTGTTGTCCTGATACCTAATGTGTATGTTTATGTGTTTCTGTGTATGTGACAGTAGTTAAAGAAATAGAATTACAAATTTGAGAGAAATGGAGAGGTGTACATTGGCCGGAAGAAAGAAAAGGGGGATCATTAAGGTAGTTATAACTAAATTTCAAAAACAATAATATATTTTTAAAATTTTTACAATTTTATTGTATGACAAAACCGTAAATTTGACGATTCCAGAAGGAATATTGCAAAGAACAAACTTGGCAAGCATACTACATAATCAGATAACAGTTTAAGATTCTTGGTCAGAATCTTGTGGTTTGGGGAAAGCTGGAGGTCAAGAGAGAGTCAGGGTCTGGAACAATTCACATTCTAGGAAAGAGAGAGATGATTTTTATAGTAAACAGAAATGAAGTTATCTTGTAACAAAATGAGGACGCGTCATAAGAGACATCAGACTGGTTCATTACACAGGGAAAACCTTCATATACTTATGTGCTAAAAGGACATAGCAATAAACTGGAAATAGTAATAAACCGACTGCTGCATCCTCAGCTTTATACTCAGAGATTAGTACCTCTCTCAGTCCTCATTAGAGAAACCTTTTTGGCATTGTATTGTGATCAACACAAAGGTCAACTTTTATTCAAGAGGATAAGAATAAGAGACTCTGAAATGCCAAGAAAATATATGGGACATCTATACAAAAACTCTTCATTCCAAAACTTGGGGAGTCACCATGGAAGAAGAGGCAGATAGAGGGCTATGTACTTCATGGTGGTAGATTATTCCTAGTAAGCGGGATTTGTCCAGGCAAAGAGAGTTCCTGTACATGTAAATTCACTTGTTATGACCATATGTACAAAACTTCCACAAGATCAACCTGAAAAAATCCCAGCTGAGTGCACAGAGTGAGGAAGTCCCACCACTAGATGAAAGCAGATGGCCACAATCAGTATCTGACAGAGGAAGTGTCAGACACTTTTAAGATTTCAAACTTTTAGAGATTAGTGTTGTCTGTGCACTAGGCACATATCAGCATCACTATTTAGTTTTTGCTTGATTGTTTTAAAGAACATGAAATGTGGAAGGTATTCTGGTGGGTAGTTAAGAAAAGCACAGAATTATAAGGGAATAATCATTTATAGACTTGAGTAAAACATATGCCTGTATAAAGCACAAAAACATTTTACATAATATATATCTAAATATAATTATAATAATAAATATGATTAGCGTTAGAAGGAACAAGTGAAGACAGTAATCTAAATAATCACAAGGACTTCTTAAACTTTCTCATGAATCTGTGATCAAAGTTTCTTTCACCGTCCTCAAGAGACCTAGTGAGCATTCAGGGTCATGAAAACACTATTACAAACATCTTATCCCTTTGGATACATTTACAAGAAATTTTCTCTGAAGCATTTTTGTTAATTAACAACTAGAGAATTTTATAGATGATCCTGTATCTCAAAGCCTGCAATGTCATTGTCACGGAAGTTGAAATAAAAATTACAGTTCTGGAGAGAGATCTGGTCACAGACCTGTACCTCAGGTTTGAGTGACTCTCTAATACAGCTACTTATTAATGAGTCTGAGTGTGCACAATGATCCTATTATCCTGCAGTGGCAAGAAGCCAGGTGAGTACTTTGTACTTCTGCCTAAGCGGCAGAGTCTGCAAAGAAGACAGGCTCAGGTAAGCACTTGGGTGTGCTAAAAGGAAACAAATGCTGAAAGAGTTCCATGGAACAGACAGTGAAGGCAAAAGACTATTTCCATAGTTAAGAGATGATACAAAAAGTTAAAAGTTTTTCTCACCATCGTCCATTCCCTGTCATTTCTTACTGTAATATAAGTCACCAATTAAGGTAGACAGTAGCAAAAGGAAAATGCAGTCCATCTGTGAAGATGCAAATGACTGTGGTAAAATTCAATGTGATAATTCACCTTACAATGCATGTTGTACATACTAATTTTAAGTATTGTGTTTTTATTTAATTTACCATGGCTTCATACCATAGGAAATATTAGAATGGAAATGTAAGTAACAAGCAGTCCTAGGAAGTGCAAGATTTGAACATGTTTCTGGTGTGAAAAAAATTCATAAATGACACTGTACCTATACCCGGTTACAGGCAGTAATTGAGTCTGTATTGATTGGTCATTGGTACACTGTCAGGTTTGAAGCCTCTCCCTCTTGAATGTGGAAAAGTAACATGGAAAGGAAGTTGAAAATAAGTGTTGAGCAATGACAGACAGGACCAAGTGTATCTTGGTTTATTTTCCATGGCTTAATAATTCTTTAAGCCCAACCTTATATCATATCTCCTCTCACTGTTTATTATTGTTCTTGGAACACAGGCCCTTTTTCGTGATATCCCAGTGGTTCTATTCCTCAGATAAATTTAGTAATATCTAGTGCTATATCTCAGTGGATTATATATAAGGCTTCAAATACATTCCTCAGATTTTACATATTAACTTGTTTGCATGTCCTCTATTTGAATGGATTGGATGTTTATTATAATAGAATCATCAATACAGAAACTATCAAAGAAGAAAGGTATGTATTAATCCCAGCATTTGGGAGGCAGAGTCAGTCAGATCTCTGTGACTACTGAGACCAGTATTGTCTACACAGTGATATCAAGGACAACTAGTGTCATATGTTGAGACTCTATCATGAGAAAAATATATTTAAAAAGCAAATACATGATAAATATTAAAGGAAATATATAAGTAGCTTAATACTCATAAACTCCTATTACTTATAAGTATATGCTAATGTTTCATGTTGCATTTTGTACAGGGTAATAGAATTAGTAATTCATCTGTACTTCCTCCTATAGACTTTCCCTCTGCAGGGACAATAATTCACATTTCTAGTGCCATATTGAATATCAAGTTCACCTTGCGCTTCTAAAATCAAACTGACAGATGGGAGAACTTTCTATCATGTCAGACCACACTGAAAACACTGAATTTTATTAAAAGCACAAAAGCATTAGCATTTGCCATTATCCTATGAAATAAAACTTTGTTAAATCTGAAAGTTATTTTTAGAGTTGTTTATATATCTATTTTTGTTTTTTGTACATGGGTGTTTCCCTACATATATATATACATACATATATATCATGAGGTTGCAGTGCCTGCAGAGACCAGTAGACTTTGTTAGAAACAATTGATTTGGAGTTACCACCTGTTGTGAGCAACCAGTTGTGTTTGCTGGGAATCAAACCCAGCTCCTCTGAAACAGCAGCAAGTGTCCCTCACCATCTCTTTATTCCTCCCAAATCAAAACATTTTTTTGCAGCAAAATGCATACAAAACTATAAACAAAGTGAACAAAATGTCAACTGATGAACACAAAGTTTCTGGAGGGAAGGAGTATTTTGTAAGCATATCTCATGGCTCTGTTACTAGACTAACGTGAAAATGTTTGTGTCACAGTTCAAGACCTTCAAGTATTCACTCTGTCCCTAAGTACCTTATGTTTTGAATGTCTCTTTTACTCTTTGTTCTTCTAAGTTCATGTCTTGGCTGTGGAAATAATGCCATTGTCCAGGTCCTACAGATCCTACCTCAAAGTAATTGTCAACCTGAAAGGATAGCGACTTATACATTGTCACTGCTATTTGCTAATTGTACACTTAAATAAAAATGTATTTTCTATGTTACACTTACTTTTTCCAGTATTTTATTACGTGAATATTTACAAGTGAGAATACTGAATTTCAATGGATGTGACCAGAGTGACCACACTGTACCCTTGTGAGCAAAATCCTATGACTATGGAAACAAATGTCCGATAACACACAGTGACCTCACAGATCTTAGAAAAGGAGTGATCTCACACTGTGGTGTACATTGCTCACTGTTACTTTTCCTTAATATTTTATCTTGCTACTTTACAATAAATTCAGGAGGATGTCCAAAACCTGAAATCTCCAACATGTGGATCATATAATTATAAGTTGCTATCATACAAGGAGTCTCGAAGTTCACAGCAGGTCTTGCAATAAAGCTTCCTGTTATTTTTTTTTTTTTGTAACTTTTCCATCTTCACAGATGTGGTAGGGTAGGTCCACTGCCATCAATTTCCTAGAAATGTGACTGGGTTCTCAACAAGCCAACAATGCCAGGTAAACAGAACTAAAAAAGCTTCCAAGAATGTTGTGCTTTCACTTTCCCCTGATGGACAACATGTAACCTAGATGGTCATAATTTCTGCATAAATAACCATCAGATAAAGCAGCAAAAGCACAGACAAAGAACACACATCTGATACTATTTTGATTAACATTTTTATGAGTTACATATCTGTTGCATTTTTCATAAATATTGGACCATGTTTGTTGGGCTATTGGTCTCAAATTGGAATTATCAAATCTCATGTGCAGAGCTGCCATTCTTTAACGATCTTAAGCCAAACTGAATTTCTTTATTTTTGTGATTTGTACATTTTCAATTAAGGAAACAATTCATAAGCATATATCTCATAGAATTTCACAAATGAAACATCGCTTGAAATCCAGTAGATGAAGCAGGAAAAAAATCTTCATGATTTTTCAATGGTCTATGCATTTGTAAAATCCTGTATCCTCTGTCTGTATTGATTAATTCATCATGGGCTGTTACTGGGAACATGTGACTGGTATGCAGACTGAAATTCCCAAGACTATTACTAGATTATAACCTCCATGCTTTCTTTTTCTCTTTCTTTCTTTCTCTCTTTCTTTCTTTCTTTCTTTCTTTCTTTCTTTCTTTCTTTCTTTCTTTCTCTTTTTCTTGATACAAAGAAATTTATTTTCGTTGTTATTCTAAGGTTTGTGCTTTCTGTCAAACAGGTTTCTATTTGTTTCATGTAAGCAGATATAGGCAATTTTCAACAGGCTTTAGTGACATGCACAGTCATTGCCAGGGCAGGATGTCGCTGCATTATTAGGACTATATCAAAATTTGGTATTTTCAACTATTTTTTGTGCTTTTTTTTTGTTCATTTTAAATGTTTCACTTTTTTGGTTATTTTTTTTAACGGTCCTGGCCAGAGTGGGTGGGGCCGGGCTGAAGCCAGCAGGGCCAGAGTGAGAGGGAGAAGGGAAAGAGGGAAAATTAGTTAAATGAAGCATGTTTCTTTTAGGCTTTTTATTATTTAGTGTTTGAATTGAACCAATTCTTCATTCTCCCTTCTGCCTACACTAACTCCAGCTTATGTGTGTAGTGATGAGTTTGGGCTACACTGCTTTGGCTCCTGGAGGATCACATGTGTGCACCTGCTCAGGAGATATCTGGATTACTGAATGGAAGACACATACACACAACCACAGATGCATACGCATACTCACACAGACACCAGTTAATTTTAAAATATACCTTGGCTACCTCAAAGGCTGGGAACTCATTAACCTTCCCTAGCAACCCCAGGTCCAATCGGGGGAGTAACCAGTGACCACTTACCTGTATTCTTACATGGCTTGTTAGCTTTATCTCCTGAAGTTCCTATGTCCATTCCTGTCCTACTGCTTCCTCAGGATATCTCCCGATGTCCTCCCTGTGTCCTCGCCTACACAACTCTAAGGGTCCTGCATGACCCCCCTTTACCCAGATACTGGCTGCTGTCATCTTTATTGATAGATCAAAACCAACTGGGGACAAGGACCTTTAGCATTTGGACATGCCAATTCCTGATTGAATCAAAGCATTGGAATCAATCTCCAACATATGTGCTCCACATACATTTTTCCTTCTACTTTCTTATCTTACATGTTTCCTTACATTTACAAGACTCTCTCATAGAGGCAATTGATGAACATTTATAGGCCCCATTTTAGTTTTTGTGGATTCGAAACATACTCACTTCCATATAATCCCACATTTTAAAAATTATAAGCTGAGAAAGAGTATTGAGACAGAATCTACACTATTGATTTTTCTTAAGCTGTCTTACTTTACTTAACACATTCCTTTTTATTCACTGACATAGCCATTCCTCAGGCTGTTCTGCAGGCCTGGCACATGGGGAAGGGAAGACTGTAAGTATTAGTAGTTCCTAAGGTCACAGCTCGTTTCTCTACTTTATCTTCTACAGATTCCAGACTTCACTGCGGATCCTGTCCCAGTTCTTGACTGTCAGATTCTGTCTGAGCGTAGCTCAGGAGTGTATAGAACATTTCCCCAACTGGGGCTTCTTGAATCAGCAGAGTACTGATTCATAGTTGCTACTTTCAGATTCTGCCATGGGATCTCTCCTGATCTAAAAAGAATTTTGTGACACCTTGACTTGCAGGTGTGGTATCCTGAGAATTTTTTCCAACTCCACTGCTTGGATGGGTTGATTAAGTCACTGCCTTCATTCCCACCATTTCCACTCTAGTCTTTTAAGTGGTGCATGACTATTGCACATACAATTTTTCCCATTTATTTGTTTATTTATTTATTTATTTATTTATTCACGTTACATTCTGTTTGCTGCCCATCCTTCCTTCTCCTTTACCTCTGAGAGGGTGGACAACCCCTGGGAATCCCTCCAGCTCTGGCATATCAAGACTCTGCAGAAATAGGCATATTATCTTCCACTGAGGCCAAATAAGGCAGCCAGTGACTGGAACGGAACCAAAACACAGGAAATAGTTTCAGGGACAGCCCATGGCTCAGCTGCTGGGAGACTACATCACACAAGATGTCCCCAGATATCTAACAGCACATACCTGCATGTGCATACATGCTTGTGTATCTAGGTGTTGTGACATTGCCTAAGAACTAACTAATAATAGTATGTATTCTGTTACTTGAACCGTTATTTAAATGTATTTTATGCACTTAAACAAATTTCTTACCTATGAATATATTACATACACATACGTATGTATATATAATTCTGAAGGGTATTAATTTTTCATTAGTCACCACTTAATATTAGATGGAATGTACTTTAAGAATTGAGATGTTTGAGGTAGATAGTAGTCATTAAATTTGTCTTCCTCTGTAACATGGCTAGAAAATAAGAGTATAATGTTACAGTCTTAGACTATTCTTGTTAGTACTGGTTCTCGATTTTCATTGCTTCTCACAGGACAAGTAATCCTGCCCATAAGACTGAATATTCTATGATGATGAAGGCATCTTTCCAATTACCAGGTGTGTCCTGAAATCTTACCAATCTGACAATATTGTAGTGTATGTAAGTATGTACTGTAAGGTATAACTGCTACTGTCAGAATTTCAAAAAAGTATTGCTACAGTACATAGAGTACATAGACTAAAGTTTATGATGACATTGTATTCCAAAGCTTTAAGGACCCCTCTGATTTTCTTCTCAGTAGCACTTTAGATTAACACATACTACTTTTTAATAATTAATAAGTATTATTTATTAATACTTTTCATTCATTTTTACCAGAAAAAAATGGATGTAGCTATAATCTAAGGAGAATCATGCCCAATCACAGAATGGAATTCTGGAATATGATAATCAAAATCATTTTTTTGTTACAAATTACAACTGGAGTCCTGGGAAATGCCTTGTTTTTTATGTTCTATCTGGTCTACTATATAGAACATATATTAAAGCCCACAGATTTGATTCTCATGCACATAATGGCATCTAATGTCTTGATAGTTCTTTCTAAAGGAGTGCCAAACACACTGGTAGCTTTTGGGATAAAGCAGTTTTTAAATGATTTTGGATGCAAAATTATTTTGTACATTCAAAGAGTTGGCAGGAGTGTGTCCATTAGCACCACCTGTTTCTTGAGTGTCTTCCAGGCTATCACCATCAGTCACAGGGAATCCTGTTGTAAGGATCAAAAAGCCAAAGCTGCAAAATACATTGGCTGCTCCATTTTTTTACTCTGGGTCTTATCCATGATTATACATTTCATTTTCTTTGTGTACATACTTGTCAAAAGAAATAACAAAAACATGACAAGAAACCGAGATTTTGAGTACTGTTCCACTGGAGGGCATAATAAAATTAATGACTTGCTCTATACAGCATTGGTGATGTGTCCTGAAGTCTTCTTTTCTGTGCTCATTGCCTGGTCCAGTAGCTCCATGATTGTGATTCTGTACAGACACAAGCAGAGGGTTCAACACATCCACAGCAGTCATGTTTCAAGAAGAAACTCTCCAGAATTCAGAGCCACCCAGAACATTCTGGTCTTGGTGTCTACCTTTCTGGCATTTTATACTGTCTCCTCTGTCTTACAAGGCTGCATTGCTCTTTTCTATCATCACAATTGGTGGTTGGTGAATGTCACCCGCCTCACTTCCCTGTGTTTTCCATCTTTGGGACCCTTTGTTCTAATGAGTCGTTACTCTATTATGCCTAGATTCAATTTGGTCTGGATATGGAATAAAATTTCCTAATTTTATTTAAGTATTTTAATGGTGTATTTTACTTGGTTTCCTGGTGTTAACTCCTATTCTTCATCAGAAGGTCAACACAGAATTAAATCATGTTACTGTGTCATTGTAGAGTTTTGGAAAATGAGAACAGGAATTTGTTTGCTGGTTTAATCAGTAGCCTCCATGAACTGACTATATTATGAGGGCCATGGCACTTTAAAGAGTCTTCTCTTTGCTCATCTGACTTGCAAATGTGGCAAGGAGAAAAAACTGTTAATAAAACTGACTTTCTTGTACCTTTCATTCTGTTGGGTCAGCTTGGTTACTAGGGATTTCACAGATATCCTAAAGGCCCAACATTCTAACAACAAGGAAAACTGAAATTATGGCTGGCCATGAAATTGTTCTTCAGGAGGCCCTGCTTCCGTAGCTGCTAAAGCCTGCAGCAGGTCTATAATAATACGATTACATCTTTAAGCTCTTACAGAAATTAATTCAACATGAATGAAGGTCTTTGACAGGATCTTGAGCTTTTTTGCTAACATATGGTTGAGAGATTTTTGATCATCGGGGATATTTGATAATAAAATTCCTTTTTTGTTGTTCTGCCTTTATCTGGTTTGACATCATGGGAATCATAGTTTCCTCAAAAGAGCTTTGAATAAAATAACATAGCCATTATGGAAAACTGTTTGTTCTTCTCCCACTATGTGAAAATGGAACCACTATTTGACCCAGCTGTTCCACTTCTGGTGCTATACTCAGAAAACCCATCTCATACCAGAAAAACAATTTTCTATCATTGATCATTGCTGACCTGTTTATCGCAGCAATGAGACAGATCCCTTTGATATATACATAAATAAATAAATAAAATATTAATTATTTCATAATTAAAATAGACTATAATTCTACCAGTATGAAAAATGGTATCAAAAATACATAGAAAAAATTGATAGATGGATAGATAGATAGATAGATAGATAGATAGATAGATAGATAGATGATAAAACTAAGCCATGTCACCCAAACTCAGACAGAAATGATCACATGTTCTCCTTCATGCAGATTCTACCCTATAATATCTACATGTATATATACAAAAGAATAAAAGTATAACTTTAGTTATAACATTAATAAAGTAGACCTAGAAAGGTAATATTAGGTGATAGGCAGGGAGAGTATCTAGAATATATAAAAGTGTGTCTACAATATTTATATTTCTGTATTAAGTATCATCAATTTAATTTTGTTTCTGGTGGAAAGGGATATAAATATGTAATTGCTACTGTGAGTTATAACACTAAGCAAAGCTCTATGGCTTCACCAGGGATATTCTAACTTTCTGTAAATTAGTAAAATATACAAAAATTTGGCCTGAGCATGTATTCCATTTACTGGTTATTTTATTTTAGTTTTTAATACTTTTATTTGTGTATTCATTACAATGAAGTGATTTTAACTTGAAATAAAATACCACCACAATTTTCCAAAGATGAAGAGACTTTTCCATATATAGCCATCAGTAAATGTAATGTACCACACAAATAATAACAGTAATTACAAGATTATAATGTTATATGACAAAAAATATTTTTTCTAAAATTCTATTGAAAACAATTCTTTTCTTATAAATATATCCTGACTGCAGCTTTCCATGACTCTGCTTCACCCAGTTTCTCCCCTCCCATAAAGATCCACTCTCTTTCTGTCATTACAAAATAAGATGATATCAAGACATAACAAAACAGAAATAACAATACAGAAAGATAAATCACAAACCATCAAACTTAAGTTGCAAGAGTCAGATCATTAGAGTCCTTTCTCAGTTATGTTTAATGTGCAAAACATAAACAACTTTTAAAAAATAATACCATAGTTGGGTACAAACAGCAAACCACAACTTTTCTAAAAACATATTCTATTCAAGCCACATCAATAAAGTGACCACGTTGTGGGAAGGATATAGACAATGAAGAAGGAAGAAAATGAGGACAATATTTAGAAGGGAACCGGGGAATGCCACCACTACAGTGGACATCAGTTGATGAAAAGTGCCCTCCAAAATGACAGAGGCTGTAGTGGTCAGGAGTACATATTGGGGTAAAAAAGAAGTTGAAAATGTCTAAAACATGAGCAGCAGAGCATGTGAAGGAAAACACAGAGGACATATTTTCTAGTTATGATGTCAAAGAAATTTTTAATAATGATAACAAATCTTAATAATATAAAACAGTAGTTGGTAACTTATCTAAAATTTAAACATAACTGATGAGAACATTTTAATACTATTCAGAATCTATCTATTGTGTCCTGACAGGACAAAGTTTTCTCTATCTTGTATCAGATGAAGCCTTCTTTGTTTAGCCTGAAACTGACATCCTCCCACTCCTACTCTGAATTTGAACCCCTTTCACGGAAAGTCGTCTTGGAAAGTTCCCAACTATGTTCTACAAATTAGTGGTCAGAATGTATTCTGTTGAACTGCTGCTGTGTTTTATCTCATTTCTCCCTGAAACTATCAAGCAGCATGTTGCTTTTGTGGATTCTTTGCCTTTTTAAAAATCTTAATACTTTTAGTCATTTGGGGAGAATTTCACATCATGAACCCTAACAAGCTCACTTCCCAGTCTTTACAGCCCCACTGAACCATGTTCTCCATTTCTCAGTAGTCAAACAACTCAGGCATCAGCAGCAGTGGGTCCATGCTGGGGGCCCAATGGTAGAGCAGAGGATCAGTGCTCCTTCGTACTGACCTGTTTCTTTGAGATGACCATGCCTCTGCATATCTCCCTGCTGTCAGTGCAGGTTGCCCCACGACTCATTGGACAAGACCTTTGTGCTTGAGACTTGTTGGCTAAGAAGCTGCAATAAGGGTGTAAACTCATCATTCTCAGCTGCACTCAACTATCGTGGGTCATCTTACTTTTCAATTTCCTGTGGCCACTTTTTAGAAGCATCTTTTCAAAATATTTTATCTTTTTTTTAGTTGTTTCAGAAATACTGTGGGCTCTGCAGGTTCAATTTCTGAAAGTGCATCATCCTTCATGATCTCAATGCTACTTAGGAACTGTTATGAGCTCTGCTGCAGTACAGGCAGGTGTAGGAATCTGTTCTCTTGCTTCTTTTCCTTTAAAGCTCTATGCAAAATGAATTTTAGGAAGCTCTTCTCAGTCTTCGTAATGTCTTCTGTATGCAAATAATTTCAGAGTTCACCAGTTGATTCTTGATAACCAATTAAGGCAACTTCCCCAGGGAAAATTATATTCTCTTTCTCTCGACAATATTTCCATACAGTAGCTCTAACACTCAGAAAAAAACATTCTCTTTACACAAGATTATTGGAACACCCAGAGACAGCTAGACTCCTAGGAGGTCTATCATAACCAGGCTCATAGGTAACACATACACCCCCGCCATAATACCAGGCCTAACTGGGACCCCCTTGAGGCCCAGTAGACACAAGACCTATCTATTCAGTAGGAGAAACATCTTCCTTTTGGCCTGAAACTGTGCCCAGGGCAAATCTGGTGCTCTAGACCACTGCCCACACACAGAGACAGTTTGACTCTCAGTAGTTCCTTGCAATCAGGCTCAAAACTGAGGTGACTGTCCCATTACTGTCCCATTACCTGGCCTAACTATGACTCTCATTGGGCCCAGTAGACATGGGACCTATCTGCCCTGCTAGAGGCACATGTTCTTTCTGGCCTGCAACACTGCGCAGGACAGACCTGGCACTCAAGACTCTCCCCCACTACACCCAGAAACAACTTGACTTCCATTAGATCTGTCACAATCAGATCCACAGGCTCACAGATTGATCAATCCAGAACTCCTCCCACACCCAGAGACTTAAGGCTATCCATCATAACCAGACTCACAGGAGGGACAGGCTCCAGTCAGAGACAGCAAGGCCAGATAACACCAGAGATAACCAGATTGTGAGAGCCAAGCACATGAATATAAGCAACAGAAACACATGCCACATAACACCATCAGAACCCAGTTCACCCACCAGAGCAAGCCCTGGATATCCTAACACACAGGAAAAGCAAGATTTTAATCTAAAATCCCATCTCATGAAGATGATAAAAGACCTTATGGAACTACCAGTCTCAAGCATAATGGTCTTGCCCAATGAGTCATGGAACTGCCTGCACTGAAAACGTGGAGGTATGCAGAGATGTAATGCTCTCCAAGAAACAGATCACTAGAACAAGTTCTAGGCTCTATTAGTAGGCACCCAGCATGGACCTACTACTGCTGCTGCCTGAATTGTTTGCCTGCTGAGCAATGGAGAGCATGATTTCAGTGGTGCTATAAAGACAGAGAAGTGAGTGTGATAAGGCTCATGATATAAAAGTTCCTCAAAAAAAATCAGTAAGAATATTATGTTTAAAAAACAGCAAAGAACCCAGAAAAATCACATGCTGGTTGACCGTTGACTTAACGCACTGAACCAGTTCAACAGACTACATTTTGATGATAAGATTTTAGAACATATTTGGGTATTTTCCATGAAGGGGGGTTAAAAGCAAGGGTAGGGGTAGGAGAATGTCAGTTTCTGGTTAAACCAAAGATGGCTTTGACTGGTACAAAAAGAGGAACCTTTGCCCTGTCACAAGACCATATATATATATATATATATATATACTCTTGAGTAGTGTTATAATTCTCTCATAAGATATGCTTTAATTTTAGATAAGATATCCATTAATAACTTATATTATTCAAATTTGATGTCATTATTAAATTTTTCTTTGACATGATAACTAGAAAAATATGTCCTCTGTATTTTCCTTCATGTGCTGTGCTGCTCAAAGTTTAGGCATTTTCAACTCCTCTATCACCCCCAATATGTACTCCTGACCACTAGAGCCCTTGTAATTTGGGGACCACCTTTTATCAACTGATGTCCACTGTAGTGATGTCATCCCCTGTTCCCTTCAAGGTATTGTTTTCATGTTCTTCCCTCCTCATTGTCTTTATCCTTCCCACAATGTGATCACTTTATTCATGTGGCTCTAAGAGAAAATATCTTTAGAAAAGTTGTGTTTTGCTGTATGTACCCAATTATGATACTATTTTTAAAAAGTTGTTAACATTATTGAACATTAAACATAACTGAAGGTGGTCAATAAGGGTCTGACTCTTGTAGCTTCAGTGTGATGGTTTGTGTTTTATCTTTCTGTATTTTTTTGTTACGTTTGATGTCATGTTTCGTAATGACAGAAAGAGAGTTGATCTTCATGGTAGGGGAGAAACTGAGTGGAGTAGAAACAGGGAAATCTGTAGTCAGTATATATTTATGAGAATAGAATTTCAAAAAAATATTAAGAAAAAAAATTTTCTGGCATGTAACATGATAAACAAGGGATTTCTGACATTGAGTCCATTTGTGTGATACATTACATTTACTGATGGCTATATGTGGAACACATTCTTCATCTTTGGAAAAATTTTGGTAGTATTTTATTTCAAATTAAAATCACTTTATTGTAATGAGCACACCAATAAAAGCCTTTTAAAAAAACTACAATAAAATAATCAGTAAATGGAATACATGCTCAGGCTAAACTTTTGTACATTTCACTGATCTACAGAAAGTTAGAATAGCCCTGGTAAAGCCATAGAGATTTGCTAAGTGTTCTAAACTCTCAGAAGCAATTACATTTTTATATCCCTTTCCTCAAGAACCAAAATTAAACGGACAACATTGAATATAGATATATAGTTATTGTGTATGCTTTTTAATAAATTCTGTGTACTCTCCCCACCTATTACCTAATATGACCTTTCTAGGTCTACTTTATAAATGTTGTAACTGAAATTACACTTATATTCTTTTGCATATATATGTGGAGACATTATAGGTTAGGATCTCCATGAAGGAGAACATGTAGACTTTTTTCTTTCTGTGTTTGGTTGACATGGCTTAGTCTTATCCATTATCAATCAATCAGTCAATTAACCAATAAATTGATCATTTTTCCTACATATTTTGTGATTCCATCTTTCACACTGGTAGAATTTTAGTCCATTTTATATATGAAATGTTTAACATTCGATTTATCTATTTATGGGTATGTTGTAGGGTTCTGTCTCATTGCATCAATAAAAAAATCAGTGATGGTCACTGACAGAAAAATATTTCTATAATGTGATATTGTAGGACTGTAAAAGGCAGCCTGATTTCTGGTAGAGCACAGGCCAGAAATTCCGTAGACACCAAGTGATCCTGAGGGGCCCCAGGTGGGACCCAGGTGACCCTAAATGGAAGGCAGGCATTTTGCCCCACCCCCAGATACCTCCATAGATTTGTGTCCTTCAGTCACATAGGGCAGTGCCATAGGTAGCTCCTCCATAGGTAGAGGGCGTGACTACAGGCCACATGGCCTCAAGACAGAACTCTATTTTAATGAGGTACCTAAAGGCCAGAAGGGCTTAGCCAATTAAGCATTCTTTCCCACACTGTCCTCCTTGCAAAGGTGTGTAACCTCAGGCCCGCCCTAAGAAACAGGGGTATGGATTCTCATTCACTTTTCTGCCATGACAATAAATGTCTTAAAACCATGGACTGTCTCTCTTTCGTGGGGATCCGCTGTGGGGAAGAATGGAACAGTCCTTCACCTAGAGCCTGTCTAATCTCTTGAAGAAGAACTCTCTGTGTTCCCAGCCACAGAGACCATCAATCCAAGCCAGCTGACTGCAACTAGGTAAGACAAGCCTAGGATTCTACCCTCGGGTGCAGCCGGAGCTTCTCTCCCCCTCTTCCCTTCAGCTGTGGGCCAGTCCCCACTTAGGCCCCCCACTTAGCTCTCAGCTCTTCGGCAGCTTCCAGCAGTGACTGGGTGCCCAAGAGTCTGAGAACTCAACCACCCTGCAGGCCCAAAGACACTCCGAGCTAATTCCAGCTCCCCTGGGTTTCAGACTGCTTTCCCCCACCCCTAGAGCAGTATCCTGGTAGCGGCTTCCCATAACTAGACACCTGCCTGGCATAGCCAAACTTCCCCCTTCCCATGTCCTGCCTCCTCGAGCAGTAGCCTAAGCCCTATGGCAGGGCAGATGTGGGACCCCCCCCCCCACTTTACACAACATGATATAGAGTTTTCTGAGTATAGCACCAGAAGATGAACAGTTGATTCAAATAGTTCAGTTTTTCACATTCTGGAAGACTACAAAACTGGTTTCCGAAATGGCTATATTAGTTTATTCAAAACAAATGGCTATATTAGTTTATTTAAAACTCTTTTCATGAAGCTAGAATTACTACGATGTCAAACCAGATAAAGACAGAACAACAACAAAGGAATTTTATTATCAAATATCCCTGATGATGAAAAAAATCTCTCAATAATATATTATCAAAAAGCTCAAGATTATGTCAAAAACCTTTATTCATTTTGAATTAATTTCTGTAAAAGGTTAAAGATGTAATCCTATTTTTATAGGCTTGGTGCTGGCTACAGCTACAATGATAGGAGCAGAGCCTCATGAAGAACACATTCATGGCCAGCCATAGTTTCTCATTTTCTTATAGTTAGATTGTTGGACTCAGGGCCATCTGTGAAATTCCTAGCACCAAGCTACCCTGACAGAATGAAACCCACAAGAAGGTCAGTTTTGTAAAGAGGTTTGTTATCCTGGTTTTTCTCATCAAATGAGCAAATGGATGACTTTAAAGAGTGCAATGGGTTATCATAAAATGATGATCCTCTGATCCTCGTGTAGGCTAATGATTCAATCAGCTGCCAAACCCCTATACTCACTTTGGCTAACCTTAACAAAGGCAATGTCCTATGATTTAATTCTTCTTATTGAACTTTTGATGAAGAGTGTGAGTTAACAATTGGAAACCAATTTACAATTGGTAAAATATATCATTCAAATATTTAAATAAGATTAGGATATTTTATTCTATATCCAGATCAAACTGAGTCTGGGCATAAAAGAGTAATGACTCATTAGAACCAAGGGTCCAAAGAATGGAAAACACAGAGAAGTCAGGGGAATGATGATCAGCAGCCACCAACTGAGATTACACAGAAAAGCCATGCAGCCTTGTAATACTGAGAAGAGAGTATAAAATACAGGAAAGATACACAGCAAGACTAGGATCTTCTGGGTGGCTGTTGATTCTGGAGAGATTCTGCTGGAAACAGTACTGCTGTGGATGTGTTGAACCCTCTGCTTGTGTCTATACAGAATGACAATCATGGAGCCATGGGACCAGGCAATCAGCACAGAAAAGAAGATTTCAGGGCACACCACCAATGCTTCATAGAGTGAGGCACTGATGTTATCACCCACTCTGGTAGAACAGTACTCAAAGTCTCGGTTTCTTGTCATGTTTTTGCTATTTCTTTTGACAAGTATGTACACAAAGAAAGTGAAATTTATAATTATGGACAAGACCCAAGGAAAGAAAATGGAGCAACCAATGTAATTTGCAGCTTTGACATTTTGATCCTTAAGGCAAGATCCCTTGTGACTGATGGTGATGGCCTGGAAGACACTCAAGAAACAGGTGGTGCTAATGGACACACCCCGCCCAACTCTTTGAATGTACAAAACCAATGTGCATTCAAAGTCATTTAAAAACTGCTTCAAAAAGCTGCCGATGTGTTTGGCACTCATGTAGAAAGAACTATCAGGACATCAGATGCCCTTATGTGCATGAGAATCAAGTCTATGGGCTTTAATGTAGGTTCTATATAGTAGACTAGATGGTAGATAAGAAGAGAGATATTTCCCAGAATTCCAGTTGTAATTTGTAATGAGAAAATGATTTTGATTATCATATTCCAGAATTCCATTCTGTGATTGAGCTTGATTTTCTTTTAATTATAGCTATACTCATTTTTTCTCATCAAAATGAATGAAAAGTACTAATAATGTGAAGAGCTAGCGTGAGTCTAAATCAGAGGGCCCCTTAAAGCTCAGGCGAACCATGTCATCATACACTTTATCCTATGTACTCTATATAATGTAGCAATACTTTCTTGAAGTTTCTAACAGTAGCAATTATAACTTATAATACATATTTACATATAATACAATAATGTAAGATGGCTGAAGGTTTCAGGACACACCTGTGAATTGGAAAAATGCCTTCAAAATCATACAATATATGATGTTATGTGCAAGATTACTTGGCCTGGGAGAAGCAATAAAAATAGAGAGCCAGTAATAATAAGCATAATTTAGGACTGTAAGAATATACTCTTATTTTCTAGTCATGGTATAAAGGAAGTTAATTTGAATGACAACTATGAACTTCAAATATATCAATACTTAAAGCACATTTTACATAATATTAGGTGGTGGATAGTAAAAAATTCCAGTAAAAAAAAAATATATATATATATGATAAAAATTCTATTAAAATCATAAAACATATTCAAATGATGGCAATAATTTACTAAGTTATAAGTTATCTCTTATGCAATATCATAGCACATACATACACATTCATGAGTGCATATTCAGATATATGCTGTTAGATCCCTGGGGATATTCTATGTGATGCAATCTCCCACCAGCTGAACCATGGGCTGTTACTAAAGCTACTGTCTGTCTGTGGAATCCATTCCACTCTCTGGCTGCATTATATGGCTTCAGTGGACAAACATATACCTAGCCCTGCAGAGCCTTGATTTGCCAGGCTTGGAAGGATTCCATGGTAGTGTCCACCCTCTCAGAAGTGAAGAGGAGGAAATGATGAGCAGTGACCAGGATATAAAGCAAAATAAATAAAGAAAGAAAGACAAACAGACAGAAAGAAAGCACATACAATTTTCCCATTTCTTTCTTTCTTTCTTTCTTTCTTTCTTTCTTTCTTTCTTTCTTTCTAGGGAAAATTGTATGTGTAATCATCATGTAGCCCTCAGAAGACTACAGTGGAAATGGTGGAAAAGAATGCAGCGTATTAACCCATCTGTGCAATCTACTTGGAGAAAGTTCTCAAGATACCATACCTGCAAGTCAAGTAGTCACCAGATTCTTTTTAGATCAGGAAAGATCCCATTACAAAGTCTAAACTAGACTGTGTGTCAGCACCAGGCTGAACCCAGAAGCTCCAGTGGGGAAAATGCTGCTCTACACACACTTGAGCTATGCCTGGACAGTGAGCCTTACAGTCAATAATGAATAAAATTGAAGATGAAGTCTGGAACCTGTATAAGTTAAAGGAAAGTAGAGAAATGAGCTGAAGTCTTAGGAATTACCAATACAGTCTTCCTTTCCCCATGCACTGGATCTGCAGAACAACCTGGGGAATGGCTACAGCAGTGACCAGAAAGCACTGTCTTAAGTAAAGTAAGACAGCTTAAGAAAGATCAACAGTGCAAATTCTGACTCATTACTATTTCTCAATCTAGAATATTTTAAATGTGTGGTTATAGGGAGTGAGTATGCTTTGATCCCACAAAACTAAAATATGGCCCATAAATGGGAGGTAAGGAAGCATGTAAAATAAGAGTAGATGGAAAAATGTACATGGAACACATATGTTACATATTGGTTTTAGTGTTTTTAATGCTTTGATTCAATCTGGAATCTGGATGTCCAAATGCTAAAGGTCCTTGTCCACAAGTGGTTTTTGATCCATCAATAAATATGCCAGCAGTCAATGGTTGAGCAAAGGGAGGCGGGACAGGATCTTTAGTCCTGTGCAGGCTAGGACACAGGGAGAGGAGAAGAAGAAATCTTCATGAAGCAATGGATACAGATGAACATAGGAGCTCTAGGAGATAGGGCCAATGAGCCACATAAGAATTCGCACAAGTAGTCACTGGCCTGATTCTTCCTGGGGAAGCAGGGGAAGGTTTAGGAGTGCCCAGATATTTAGGTAGCCAAGGCATTTTGAAATTAACTGGTGTGTGTGTGTGTGTGTGTGTGTGTGTGTGTGTGTGTGTGTGTGTTCTGTTTGTGATTTCCAATATATCCTAGGTAGTCCGCATTCAATCAGCCAGGAGCCAAAGCTGTGTAGCCCATACTCTACACCACTACAGATGGTGTGCAATGTGGTGGGAGAAGTTACTAGTAAAATAATTTATATATTCCAGAATGAAGGAGACAATACACACACACACACACACACACACACACACACACAAACCATGATGTAAGCTTAGGAGGAGGGGTGATTTGATTTCTCAGATAGATGAGATGAGTCATGTAGTTCTCATGCAAGTCCTGAAACTAGACCACAGAAACACAGCCTGACCACCTGTTAAGAGGAAGACAGTGAGAAGCAGACAATTGCAGCTGCCTGCCTCCATGTACCAAATAAATACAGGATACATATTTTTAAAAATACAATTTATTTGCTTTTAAGGATAGAATGGAATATACAGATTTTGCCTAAGCCAAGTGGGAATTTTTTTTTTCTGTGATTCAAAACTGATACAAAAAACTTAAGCTAAGAAGCTGGGAACCCCTGTTGTGCAAAGAGCTAGGCTAGGCTGTCTGCTAGGAGAAAGACAATGAGAGGAAGAGAGCTAGATTGCCAACTCAGCCTGCTTTCTAAAAATATAGTCAAAGGAGAGGGACAAATAAATTGAATTACTTTTATTTTAAGGACAAAAGGGAGATTGAATGGAAAACTGCTTTAAAAAAATTCAAAAGTCTTGTGAAGGCAAATTCTCAAAATCTTTGAACATGGTTCACATGGGATTTCTATGATTTATTTTTCTGGTATGATATAAATTGAGTCTGGAAATAAATGCATACAGTAAGTAGACATAGATAATAAATATTGAGACATTCTATCTTTAAAAAAAATAGATTGAAAGCAGGGAATAGGAAGCCTTACCTCTCTCAGACAGTAGCAACTTAGGCCTTGACAATTGTAAAAACAAAAAGGGGCATAGTACAACATGTACCCACAGAGATATTAGTCTCCATAGAAGGGAGGATTTAAGTATACATAGATGTATAAAATATTGAGGCTTTTGTTTTTAAATTATAGGTTGAAAATCAGGAGATTGTGAAGATTCACTGCCTCAGCAGTTAATATTTATTTAGATTGCTTTAATTGTTTTGAATTACTTTAGTTATCAAGTGTGTATGGTTATGAGTTTTGGTGGCTATATTAAAATTCCTCTAGAAGAGAGGGCAAACTATACCTTCAATGATTTCCAGTTATTAGACCAAGGGTATGCTATTTTTGGAGAAAGGCTCTGTGTTTCTGTTGACAGGAAAAGAGAAAGGGCTATGGACTGTTTCCAGAGTGATATGGATTATATATGATATTGGGCATCCTCCTGAAGATCTCTAAAAATTTAAGAAAAATCAAACAAGCCAGGAAATTTGATATTCTTTAACAAGAGAATTGCCCATTAACTTTCTTAGACATAAAAATGTCTCTAGCCAAAACTTCAGCTAAAATTAGACAATAAATCTTGTTGTTTATAGAATGCTTATGATTTTTTGTGCCCTTCTTCCAATGGCATAAATGAAGAATTATTGCAACTGCTTATTGAAAAAATTAACTCATTAAAAAGAGAGATGTCTTTATCTGCTCAAACAAGGAGAAAAATTCCATTATTAACTGGTATGTGTATTGTGCATAATCCATATAAATATTTTAATGGTAGTAAAATTATTAAGGAATGTAGAGCTTTGGCAAGATTCATCCTCAGAGATGCTGAACTGATGCTGTCCAGAGACTTACTTCCAAAATAGCTTCAAAATTTGCTAACTCCAGATGATCTCATCTCATCCAAACTTTAAACAGATCCAGTCAGAACTTCAGTCAAGTCCTGAGCCTTCTAAAATTAGAGACTGGATAACAGATGCTAAATTAGCTTTCTTACATCGATCCAGTTTTTCTAATTTGCCTATCCCTTCCCATTCCTTTGAAGAATTTTTTGCCAACCCTTTTCTGCAAGAAGAAGCCATGGAGATTCATCAGTTCAGTTCCCTGGGTTATGACTATTTTATCAATTTTGCAGAGGGTGTCTTTTTAAGGGATAATTTAAAAATGGTCATAATTTTAGATATGGAGGAAATACATGGGATTGATTACTAAATTTTATTCTTGAACAAAGCATTGTGTAGCCATAATCTTTCATCGGTAAAAATTGGTATATTGAAACAAAATTTGAAATTAATATTGTTACTCTTATATAGGAATTGTGCCTATGACACTCATTTTAGAATAGAGGTTTTGACCCAGTCCTTATAGTTGCTATTACAAACAGTTTAAGATGATTAAGTAACATAAGTTAAGGGCCAAAGAGTAAGCTTATGGTTATGTTAGATTCTAATTGCACTATAAAAATGTGCTTTCAGTATACTCAAATAGAAATAGATAAGACTAACTATGGTTTAACAGTTCAAATATGCATTACATAAATAGTCTTCAAAAACATCAGAAATCCACAGACCGTGATATTTAATGTTATTTCATTATTAAGGATCATTTGACAATGAGACATGTCTGCTCCTGACAGCTTCTCCATTCTCCTTCAAAGATAATTTGAGCATCTTCACCTCCAGGTAAAGATTGCTTATAGTGGCAAAACATTGTCCTATTCATCTACATACAAAAAATGCTGTGCAGGAAAGGACGCACAATGTGGAAGAGTTAACAGTTTAGTTCTGCCAAGACAGAACAACCTAGCCCTTCATAGTTCCTGCTCCATTTCAAGATCTGTTAGATGGTTCTGGTCTGGAGGCTGAAGACAGATGCTCCAATGTTATAAAATATAGGGCCTGTTTCAAGGGAGTCAACTGTCTCTAACAATGTTTGTTTTAGAAGCTATATACATATTGCTTTCTACATTTAGGTAATATTTAATTCATTCTAAGATTTCTGATAGGGTTGAAGACTAGTTATAGTCTCATAAGCAAATGTAAGTTGCTTACCATCAAGAGATATTATATAGAATTGAAAGCATGATTATCAAATGCTGTTACCTGCTAAAATCAAAACATAATTCAGGTATAAAATTGTAAATTCTTTAAGTTAGGAGTGATGGTAGAATACCTTACCTAATTAACAAATATGTTGCTAATTGTGGCTGTAATCTATATCTGAGAGAAGAGTTTTTTATTTTGACAGAAAAGGTGAGGTGTTGAAGATTGGTTCTAATGATTTGATTCAATTGGGGAACTGCATGTCTAAGTGTTAAAGGTCCTTGTCCCCAGTTGGGTTCTGATTGATCAATAAATATACTAGTGGTCAATGTCTGGGCAAAGAAAGATGGGGTACGACCCTTAGAGTTGTGCAGGCTAGGATGCAGGAGGGAAGAAAAGGAGAAATTGCCATGAAGTGCTGGAATATGGGTGGGCATAAGAGCTTCAGAAGATAAAGCCAATGAGTGGCCACTGTACCAGTTGGGCCTAGGATAGCAATGGAAGGTTCAGGAGTACACAGCCTTTGAAGTAGGCACATTGAAATTAACTGGTGAGAGAGAGAGAGAGAGAGAGAGAGAGAGAGAGAGAGAGAGAGAGAGATTTCCATTCACAAATCAAGATACCTTCGGGGCAGATCCATGCCTGTGATCCTCTGAGAGCCAAATCAGAGTAGCCCCAACCCACCACTAAACACATAAACTGGAATTAGTTCAGACAGAAGGGAGAATCAAGAATTGGTTTAATCAAAACACTAAATAGAAAAAAAAAAAGCCTAACAGAAACCTGCTACATTGAAACTAATTAGCCCAGGGTGGCCTCAAACTCATGATTCTCCTGCCTCTGCCTCCTTCAGTAAATCCTACTGGCAAGCACCACCAGGAGTAACAAAATACCCAATGGAGCAAATATAGAGACAAACTGTGGGACAGAAACTGAAGGAGGGGCCACCTGAAGACCATTCCACCTGGGTACCCATCCCATTTGCAGTCACCAAAGGTAAACACTGATGTGGATGTCAGGAAGTGCATGCTGACAAGAGCCTGATATAGCTGTCTCCTTAGAGTTCTGCCAGAGTCTGACATATTCAGAAGCAGATGCTCACAGCTAACAACTGATATGATCAAGGGTTTCCCAATGGAAGAGTTAGAGAGAAGACTGAAGGAGCTGAAAGGGTTTGTGGCCATGTGAGGAGAGCAACAATACCAACCAACCAGAGCTCCCCAGGGTCTAAACCACCAGCCTAGGAGCACACAGGGAGGGACCCATGACTCCATCTGTATATGTAGGGGAGGATGACCTTGTTGGGCATAGATGGGAGAGGAGGTTCTTGGCAATGACTGTGCATGTCAGTGAAAAATTGCCTATATCTCCTTATATGAAACAAATAGAAATGTACATGACAACAACCACAACCCTTAGAATAATAATCAAAATAAATGTATTTGTATCATGGAAGAAACATGGACTTTATAATCTAGTAATATTCTTGGGAGTTCTGGCCTGCATATTACCTCCATGTTCCCAGTAACAGCCCATGATGAATTAATCAATATCGACACAGGATAACCATAATTGTACAAATGTATAAACCTTTGAAAATCTTTAAGCATTGATTTCATGCTCCATTTACTGGATTCTAAGTGATGTTTCTCTTGTGAAATTTCATGAGATGTATGATAACGAATTATGCTTCCTTAATTAAAAATGTAAAAATCACAAAAATAAAAAATTCAGTTTGGTTTAAAATTGTTAAAGAATGGCAGCTGGTGTCTGCACATGAGATTTGTTAATTACAATTGGAGACGAGTATCCCAGCAAACATGATCCAACATTTGTGAGCAATAAAACTGATGTGTGAGTTCACTAAAATTTTCATCAGAAGAGTATCACAAACATGTTCTTTGTTTGGGATTTTGTTCCTTTATTTGCTGATTATTTATGCAAGAATTATGACAATCTAGGTTACACACTGTCCAACAGCGGAAAAGTGAAAATCCAACTTTCTTGGATAGTTTTTCAGTTATATTTACTTGGAGTTGGTGGCTTGCTGAGAGGCCAGGCACATTTCTAGGAAATTGATGGCAGTGGACCTACCCTATCACACCAGTGATGATGGCAAAATTTTCAAAAAAAAAAAATAAAATAAAACGACAGGAACTTTATTGCAAGAGCTGCTGTGAACTTTGAGACTCCTTGTATGATAGCAACTTATAAATATCTTTACCACAGGATGGAGAGTTCAGTTTTTATATACTCTCCTGAATTTAGTATAGAGAAGATACAATATTAGAGAAAAGAAACAGTGACTAATGTCTACCACAGTGTGAGACTACTCTTTTGCTTAGATCCGGGAGATTGCTGATTCTAATCTGGACATTTATTTGTCTCAATAGTCATAGGATTCTTCACACAAGGGTACAGTGTGTTTACAACAGTCACATCCACCAAAATTCAATATTCTCTCACTTCCAGTTATTCAGTTTTCAAAATATTAAAGAGTTAAGTATTAAATGGAAAATACAATTTTTAAGTTAACTGTAAAATTAGCAAATAGCAGTGACAATGTATAAAGTTGCTATCCTCTCAGGTTGACATTTTCTTTGATATTTATAACTGTAGGAATTAGACAGTAGCATTATTTCCACAGCCAAGACATGAACTTAGAAACACAAAGGGTAGGAGAGACTTACAATACAAAATTGTTTAGAGCCACAGAAGGTGCCTGAAGGTCTTGAACAAGGACACAGTGGTACAAATGTTGTCAACTCAGTCTGTGACTGTGACTGAGTTATATATATGTGTGTGTGTGTGTGTGTGTGTGTGTGTAGTACATTCATATACAGGAAACAAAAGTAGACCCATAAATGTTAAAAGTTAAAAGTTAAAAATAACTTTCAAATGTAACATAAAATTTTTATAGGATAATTTCAAATGCAAATACTTGGAGCTTTTAATAAAATGAAGTATTTTCAGTGTGGCCTGACCTGACAGAAAGCTCTACCATTTCTCAGTTTGATTTCAGAAGCACAAGAGGGACTTTATATCTAGTACACTACTACAAATGTGAATTATTCTTCCTTCAGAGGTAAAGGCTATAGGGTGAAATACAGATGAATTAGTCACACTATTACGCTGTACAGAATTCAACATGAAACACTAACATATATTTATAAGGATAGGATTTGACAAAAATTAAATTACTGGCATATTTCCTTTAAAATTCAGCACATATTTGCTTTTTTAAATGTAGTTTTTTTTCATGGTAGAGTCTCACTATATAACACTTGCTGTCACTTTCAATACAATGTTGGCCTCAAAAATTATAAAGATCTGTCTGACCTTCCTTCCCAAATGCTGGGATTAAAGATTTTCAATACACACCTTTCTTATTTAATAATTTCTGTATTGATGATTCTACTATAATAAACCTATGATGCATCCAAATAAAGAATTTGCTTACAAGTTACTATAGTACAGTCTGAAGAATGTGTGTGAAACCTTAAACATTGCCTATTGAGATATAGCACTAGATGTTAATACAAATTTATCTGAGGGATAGAACCCTTGGATATCATGAAAAGGGGCCTATGTTTCATGAACAACAACAAAAAAACCAAACCAAACCAAAACAATAAAAATGGGGAGAAAAGATGTGATGCCAGATTGGGCTTAGAGTATGATTAAGCTAGGGAAAATAAGCCAAGATACAATACACTTGGTCCTGGCTGTCATTGCACAATACTCACAATTAACTATCCTTTCCATGTTACCATTCCACATTCTAGAGCAAGAGGCATCAAACCAGACAATGTGAAGACCCCCAAATTCGGGAGACCCTTACTCAAGTCTCGGGAAATCACGGCCACCCAAAAATTGCAAGACACTGTACCTGGATGCAATCAGCATGGAAATCAAGCAGATCATTCCTCAGAAAACTGGAAATAGCTCTAGCTGAAGACCCGGACGTACTACACTTGGGAATATACCCAAATGATATTCCACCATACCACAGGACATGTGCTCCACTTTGTTCATAGCAGCCTTATTTATAATAGTCAAAAGCTCTAATCAACCCAGACGTCCCTCAGTAGAAGAATGAATACAGAAAACATGGTTCGTTTACAGAATAGAATACTATTCAGTCATTAAGAAGAGGGCATCATAAATTTTGCAAGAGTTAGAAAATATTATCCTGAATGAGGTTGCTAAGACCCAAATAACATGCATGGTGTGTACTGTTAAGTGGATATTAACCAAAAAGTTCAGAGTGGTCATAATACAACTCACAGACCATAGGAAGCTTAACAAGAAGGCAGGCACAAGTGTGGATACCTAATATCTACTTAGAAGGGGAACAAACTAATCATGGGAGGCAAAGGAAGGAAGGGAATGGGGGGGTAGTGGGGAGGAGGAGGGGAAATGAGGAGCAGGATTAAGTGTAGTGAGAGGCGGGAGTGACACATAGAGGGCCAGAAGAATCAATTGAAATATACAGCAGTGGGGATTAGGGGGCAGTGGTAGCCTCTAGAAAGTCCCAGAGACCAGGAATGTTAGAGGCTACCAGAACTCAATGAGCATGACATCAGTCAAAATGCCCAAAAGTGGGGAGATGGAACTGGAAGAAAACACTTCCAGTAGATAGATATGGCCCCCATTTGAGGCAAGGATCCACCCACCTATATTCAAAAATTTTTTAACACAGAATTGTCCCTGTATAAAAAAAATACAGGGACAAAAATGAAGCAAAGACTGAAAGAAAGGCCACCCAGTGACCGGCCCAAGTTGAGATCCATCCCATGCATGCACACCAAATCCTGACACTATTACTGAGGCCATATTATATGTGTAGATAGAAGCCTGGTATGGCTGTCCTATAAGCGGCTTTACAAGCAACTGACTTAGACAAATATAGACACTTTTATGCAACCATTGGATTGAGGTCAGAGATCAATATGAAATGGTTAGAGGAAGCATTGAAGGAGCCTTAGGAGATTACAACCCCATAGAAAAGGAACAGTGTCAATTAACCCAGACCGCTAATGTTAGTTGTTTTAAGAAGTTTGACAGCAGCTCAGAACAGACCACTCCAGACCACACGGTTCCAAGGGGGAGGAGGTTTATTCAGGGGATAGGGCAAAGGTGGGGAAAAGGTGGAAGGATAAGAGAGAAGAGAAGTAGAAGTAGAGACCAGCCATGACCACGTGGAGAGAGAGGAAAGGGGGAGGGGACAGAGAGGTAAGAGGGTAAGAGAGAGAAGGTAAGAGAGTGAGGAAGTAAGAGATTAAGAGAGAGAGGAGGGGGCAAGCAGCCCCTTTTATAGTGGGCCAGGCCTACCTGGCGGTTGCCAGGTAACTGTGGGAAGGAGCATACCTGGCTGTTGCCTGGTAACTGTGGAGGTAAAGTTTAGACAGAATACTAACACCTCAGAGCTCCCAAACATCAAGAAATATACGTGAGCTGGTTTATGGCCCTGGGCACATGTGTAGCAGAGGACTGAGATGTATGGCCTCAGTGTAAGAGGATCAGCTTAATTCCATGCAAACTTGATGCCCCAGTTAAGAGGGATGCTGGTGGTAGTGACGAGAGTGGATAGATAGGGAAGCATCCTCTTATAGGTGGATGGGGGTAAGGATGGATGTGCAGCAGAGCTCAGGGATGAGGAACACTGACGCAGGGCAAATTTTGGTATGTAAATAAATAAAATAATTTAATTAAAAAGAGAAAGTTCTAAACTACCTCAATGTCTTAAAGAGTATTATCTATAAATTCATTTCATTGTTTTTAAATTTGTTTATTTTTTGTTTGTTTGTTTACCTATGTATTTATTAATTAAAGATAGGTTGTCATTATGCAAATCAGGCAAGCCTGGAAATCATAGAGATATATGATTTCCTCTGTCTCCTGTGTGATGGTATAAAAGAAATGTGCAATCATATACAGAAGTCTTTAAAATTTTAAGTTAGAGTGTTTGATTCATTTTACAAAAAGCTTAGCTAGAGTAATTAGTCATTAAAAATACATAGAATGGTTTAAATAGGGAAGAAAAATATCTAGCTATCCTTACTTGTGAATAGCATGGTTCTATAAACACTCTACTATAAGACATTTAGATATAATAAACACAGAAAATTTTTGGATACAAAATCATTATACCTATATCAATATCTAATATCAATATCTATATTTATATCTATATCTATATAGTCTTTTTACATAGCAAACTATAGTCTCAATGGAAGAAAATTTTAAAAGTATTACATTTGTATTAGCACCAATGAAATTTGTACTTAAGGATATACTTCAACAAAGAGCAAAATATCTCCACAATGAATACTTCAAACGTCTATGAAATCAAAAAAGGATTATAAATAATTAAAATTGTGTGTTTGGGCTAACAGAATTAATATAGTGAAAGGAATATTCATTCAAAATGAAACAACATTCTCTGGAAACTCAAAGGCCATTACAGCCAAGGAAGTTGACAGGCTGACTTCAACTCTTCACCACTACTTCAGCTTTTCAAAATCCAATCCCCAGTCAAATCCCTTTCTCAGCATTATACCACTAGCTGTGGCCTCCCTTCTTCTCTGCATCACCTACAGTGGAACACATAGACCTTCCCCTCTAAACATCATGCCCCCAACTCACTGCACTGTCCCATCCCCAAGCTTCAACTAGAATTCCCTGGGAACCCACAGACCAGTCCAAACAAGAAAGAAGGTAGAATAAATGCAGATCTCCAACTCACCCTGTAGCCAAGTCAAATCCTCCAGCCTCACACCCAGCCCTGAAGCAGACCACATGCTGGTGCTTCTCAGACTTTGTCCTCATTCTCAGGGGATTAAGCATGTCATGATAAACACCTGCTTTCATACTCCTCAGAATCTCCTCTCACTTAGCCTATCCCCATTCAAATCCCAATACCTTGGAAGCTATTTTTCTTTAATTCATAGTTGCCACACCTATTAATATCCCAGAATAATTTTCCCACAGTGCAATACATGGTTAGCATATTCTCTGTCGGTAGCCGATCCTAAGATGGCGCCGACTTCCTGCCTGCCTCGTCAGACTTTTCTGGTAACCAAGTACTCTGCGCATGCATCAGCACGATTCTGGCGTGTACCCATCCCGAGTGGGTATATGCTAATGAGGTATTGATGCCTTAGCCTATCCTTGCATGGCAACCCCTGCTCCTCTATATAAGCAGCAATCTCTGGCTGCTAGAGGTCCCCCGTAGAATGCATTAAGAGTTCCTGCAATAAAGGCTGTTGAGAAGAATCCAACTGTGTTGCGTCTGCTTGCTGGTCGGGTGGTCATGACAATTCTCCGTGTCCGAGAGGATATAGAAACTAAGTAACATCACATCTATGCAACAAAGAATAGACTAGATACTTGTACCTACAATCATAATTTCCCAAACCTACATGCAAAAATGGCAGTGAGAAAACACAATCAATGACATAAAGGACAATATATCTCCACTAGATCCCAGCAAAAAATAAATGGAAAAATAAAAGGCATCTTCTGCTACATCCAAGAAAACATCTTAACTTCAAGGATGACTATCCCTTTAGTATAAATGGACAGAAAAAGATATTCCAGCGGAACAAATCTAAGAAGCAAGCTGCTATAGCCATTTTGATAACTGACAAAATATTTGCTAATCAGGAGAAATAAAGAAGAAAACTACATAATCACACACACACACACACACACACACACACACACACACACACTTTCAAAATGACATCTCAATTTATAACATCTATGAATCACACTTGGGGACACCCATGTTTGTAAAGGAAATGCTACTATAGCTAAAAAATATATACTGACCTTCAAATATTGATAGTGGGTTGTTTTAGTATCTCACTCTCAAAAAGAGACAGATTATCAGGAGAGTAGCTAAATAAAGATAAGCTTGTGATAAGAGATATTATAAACTAAATCGACATAATATATTTACAGAACATTTTACTCACATGAAAAGATAAACATTCTTCTTAGCACCTCTTGAAACTTACCTAAAAATCGAATACACATTCAAAAACAAAGCAAATTTCAACAGACTAAAAACAAATAACAAATAACAAATTTAATTACAAACAGCAGACTTTTTGACCTTCACACTTTAAAATTGGATTAACAACAGAGAGTTTAAAAACTCTCAGAAACAAGTCACTACTGAATGAAACATCAAGATAAAAACAAAGGAATAAAATAAGAGGTTCAAGCATTGAATAGAAATCTATATAAAACATATGCAAACTTACAGGGCACAGGGATGTTGCTTTTAAGAGGCAACTTCAGAGTGCAAAGTGCCAACATTAAGGAAAAAAAATAACAAAGCAAAAGGACCAATGTCATGTTAGTACTTTAATAATAGATATATGAGATCTAAAACAAAATGTAGAAATCACACTGAAAAGGTGTAGACAACAAGACATATTCAAACTCAGGGCTGAGAGCAGTAAAATGGAAATAACAACAAAATAGAAAATAGGAAGAGTTGATGAAACCAAGTGGTGCTTCCACATGAAAATCAATAAAACGGGAAAATGCTTAACCAACTGGATGAAAAGGCAGGGAGAGAACATCCAGATTCACAAAATTAAACAACAGATTGGTGCACAACAGATCCATGGTACACCTGAGACTCTTATGGATACACGTTAAAATACTATACTTCACCAAATTGGAAAGGTTAAAACAAATGGAAAAGTTTCTTTATACACACAGGTGACTAAAGTTAAATCAAGTTGAGAAACACAATTTAAACAGACCTGCAAACCATAATGAAATATAAATAAGAATTAAAGGTCTCTGAAACAAATACACAAACAAAACAGAAGAACAAAACACAAATGAAAAACAACATCATAAAACTCGGAGTCAAATGGATTTAGCATAACATTCTACCAGAATTTAAAAGAAATGTTAATGCCAATACTCTTTAAATTATCCAGTAAAACAGAAACAAAAGAAACTTTGTCCAATTCATTTTATGAATACAGTTACCCTAGTATGCAAATCACATGAAAAAAAGAAAACCTATATAAACTACATTTTAAAAAACATCCCAAAAAAGGATAAATTGCAGAACAATTTCTCTTATGTACAAATATGCAAAAATTCTCAATAAAATATTTGCAAACAAAATCCAGTCACATATAAAAGAGCATAACCATGCTCAAATATACTTCATCTAAGAGAAGTAGGAATGCTTTTATATATATAAGTCAGTAAATGTAATTTACCATACAAACAAAATGAAAGGACAACAAACCAAAACATGATCATCTCATTAAATGCAGAAAGCACCGTTGACCAATGTTAATAGCATTCCAAAAAAGTTCTGGAAAGATTAGGATACTAAGGACAGAACACAATAGAATAAAGACAGTTAACAGCAAGCCCATACCAGTTTAGAATTAAAGGGAGGGAAGAACAAAGCAATTCCATGAAAATAATGAACAAAAGACTATTGTCCACAGAAACTAAACAAAGACATACTGAAACTAACAGATGTTATGAACCAAATAAATTTAACAGATATCTATAAAACATTTCATCTTAAAACAAAAGAATATACCTTTTTCTCAGCACCTCATGGTACTTTCTCCAAAATAGACAATAAAATTGGTCACAAAACAGGCTTCAACAAGTACAAAAAGATTGAAATAATCCCTTGCACCCTATCAGATCACCATGGACTGAGACTGGTCTTCAATAATAACAAAACAATGGAAAGCCCACATATACATGTAAACTGAACAATGCTGTACTCAATGATGACTTGGTCAAGGAAGAAATAAAAATTAGAGACTTTTTAGAATTTAATGAAAATGATGGATCTTCATACAAAAACTTATGGGACAAAACTTATGGGACACTATGAAAGCAGTGCTAAGAGGAAAACTTATAGCTCTAAGTGCCTACAAAAAGAAACTAGAAAGAGCATACACTGGCAACTTGCAGCACACCTAAAAACTCTAGAACAAAAAGAAGCAACTACACCCAAGAGGAGTAGACAGCAGAAAATAATCAAACTCAGGACTGAAATCAACCAAGTAGAAACAAAAACAACTACATAAAGAATCAACAAAAACAGGAGCTGGTTCTGAGAGAAAATCAACAAGATAGATAAACCCTTAGCAAGGGAAACCAGAGAGCACAGAGACAGTATCCAAATTAATAAAATCAGAACTGAAAAGGGAGACATGACAACAGAAACTAAGGAAATGTAAAAGATCAACAGATCCTACTACAAAAGCCTTTACTTAACAAAGGAAAATCTGGATGAAATGGAAAATTTCCGCAGGTAATGAAGTTAAATCAGGAGCAGATAAACCATCTAAGCAGTCCCATAACACCTAAAGAAATAGCAGCAGTCATTAAAAGTCTTCCCACAAAAAACAAACAAACAAACAAAACAAAACAAAAAAGCCACCCAAGACCAGATGGTTTTAATGCAGACAGAATTCTATCAGACTTTCAAAGAAGACCAAATATCAATTCTTTTCAAACTATTCCACAAAATAGATACAGGAAGAACACTACCCAATCTACCCCCCAATTTATTCTATGAAGCCACAATTACACTCATACCTAAACCACACAAAGACACAACAAAGAAAAAGAACTTCAGACCAATCTCCCTTATAAATATTGATACAAAAATACTCAATAAAATTCTCACAAACTGAATCCAAGAACACATCAAAACAAACATCCATCATGATCAAGTAGGCTTTATCGAACGAATGCAGGGATGGTTCAATATTCGGGAATCTATCAACATAATCCACTATATAAACAAACTCAAAGAAAAAAAATACATGATCATCTCACTAGATGCTGAGAAAGCATTTGACAAAATTCAACATCCCTTCATGTTAAAAGTCTTGGAAAGATCAGGAATTCAAGGTCCACACCTAAACATAGTAAAAGCAATATACAGCAAGGCAGTAGCCAACATCAAACTAAATGGAGAGAAACTGGAAACAATCCCACTAAAATCAGGGACTAGACAAGGCTGCCCACTCTCACCCTACCTATTCAATATAGTACTGGAAGTCCTAGCTAGAGCAATTAGACAACAAAAGAAAGTCAAAGGGATACAAATCAGCAAGGAAGAAGTCAAAATTTCACTATTTGCAGATGATATGATAGTATACTTAAGTGACCCTAAAACTTCCACCAGAGAACTCTTAAACCTGATAAACAACTTCAGCAAAGTAGCTGGGTACAACATTAACACAAACACATCAGTAGCCTTCCTCTACTAGAAGGATAAACAGGCTGAGAAAGAAATTATGCAAATGACACCCTTCACAATAGTCACAAATAATATAAAATACTTTGGTGTGAATCTAACCAAGCAAGTGACAGATCTGTACAACAACTTCAAGTCTCTGAAGAAAGAAATTGAAGAAAATTTCAAATATTAGAAATATCTCACATACTCAAGGATTGGCAGGATAAATATATTAAAAATGGCCATCTTGCTGAAAGTGTAGAGTGAAAAATTATGAAAATCATTTTTATATAAGTATATAGATTCTTCTTAAGTTCTTTTAGGGACAAGGGAATTTTCTTTGAAACAAGCCAGGCCAGTTTCAGGAACTGGCTGTAAAGAATGGAAATCATCCAGGTGGAGAAACACAATGACCAGGCTGTGGCTCTGTGGCTGAGCAAATGAGAAATAGTTAATAAATCGCTGGTAAATGACAGGGTAGGACACAGTGACTGTGAAACCACATTTTTGAGAAGAATGAGTGTACAAAGTAATTCTTCACAACTATAAACCATTTAGGGTGGGTTTCTCTGGAATGTTTCACTATTCTTATGTTATGTATCCTTGGCAACCCCTCACCCCCTCCTCCCTCCCCTGGTTTGTGGTTTTCTGCTTTAAAAGACCCCTTAGCCCATCACTCTTGGCCAAACCCTGCTCTTGAGAGAGAGCTCCTGGTTTGACCTCCGGCCAATTTCCCTAATAAAGCCTCTGCTGCTTGCATCCAGGTACGGTGTCTTGGAGTGTATGGGGGGTCACATCTTCCCGAGACTTGAGTGAGTGAGAGTCTCCCTAATTTGGAGGTCTTCAAAAGCAATCTACAGATTCAAAGCAATCTCCATCAAAATTCCAACTCAATTCTTCACAGAGTTAGAAAAAGCAATTCTCAAATTTATTTGTAATAACAAAATACCCAGGATAGTGAAAGCTATTTGTAACAATAAAGGATCTTCTAGGGGAATCATCATCCATGACCTCAAGCTGTACTACAGAGAAATAGTGATAGAAACTGCTTGGTATTGGTACAGAGACAGTCAAGAAGATCAATGGAATAGAATTGAAGACCCAGAAATAAACCCACATAGATATGATCACTTGACTATTGATAAAGGAGATAAAACCTCTGGGTGGAAAAAAGACAGCATTTTCAACAAATGGTGCTGGTTGAACTGGATGTCAGCATGGAGAAAACTGCAAGTTGATCCATTCTTATCTTCTTGTACAAAACTCAAATTCATGTGGATCAAGGATCTCCACATAAAACCAGATACACTGAAACTAATAGAAGAGAGAGTGGGAAAGAACCATGAATACATGGGCACAGATGAAAAGTTCTTGAACAGGACATCAATGTCTTATGCTCTAGGATCAAGAATTGATAAATGGGACCTCTTAAAATTGCTAAGCTTCTATAAGGCAAAGGACACTGTCAATAGGACAAAACAGAAATCAACAGATTGGGAAAAGATCTTTACCAATACTACATCTGATAGAGGGCTAATATCCAAAGTATACAAAGAATTCTAGAAATTAGACTGCAGAGAATCACATAAGCCTATTAAAAAATGGGGTACCGAACTCAACAAAGAATTTTCAACTGAGGAATATTGAATGGCTGAAACACACCTAAAGAAATGCTCAACATCTTTAGTCATCAAGGAAATACAAATCAAAACAGCCCTGAGATTCGACCTCACACCAGTCAGAATGGTGAAGATCAAAAACTCGGAGGATAGCAGATGTTGGTGAGGAGTGGAGATAGAGGAACACTCCTCCATTGTTGGTGGGATTGTAAGCTGGCACAACCACTCTGGAAATCAGCCTGGCAGTTCCTCCAAAATATTGGACATAGTATTAACTGAGAATCCAGGGATACCACTCCTGAGCATATACACAAAAGATGCTCCAATATATAACAAAGTCACATGCTCCCATATGTTCATAGCAGCCTTATTTATAATAGCCAGAAGCTGGAAAGAATCCAGATGTCCTTCAACTGTGGAATCAATACAAAAAATGTGGTACATTTACACAATGGAGTATTACTCAGCTATTAAAAACAACGAATTCATGAAATTCTTAGGCATATGGATGAAACTAGAAAATATCATCCTGTGTGAGGTAATCCAATCACAAAATAACACAGATGATATGTACTCCTTGATAAGTGGATATTAGCCCAAAAGCTCACAATACACAAGATACAACTCACAGACCACATGAACCCAAGAAGAAGAAAGACCAAAGTGTGGGAACTTTGGTCCTTTTTAAAAGGAGTAACAAAATACTCACAGGAGCAAATACAGAGACAATGTATGGAGCAGAGAGTGGAGGAGGGACCGTCCAGATACTGTCCCACTTGAGGATCCATCCTAGGTGCAATCACCAAATACAAACACTGGTGTGAATATCAAAAGTGCATGCTGACAGGAGCCTGATATACCTGTCTCCTGAGAGGCTTTGCCAGATCCTGACATATATAGAGGCGGATGCTCCCAGTTAACCATAGAATTGATCATGGGGTCCCCAATGGAGTAGTTAGAAAGAAAACTGAATGAGTTGAAGGGGCTTCCGGCCCCATAAGGAGAGCAACAATAGTAACCAACCAGAACTCCCAGATCTAAAAGGCTAGCCTGGGAACACACATGGAGGGACCCATGGCTCCAGCTGTATATGTAGTGGAGGATAGGCTTGTTGGAGAGGTGACCCTTGGTCTTGTGAAGGCTGGATGCCCCAGTGTGGGAGAATTCAAAGGTAGGAGGATGGGAATTGGTGGATGGGTGGGGCACACCCTCATTGAAATAGGAGGAGGGATGATCAGATAAGGGGTTGGGGGGGGGAGGGGATAACATCTGAAATGTATCTGATTATAAAACAACAACAAACAAACAAACAAATAAAATACAGATAATGGAACTGGCTATCAGTCAAGTATGAGACATTTTGGCAGCAATTTAATATTACTCATATTACTGGAGTTCCTTATAATTGTCAAGGACAGCAGACTGTAGAAGGGGTCCATGGAACTTTAAAACAAAATTGTCATAAAA